>JANUSC010000264.1:0-318461 GCA_025200525.1 Camellia lanceoleosa | reverse complement strand
TAAATTTTAAATTTTAAATTTTAAATTTAAATTTTAAATTTTAAATTTTAAATTTTAAATTTTAAATTTTAAATTTAAATTTTAAATTTTAAATTTTAAATTTTAAATTTTAAATTTTAAATTTAAATTTTAAATTTTAAATTTAAATTAAATTTTAAATTTTAAATTTTAAATTTAAATTTTAAATTTTAAATTTTAAATTTTAAATTTTAAATTTTAAATTTTAAATTTTAAATTTTAAATTTAAATTCAAACTCAAATTTAAATTTTAAATCAAACCTTAAACTCAAATAAATTTTAAATTTTAAATTTTAAATTTTAAATTTTAAATTTTAAATTTAAATTTTAAATTTAAATTTTAAATTTTAAATTTTAAATTTTAAATTTTAAATTTTAAATTTAAATTTTAAATTTTAAATTTTAAATTTTAAATTTTAAATTTTAAATTTTAAATTTTAAATTTTAAATTTTAAATTTTAAATTTTAAATTTTAAATTTAAATTTTAAATTTAAATTTTAAATTTTAAATTTTAAATTTTAAATTTAAATTTAAATTTTAAATTTTAAATTTAAATTCAAATTTTAAATTCAAATTTTAAATTTTAAATTTTAAATTTAAACTCAAATTTTAAATTTTAAATTTTAAATTTTAAATTTTAAATTTAAATTTAAATTTTAAATTTTAAATTTTAAATTTAAATTTTAAATTTTAAATTTTAAATTTAAATTTTAAATTTTAAATTTTAAATTTTAAATTTTAAATTTTAAATTTTAAATTTTAAATTTAAATTTTAAATTTTAAATTTTAAATTTTAAATTTTAAATTTTAAATTTAAATTTTAAATTTTAAATTTTAAATTTAAATTTTAAATTTAAATTTTAAATTTTAAATTTTAAATTTTAAATTTTAAATTTTAAACTCAAATTTTAAATTTTAAATTTTAAATTTCAAATTTTAAATCAAATTTAAATTTTAAATTTTAAATTTTAAATTTTAAATTTTAAATTTTAAATTTTAAATTTTAAATTTAAATTTTAAATTTTAAATTTTAAATTTTAAATTTTAAATTTTAAATTTTAAATTTTAAATTTTAAATTTTAAATTTTAAATTTAAATTTTAAATTTTAAATTTTAAATTTTAAATTTTAAATTTTAAATTTTAAATTTTAAATTTTAAATTTTAAATTTAAATTCAAATTTAAATTTTAAATTTAAACTCAAATTTTAAATTTCAAATTTTAAATTTTAAATTTTAAATTTTAAATTTTAAATTTTAAATTTTAAATTTTAAATTTTAAATTTTAAATTTTAAATTTTAAATTTTAAATTTTAAATTAAATTTTAAATTTTAAATTTAAATTTTAAATTTTAAATTTTAAATTTTAAATTTTAAATTTTAAATTTTAAATTTTAAATTTTAAATTTAAATTTTAAATTTTAAATTTAAATTTAAATTTTAAATTTAAATTTTAAATTTTAAATTTTAAATTTTAAATTTAAATTTAAATTTTAAATTTTAAATTTTAAATTTTAAATTTTAAATTTAAATTTTAAATTTTAAATTTTAAATTTAAATTTTAAATTTTAAATTTAAATTTTAAATTTTAAATTTTAAATTTTAAATTTAAATTTTAAATTTTAAATTTTAAATTTAAATTTTAAATTTTAAATTTTAAATTTAAATTTAAATTTTAAATTTTAAATTTTAAATTTAAATTTTAAATTTTAAATTTTAAATTTAAATTTTAAATTTTAAATTTTAAATTTAAATTTTAAATTTTAAATTTTAAATTTTAAATTTAAATTTTAAATTTTAAATTTAAATTTTAAATTTTAAATTTTAAATTTAAATTTTAAATTTTAAATTTTAAATTTTAAATTTTAAATTTTAAATTTTAAATTTTAAATTTTAAATTTAAATTTTAAATTTTAAATTTAAATTTTAAATTTTAAATTTTAAATTTTAAATTTAAATTTAAATTTTAAATTTTAAATTTTAAACTCAAATTTTAAATTTAAATTTTAAATTTAAATCAAATTTAAATTTTAAATTTTAAATTTAAATTTTAAATTTTAAATTTTAAATTTTAAATTTTAAATTTTAAATTTAAATTAAATTTTAAATTTAAATTTTAAATTTTAAATTTTAAATTTTAAATTTTAAATTTAAATTTTAAATTTAAATTTTAAATTTTAAATTTTAAATTTTAAATTTTAAATTTTAAATTTTAAATTTTAAATTTTAAATTTAAATTTAAATTAAATTTTAAATTTTAAATTTAAATTTTAAATTTTAAATTTTAAATTTTAAATTTTAAATTTTAAATTTAAATTTTAAACTCAAATTTTAAATTTTAAATTTAAATTTTAAATTTTAAATTTTAAATTTTAAATTTTAAATTTAAATTTTAAATTTTAAATTTTAAATTTTAAATTTAAATTTTAAATTTTAAATTTTAAATTTAAATTTTAAATTTTAAATTTTAAATTTTAAATTTTAAATTTTAAATTTTAAATTTTAAATTTAAATTTTAAATTTTAAATTTTAAATTTTAAATTTTAAATTTTAAATTTTAAATTTAAATTTTAAATTTTAAATTTTAAATTTAAATTTTAAATTTTAAATTTTAAATTTTAAATTTTAAATTTTAAATTTTAAATTTCAAATTAAATTTAAATTTCAAATTTTAAATTTAAATTTCAAATTTTAAATTTAAATTTTAAATTTTAAATTTTAAATTTTAAATTTTAAATTTTAAATTTTAAATTTTAAATTTTAAATTTTAAATTTTAAATTTTAAATTTTAAATTTTAAATTTTAAATTTTAAATTTTAAATTTTAAATTTTAAATTTTAAATTTTAAATTTTAAATTTTAAATTTAAATTTTAAATTTTAAATTTTAAATTTTAAATTTAAATTTTAAATTTTAAATTTTAAATTTTAAATTTAAATTTTAAATTTAAATTTTAAATTTTAAATTTTAAATTTCAAATTTTAAATTTTAAATTTAAATTTTAAACTCAAACTCAAATTAAATTTTAAATTTAAATTTTAAATTTTAAATTTTAAATTTAAATTTTAAATTTTAAATTTTAAATTTTAAATTTTAAATTTTAAATTTTAAATTTTAAATTTTAAATTTTAAATTTAAATTTTAAATTTTAAATTTTAAATTTTAAATTTAAATAAATTTAAATTTTAAATTTAAATTTTAAATTTTAAATTTTAAATTTTAAATTTTAAATTTTAAATTTTAAATTTAAATTTTAAATTTTAAATTTTAAATTTTAAATTTTAAATTTTAAATTTAAATTTTAAATTTTAAATTTAAATTTAAATTTAAATTTTAAATTTCAAATTTTAAATTTTAAATTTTAAATTTAAATTTTAAATTCAAATTTAAATTTTAAATTTTAAATTTTAAATTTTAAATTTTAAATTTTAAATTTTAAATTTAAATTTTAAATTTTAAATTTTAAATTTTAAATTTTAAATTTTAAATTTTAAATTTTAAATTTTAAATTTAAATTTTAAATTTTAAATTTTAAATTTAAATTTAAATTTTAAATTTTAAATTTAAATTTTAAATTTTAAATTTTAAATTTTAAATTTAAATTTAAATTTTAAATTTTAAATTTTAAATTTTAAATTTTAAATTTAAATTTAAATTTTAAACTCAAATTTTAAATTTTAAATTTTAAATTTTAAATTTTAAATTTTAAATTTTAAATTTTAAATTTAAATTTTAAATTTTAAATTTTAAATTTTAAATTTTAAATTTTAAATTTAAATTTTAAATTTTAAATTTTAAATTTTAAATTTTAAATTTTAAATTTTAAATTTAAATTTTAAATTTAAATTTTAAATTTTAAATTTTAAATTTAAATTTTAAATTTAAATCAAATTTTAAATTTTAAATTTTAAATTTAAATTTAAATTTTAAATTTTAAATTTTAAATTTTAAATTTAAATTTTAAATTTAAATTTTAAATTTTAAATTTTAAATTTTAAATTTTAAATTTTAAATTTTAAATTTTAAATTTTAAATTTTAAATTTTAAATTTTAAATTTTAAATTTTAAATTTTAAATTTTAAATTTTAAATTTTAAATTTTAAATTTAAATTTTAAATTTTAAATTTTAAATTTTAAATTTTAAATTTTAAATTTTAAATTTTAAATTTTAAATTTTAAATTTAAATTTTAAATTCAAATTTTAAATTTTAAATTTTAAATTTAAATTTTAAATTTTAAATTTTAAATTTTAAATTTAAATCAAATTTTAAATTTTAAATTAAATTTTAAATTTTAAATTTTAAATTTTAAATTTTAAATTTTAAATTTTAAATTTTAAATTTAAATTTTAAATTTAAATTTTAAATTTTAAATTTTAAATTTAAATTTTAAATTTTAAATTTTAAATTTTAAATTTTAAATTTTAAATTTTAAATTTTAAATTTTAAATTTAAATTTTAAATTTAAATTTTAAATTTTAAATTTTAAATTTTAAATTTTAAATTTTAAATTTTAAATTTAAATTTTAAATTTAAATTTTAAATTTTAAATTTTAAATTTAAATTTCAAATTTTAAATTTTAAATTTTAAATTTTAAATTTTAAATTTAAATTTTAAACTCAAATTTTAAATTTTAAATTTAAATTTTAAATTTTAAACTCAAATTTTAAATTTTAAATTTTAAATTTTAAATTTTAAATTTTAAATTTTAAATTTTAAATTTAAATTTTAAATTTTAAATTTTAAATTTTAAATTTTAAATTTTAAATTTAAATTTAAATTTTAAATTTTAAATTTTAAATTTTAAATTTTAAATTTTAAATTTTAAATTTTAAATTTAAATTTTAAATTTTAAATTTTAAATTTTAAATTTTAAATTTAAATTTTAAATTTAAATTTTAAATTTTAAATTTTAAATTTTAAATTTAAATTTAAATTTTAAATTTTAAATTTTAAATTTCAAATTTTAAATTTTAAATTTTAAATTTTAAATTTAAATTTAAATTTTAAATTTTAAATTTAAATTTTAAATTTTAAATTTTAAATTTTAAATTTTAAATTTTAAATTTTAAATTTTAAATTTTAAATTTTAAATTTTAAATTTTAAATTTTAAATTTAAATTTTAAATTTTAAATTTTAAATTTTAAATTTTAAATTTTAAATTTTAAATTTTAAATTTTAAATTTAAATTTTAAATTTTAAATTTTAAATTTTAAATTTTAAATTTTAAATTTAAATTTAAATTTTAAATTTTAAATTTTAAATTTAAATTTTAAATTTTAAATTTTAAATTTTAAATTTTAAATTAAATTTTAAATTTTAAATTTTAAACTCAAATTTAAATTTTAAATTTTAAATTTTAAATTTTAAATTTTAAATTTTAAATTCAAACTCAAACTCAAATTTTAAACTCAAATTAAATTTTAAATTTTAAATTTTAAATTTAAATTTTAAATTTTAAATTTTAAATTTTAAATTTTAAATTTTAAATTTTAAATTTTAAATTTTAAATTTTAAATTTTAAATTTTAAATTTAAATTTTAAATTTTAAATTTTAAATTTTAAATTTAAATTTTAAATTTTAAATTTTAAATTTTAAATTTTAAATTTTAAATTTTAAATTTTAAATTTTAAATTTTAAATTTTAAATTTTAAATTTTAAATTTTAAATTTTAAATTTTAAATTTTAAATTTAAACTCAAATTTTAAATTTAAATTTTAAATTTTAAATTTAAATTTTAAATTTTAAATTTAAATTTTAAATTTTAAATTTTAAATTTTAAATTTTAAATTTTAAATTTTAAATTTTAAATTTTAAATTTTAAATTTTAAATTTTAAATTTTAAATTTTAAATTTTAAATTTTAAATTTTAAATTTTAAATTTTAAATTTTAAATTTTAAATTTTAAATTTTAAATTTAAATTTTAAATTTTAAATTTTAAATTTTAAATTTTAAATTTTAAATTTTAAATTTTAAATTTTAAATTTTAAATTTTAAATTTTAAATTTTAAATTTTAAATTTTAAATTTTAAATTTTAAATTTAAATTTTAAATTTTAAATTTTAAACTCAAACCTTAAATTTTAAATTTTAAATTTAAATTTTAAATTTTAAATTTTAAATTTTAAATTTTAAATTTAAATTTAAATTTAAATTTAAATTTTAAATTTTAAATTTTAAATTTTAAATTTTAAATTTTAAATTTTAAATTTTAAATTTAAATTTTAAATTTTAAATTTAAATTTAAATTTTAAATTTTAAATTTTAAATTTTAAATTTTAAATTTAAATTTTAAATTTTAAATTTTAAATTTTAAATTTTAAATTTTAAATTTTAAATTTTAAATCAAATTTAAATTTTAAATTTAAATTTTAAATTTTAAATTTTAAACTCAAATTTTAAATTTTAAATTCAAACTCAAATTTTAAATTTTAAATTTTAAATTTTAAATTTTAAATTTTAAATTTTAAATTTAAATTTTAAATTTAAATTTTAAATTTTAAATTTTAAATTTTAAATTTAAATTTAAATTTTAAATTTTAAATTTTAAATTTTAAATTTTAAATTTTAAATTTAAATTTTAAATTTTAAATTTTAAATTTAAATTTTAAATTTTAAATTTTAAATTTTAAATTTTAAATTTTAAATTTAAATTTTAAATTTTAAATTTAAATTTTAAATTTTAAATTTTAAATTTAAATTTTAAATTTTAAATTTTAAATTAAATTTTAAATTTTAAATTTAAATTTTAAATTTAAATTTAAATTTAAATTTTAAATTTTAAATTTTAAATTTTAAATTTAAATTTTAAATTTAAATTTAAATTTAAATTTTAAATTTTAAATTTTAAATTTTAAATTTTAAATTTTAAATTTAAATTTTAAATTTTAAATTTTAAATTTTAAATTTTAAATTTTAAATTTTAAATTTTAAATTTTAAATTTTAAATTTTAAATTTAAATTTTAAATTTTAAATTTTAAATTTAAATTTTAAATTTTAAATTTTAAATTTTAAATTTTAAATTTTAAATTTTAAATTTTAAATTTTAAATTTTAAATTTTAAATTTTAAATTTTAAATTTTAAATTTTAAATTTAAATTTTAAATTTTAAATTTTAAATTTTAAATTTTAAATTTAAAATTTTAAATTTTAAATTTTAAATTTTAAATTTTAAATTTAAATTTTAAATTTAAATTTTAAATTTTAAATTTAAATTTAAATTTTAAATTTTAAATTTTAAATTTTAAATTTTAAATTTTAAATTTTAAATTTTAAATTTAAATTTTAAATTTTAAATTTTAAATTTTAAATTTTAAATTTTAAATTTTAAATTTTAAATTTTAAATTTTAAATTTTAAATTTTAAATTTTAAATTTTAAATTTTAAATTTTAAATTTTAAATTTTAAATTTTAAATTTTAAATTTTAAATTTTAAATTTTAAATTTTAAATTTTAAATTTTAAATTTAAATTTTAAATTTAAATTTTAAATTTTAAATTTTAAATTTTAAATTTTAAATTTTAAATTTTAAATTCAAATTTTAAATTTTAAACTCAAATTTTAAATTTTAAATTTTAAATTTAAATTTTAAATTTTAAATTTTAAATTTTAAATTTTAAATTTTAAATTTTAAATTTTAAATTTTAAATTTTAAATTTTAAATTTTAAATTTTAAATTTTAAATTTTAAATTTTAAATTTTAAATTTTAAATTTTAAATTTTAAATTTTAAATTTTAAATTTTAAATTTTAAATTTAAATTTTAAATTTTAAATTTTAAATTTAAATTTTAAATTTAAATTTTAAATTTTAAATTTTAAATTTTAAATTTTAAATTTAAATTTTAAATTTAAATTTTAAATTTTAAATTTTAAATTTTAAATTTTAAATTTTAAATTTTAAATTTTAAATTTAAATTTTAAATTTAAATTTTAAATTTTAAATTTTAAATTTTAAATTTAAATTTAAATTTTAAATTTTAAATTTTAAATTTAAATTTTAAATTTTAAATTTTAAATTTTAAATTTTAAATTTTAAATTTTAAATTTAAATTTTAAATTTAAATTTAAATTTTAAATTTAAATTTTAAATTTTAAATTTTAAATTTAAATTCAAATTTTAAATTTTAAATTTTAAATTTTAAATTTTAAATTTTAAATTTTAAATTTTAAATTAAATTTAAATTTAAATTTTAAATTTAAATTTTAAATTTTAAATTTTAAATTTAAATTTTAAATTTTAAATTTTAAATTTTAAATTTTAAATTTAAATTTTAAATTTTAAATTTTAAATTTTAAATTTTAAATTTAAATTTAAATTTTAAATTTTAAATTTTAAATTTTAAATTTTAAATTTAAATTTTAAATTTTAAATTTTAAATTTTAAATTTTAAATTTTAAATTTTAAATTTTAAATTTAAATTTTAAATTTTAAATTTAAATTTTAAATTTTAAATTTTAAATTTTAAATTTTAAATTTTAAATTTTAAATTTTAAATTTTAAATTTTAAATTTTAAATTTTAAATTTTAAATTTTAAATTTTAAATTTTAAATTTAAATTTAAATTTTAAATTTTAAATTTTAAATTTTAAATTTTAAATTTTAAATTTTAAATTTAAATTTTAAATTTTAAATTTTAAATTTAAATTTTAAATTTAAATTTAAATTTTAAATTTAAATTTAAATTTTAAATTTAAATTTTAAATTTAAATTTTAAATTTTAAATTTTAAATTTTAAATTTTAAATTTTAAATTTTAAATTTTAAATTTTAAATTTTAAATTTTAAATTTTAAATTTTAAATTTTAAATTTTAAATTTTAAATTTTAAATTTTAAATTTTAAATTTTAAATTTAAATTTTAAATTTTAAATTTTAAATTTTAAATTTAAATTTTAAATTTTAAATTTAAATTTTAAATTTTAAATTTTAAATTTTAAATTTTAAATTTTAAATTTTAAATTTTAAATTTTAAATTTTAAATTTTAAATTTTAAATTTTAAATTTTAAATTTTAAATTTTAAATTTAAATTTTAAATTTTAAATTTTAAATTTTAAATTTTAAATTTTAAATTTTAAATTTAAATTTTAAATTTTAAATTTTAAATTTTAAATTTAAATTTTAAATTTTAAATTTTAAATTTAAATTTTAAATTTTAAATTTAAATTTTAAATTTTAAATTTTAAATTTTAAATTTTAAATTTTAAATTTTAAATTTTAAATTTTAAATTTTAAATTTTAAATTTTAAATTTTAAATTTTAAATTTTAAATTTTAAATTTTAAATTTTAAATTTTAAATTTTAAATTTTAAATTTTAAATTTAAATTTAAATTTAAATTTTAAATTTAAATTTTAAATTTTAAATTTTAAATTTTAAATTTTAAATTTAAATTTTAAATTTTAAATTTTAAATTTTAAATTTTAAATTTTAAATTTTAAATTTTAAATTTTAAATTTTAAATTTTAAATTTTAAATTTAAATTTTAAATTTTAAATTTTAAATTTTAAATTTTAAATTTTAAATTTTAAATTTTAAACTCAAATTTAAATTTTAAATTTTAAATTTTAAACTCAAATTTAAATTTTAAATTAAAATTTAAATTTAAATTTAAATTTTAAATTTTAAATTTTAAATTTTAAATTTAAATTTTAAATTTTAAATTTAAATTTTAAATTTTAAATTTTAAATTTTAAATTTTAAATTTAAATTTTAAATTTTAAATTTTAAATTTTAAATTTTAAATTTTAAATTTTAAATTTTAAATTTAAATTTTAAATTTAAATTTTAAATTTTAAATTTAAATTAAATTTAAATTTTAAATTTTAAATTTTAAATTTTAAATTTTAAATTTTAAATTTAAATTTTAAACTCAAATTTAAATTTAAACTCAAATTTTAAATTTTAAATTTCAAATTTTAAATTTTAAATTTTAAATTTAAATTTTAAATTTTAAATTTTAAATTTTAAATTTAAATTTTAAATTTTAAATTTTAAATTTTAAATTTAAATTTTAAATTTTAAATTTTAAATTTTAAATTTTAAATTTAAATTTTAAATTTTAAATTTTAAATTTTAAATTTTAAATTTAAATTTAAATTTTAAATTTTAAATTTTAAATTTTAAATTTTAAATTTTAAATTTAAATTTTAAATTTTAAATTTTAAATTTTAAATTTTAAATTTTAAATTTTAAATTTTAAATTTTAAATTTTAAATTTTAAATTTTAAATTAAATTTAAATTTTAAATTTTAAATTTTAAATTTAAATTTTAAATTTTAAATTTTAAATTTTAAATTTTAAATTTTAAATTTTAAATTTTAAATTTTAAATTTTAAATTTAAATTTAAATTTTAAATTTTAAATTTTAAATTTTAAATTTTAAATTTTAAATTTTAAATTTTAAATTTTAAATTTTAAATTTTAAATTTTAAATTTTAAATTTTAAATTTTAAATTTTAAATTTTAAATTTTAAATTTTAAATTTAAATTTAAATTTTAAATTTAAATTTTAAATTTTAAATTTTAAATTTTAAATTTTAAATTTTAAATTTAAATTTTAAATTTTAAATTTTAAATCAAATTTTAAATTTTAAATTTTAAATTTAAATTTTAAATTTTAAACCTTAAACTCAAATTAAATTTAAATTTTAAATTTAAATTTTAAATTTTAAATTTTAAATTTTAAATTTTAAATTTTAAATTTAAATTTAAATTTTAAATTTTAAATTTTAAATTTTAAATTTTAAATTTAAATTTTAAATTTTAAATTTTAAATTTTAAATTTTAAATTTTAAATTTTAAATTTTAAATTTAAATTTTAAATTTAAATTTTAAATTTTAAATTTTAAATTTTAAATTTTAAATTTTAAATTTTAAATTTTAAATTTTAAATTTTAAATTTTAAATTTTAAATTTTAAATTTTAAATTTTAAACTTAAATTTTAAATTTAAACTCAAATTTTAAATTTTAAATTTAAATTTAAACTCAAATTTTAAATTTTAAATTTTAAATTTTAAATTTTAAATTTTAAATTTTAAATTTTAAATTTTAAATTTTAAATTTTAAATTTTAAATTTTAAATTTTAAATTTTAAATTTTAAATTTTAAATTTTAAATTTTAAATTTTAAATTTTAAATTTTAAATTTTAAATTTTAAATTTTAAATTTTAAATTTTAAATTTTAAATTTTAAATTTTAAATTTTAAATTTTAAATTTTAAATTTTAAATTTTAAATTTTAAATTTTAAATTTCAAATTTTAAATTTAAATTTTAAATTTTAAATTTAAATTTTAAACTCAAATTAAATTTAAATTTTAAATTTAAACTCAAATTTTAAATTTTAAATTTTAAATTTTAAATTTTAAATTTTAAATTTTAAATTTTAAATTTTAAATTTTAAATTTTAAATTTAAATTTTAAATTTTAAATTTTAAATTTTAAATTTAAATTTTAAATTTTAAATTTTAAATTTTAAATTTTAAATTTTAAATTTTAAATTTTAAATTTTAAATTTTAAATTTTAAATTTTAAATTTTAAATTTTAAATTTTAAATTTTAAATTTAAATTAAATTTTAAATTTTAAATTCAAAATTTTAAATTTTAAATTTAAATTTTAAATTTTAAATTTAAATTTAAATTTTAAACTCAAATTTAAATTTAAATTTTAAATTTTAAATTTTAAATTTTAAATTTTAAATTTAAATTTTAAATTTTAAATTTAAATTTTAAATTTAAATTTTAAATTTTAAATTTTAAATTTTAAATTTTAAATTTTAAATTTTAAATTTTAAATTTTAAATTTAAATTTTAAATTTTAAATTTTAAATTTTAAATTTTAAATTTTAAATTTTAAATTTTAAATTTTAAATTTTAAATTTTAAATTTTAAATTTTAAATTTTAAATTTTAAATTTAAATTTTAAATTTAAATTTTAAATTTTAAATTCAAATTTTAAACTCAAATTTTAAATTTTAAATTTTAAATTTTAAACTTTAAATTTTAAATTTTAAATTTTAAATTTTAAATTTAAATTTTAAATTTTAAATTTTAAATTTTAAATTTTAAATTTTAAATTTTAAATTTTAAATTTTAAATTTTAAATTTTAAATTTTAAATTTAAATTTTAAATTTTAAATTTTAAATTTTAAATTTTAAATTTTAAATTTTAAATTTTAAATTTTAAATTTAAATTTTAAATTTAAATTTTAAATTTTAAATTTTAAATTTTAAATTTAAATTTAAATTTTAAATTTAAATTTAAATTTAAACTCAAATTTAAATTTTAAATTTTAAATTTTAAATTTTAAATTTTAAATTTTAAATTTTAAATTTAAATTTTAAATTTTAAATTTTAAATTTTAAATTTTAAATTTTAAATTTTAAATTTTAAATTTTAAATTTTAAATTTTAAATTTTAAATTTTAAATTTTAAATTTTAAATTTTAAATTTTAAATTTTAAATTTTAAATTTTAAATTTAAATTTTAAATTTTAAATTTAAATTTTAAATTCAAATTTTAAATTTTAAATTTTAAATTTAAACTCAAATTTTAAATTTTAAATTTTAAATTTTAAATTTTAAATTTTAAATTAAATTTTAAATTTTAAATTTTAAATTTTAAATTTTAAATTTTAAATTTTAAATTTTAAATTTTAAATTTTAAATTTAAATTTTAAATTTTAAATTTTAAATTTTAAATTTTAAATTTTAAATTTTAAATTTTAAATTTTAAATTTTAAATTTTAAATTTTAAATTTTAAATTTAAATTTTAAATTTTAAATTTTAAATTTAAATTTTAAATTTTAAATTTTAAATTTTAAATTTAAACTCAAATTTTAAATTTTAAATTTTAAATTTAAATTTAAATTTTAAATTTTAAACTCAAATTTAAATTTAAATTTTAAATTTTAAATTTTAAATTTTAAATTTTAAATTTTAAATTTTAAATTTTAAATTTTAAATTTTAAATTTTAAATTTTAAATTTTAAATTTAAATTTTAAATTTTAAATTTTAAATTTTAAATTTTAAATTTTAAATTTTAAATTTTAAATTTTAAATTTTAAATTTAAATTTTAAATTTTAAATTTTAAATTTTAAACTCAAATTTTAAATTTAAATTTTAAACCTTAAACTCAAATTTTAAATTTAAATTTAAATTTTAAATTTTAAATTTTAAATTTTAAATTTTAAATTTTAAATTTTAAATTTAAATTTTAAATTTTAAATTTTAAATTTTAAATTTTAAATTTTAAATTTTAAATTTTAAATTTTAAATTTTAAATTTTAAATTTTAAATTTTAAATTTTAAATTTTAAATTTTAAATTTTAAATTTTAAATTTTAAATTTTAAATTTTAAATTTTAAATTTTAAATTTTAAATTTTAAATTTTAAATTTAAATTTTAAATTTTAAATTTTAAATTTTAAACTCAAATTTTAAATTTAAATTTAACCTTTAAATTTTAAATTTTAAATTTTAAATTTTAAATTTTAAATTTTAAATTTTAAATTTTAAATTTTAAATTTTAAATTTTAAATTTTAAATTTTAAATTTTAAATTTTAAATTTTAAATTTTAAATTTTAAATTTTAAATTTTAAATTTTAAATTTTAAATTTTAAATTTTAAATTTTAAATTTTAAATTTTAAATTTTAAATTTTAAATTTTAAATTTTAAATTTTAAATTTTAAATTTTAAATTTTAAATTTTAAACTAAATTTAAATTTTAAATTTTAAATTTTAAATTTTAAACTCAAATTTAAACCTTAAATTTTAAATTTAAATTTAAATTTTAAATTTTAAATTTTAAATTTTAAATTTTAAATTTTAAATTTTAAATTTTAAATTTTAAATTTAAATTTTAAATTTTAAATTTAAATTTTAAATTTTAAATTTAAATTTTAAATTTTAAATTTTAAATTTTAAATTTTAAATTTTAAATTTTAAATTTTAAATTTAAATTTTAAATTTTAAACTCAAATTTTAAATTTTAAATTTTAAATTTTAAATTTTAAATTTAAATTTTAAATTTTAAATTTTAAATTTTAAATTTTAAATTTTAAATTTTAAATTTTAAATTTTAAATTTTAAATTTTAAATTTTAAATTTTAAATTTTAAATTTTAAATTTTAAATTTTAAATTTTAAATTTTAAATTTTAAATTTTAAATTTTAAATTTTAAATTTTAAATTTTAAATTTTAAATTTTAAATTTTAAATTTTAAATTTTAAATTTTAAATTTTAAATTTTAAATTTTAAATTTTAAATTTTAAATTTTAAATTTTAAATTTTAAATTTTAAATTAAATTTTAAATTTTAAATTTTAAATTTTAAATTTTAAATTTAAATTTTAAATTTTAAATTTTAAATTTTAAACTCAAATTTTAAATTTTAAATTTTAAAT
Source organism: Camellia lanceoleosa (assembly GCA_025200525.1). Classification (NCBI taxonomy): domain Eukaryota; kingdom Viridiplantae; phylum Streptophyta; class Magnoliopsida; order Ericales; family Theaceae; genus Camellia; species Camellia lanceoleosa. The sequence goes on along the minus strand of JANUSC010000264.1, from coordinate 304,037 downwards.
TTTAAATTTTAAATTTTAAATTTTAAATTTTAAATTTTAAATTTAAATTTTAAATTTTAAATTTTAAATTTTAAATTTTAAATTTAAATTTTAAATTTTAAATTTTAAATTTTAAATTTTAAATTTTAAATTTTAAATTTTAAATTTTAAATTTTAAATTTTAAATTTTAAATTTAAATTTTAAATTTAAATTTTAAATTTTAAATTTTAAATTTTAAATTTTAAATTCAAATTAAATTTTAAATTTTAAATTTTAAAATTTTAAACTCAAATTTTAAATTTTAAATTTTAAATTTTAAATTTTAAATTTTAAATTTTAAATTTAAATTTTAAATTTTAAATTTTAAATTTTAAATTTTAAATTTTAAATTTTAAATTTTAAATTTTAAATTTAAATTTTAAATTTTAAATTTTAAATTTTAAATTTTAAATTTTAAATTTTAAATTTAAATTTTAAATTTTAAATTTTAAATTTTAAATTTTAAATTTTAAATTTTAAATTTTAAATTTTAAATTTTAAATTTTAAACTCAAATTTAAATTTAAATTTTAAATTTTAAATTCAAATTAAATTTAAACTCAAATTTTAAATTTTAAACTCAAATTTTAAATTTAAATTTTAAATTTTAAATTTTAAATTTTAAATTTTAAATTTTAAATTTTAAATTTAAATTTTAAATTTTAAATTTTAAATTTTAAATTTAAATTTTAAATTTTAAATTTTAAATTTTAAATTTTAAATTTTAAATTTTAAATTTTAAATTTTAAATTTAAATTTTAAATTTTAAATTTTAAATTTTAAATTTAAATTTTAAATTTTAAATTTTAAATTTAAATCAAATTAAATTTAAATTTTAAATTTTAAATTTTAAATTTTAAATTCAAATTTTAAATTCAAATTTTAAATTTTAAATTTTAAATTCAAATTTAAATTTTAAATTTAAATTTTAAATTTTAAATTTAAATTTTAAATTTTAAATTTTAAATTTTAAATTTTAAATTTAAATTTTAAATTTTAAATTTAAATTTTAAATTTTAAATTTTAAATTTTAAATTTTAAATTTTAAATTTTAAATTTTAAATTTTAAATTTTAAATTTTAAATTTTAAATTTTAAATTTAAATTTTAAATTTTAAATTTTAAATTTAAATTTTAAATTTTAAATTTTAAATTTAAATTTTAAATTTTAAATTTTAAATTTTAAATTTTAAATTTTAAATTTTAAATTTTAAATTTAAATTTAAATTTAAATTTTAAATTTAAATTTTAAATTTTAAATTTTAAATTTAAATTTTAAATTTAAATTTTAAATTTAAATTTTAAATTTTAAATTTTAAATTTTAAATTTTAAATTTTAAATTTTAAATTTTAAATTTTAAATTTTAAATTTTAAATTTAAATTTTAAATTTTAAATTTTAAATTTTAAATTTTAAATTTTAAATTTTAAATTTTAAATTTTAAATTTTAAATTTTAAATTTTAAATTTTAAATTTTAAATTTAAATTTAAATTTTAAATTTTAAATTTAAATTTTAAATTTTAAATTTTAAATTTTAAATTTAAATTTAAATTTTAAATTTAAATTAAATTTAAATTTAAATTTTAAATTTTAAATTTTAAATTTTAAATTTTAAATTTTAAATTTTAAATTTTAAATTTTAAATTTTAAATTTAAATTTTAAATTTTAAATTTTAAATTTTAAATTTTAAATTTTAAATTTTAAATTCAAATTAAACTCAAATTTTAAATTTTAAATTTTAAATTCAAACCTTTAAATTTTAAATTTTAAACTCAAATTTTAAATTTTAAATTTTAAATTTTAAATTTTAAATTTTAAATTTTAAATTTTAAATTTTAAATTTAAATTTTAAATTTTAAATTTTAAATTTAAATTTTAAATTTTAAATTTTAAATTTTAAATTTTAAATTTTAAATTTTAAATTTTAAATTTTAAATTTTAAATTTTAAATTTTAAATTTTAAATTTTAAATTTTAAATTTTAAATTTTAAATTTTAAATTTTAAATTTTAAATTTTAAATTTTAAATTTTAAATTTAAATTTTAAATTTTAAATTTTAAATTTTTAAATTTTAAATTTTAAACTCAAACTCAAATTTTAAATTTTAAATTTAAATTTTAAATTTTAAATTTTAAATTTTAAATTTTAAATTTTAAATTTTAAATTTTAAATTTTAAATTTTAAATTTTAAATTTTAAATTTTAAATTTTAAATTTTAAATTTAAATTTTAAATTTTAAATTTTAAATTTTAAATTTTAAATTTTAAATTTTAAATTTAAATTTTAAATTTTAAATTTTAAATTTTAAATTTTAAATTTAAATTTTAAATTTTAAATTTTAAATTTTAAATTTTAAATTTTAAATTTTAAATTTTAAATTTTAAATCAAATTTAAATTTTAAATTTTAAATTTTAAATTTTAAATTTTAAATTTAAATTAAATTTTAAATTTTAAATTTTAAATTTTAAATTTTAAATTTTAAATTTTAAATTTTAAATTTTAAATTTTAAATTTTAAATTTTAAATTTTAAATTTTAAATTTTAAATTTTAAATTTTAAATTTTAAATTTTAAATTTTAAATTTTAAATTTTAAATTTTAAATTTTAAATTTTAAATTTAAATTTTAAATTTTAAATTTTAAATTTTAAATTTTAAATTTTAAATTTTAAATTTAAATTTTAAATTTTAAATTTTAAATTTTAAATTTAAATTTTAAATTTTAAATTTTAAATTTTAAATTTTAAATTTTAAATTTTAAATTTTAAATTTTAAATTTTAAATTTTAAATTTTAAATTTTAATTTAAATTTTAAATTTTAAATTTTAAATTTTAAATTTAAATTTTAAATTTTAAATTTTAAATTTTAAATTTTAAATTCAAATTTAAATTTTAAATCAAATTTTAAATTTTAAATTTTAAATTTTAAATTTTAAACTCAAATTAAAAATTTTAAATTTTAAATTTTAAATTTTAAATTTTAAATTTTAAATTTTAAATTTAAATTTTAAATTTTAAATTTTAAATTTTAAATTTTAAATTTTAAATTTTAAATTTTAAATTTTAAATTTTAAATTTTAAATTTTAAATTTTAAATTTTAAATTTTAAATTTTAAATTTAAATTTTAAATTTTAAATTTAAATTTTAAATTTTAAATTTTAAATTTTAAATTTTAAATTTAAACTCAAATTTTAAATTTTAAATTTTAAATTTTAAACTCAAATTTTAAATTTTAAACCTTTAAACTCAAATTTTAAATTTTAAATTTAAATTTTAAATTTTAAATTTTAAATTTTAAATTTTAAATTTTAAATTTTAAATTTTAAATTTTAAATTTTAAATTTTAAATTTTAAATTTTAAATTTTAAATTTAAATTTTAAATTTTAAATTTTAAATTTTAAATTTTAAATTTTAAATTTAAATTTTAAATTTTAAATTTTAAATTTTAAATTTTAAATTTTAAATTTTAAATTTAAATTTTAAATTTTAAATTTTAAATTTTAAATTTCAAATTTAAACTCAAATTTTAAACTCAAATTTAAATTTTAAACTCAAACTCAAATTTTAAACTCAAACTCAAACCTAAACCTTTAAACTCAAATAAACTCAAATTTTAAATTTTAAATTTTAAATTTTAAATTTTAAATTTTAAATTTTAAATTTTAAATTTTAAATTTTAAATTTTAAATTTTAAATTTTAAATTTTAAATTTTAAATTTTAAATTTTAAATTTTAAATTTTAAATTTTAAATTTTAAATTTTAAATTTTAAATTTTAAATTTTAAATTTTAAATTTTAAATTTTAAATTTTAAATTTTAAATTTTAAATTTTAAATTTTAAACTCAAATTTTAAATTTTAAACTCAAATTCAAACTCAAATTCAAACTCAAATTAAATTTTAAACTCAAACTCAAATTTTAAATTTAAATTTTAAATTTTAAATTTTAAATTTTAAATTTTAAATTTTAAATTTTAAATTTTAAATTTTAAATTTTAAATTTTAAATTTTAAATTTTAAATTTTAAATTTTAAATTTTAAATTTTAAATTTTAAATTTTAAATTTTAAATTTTAAATTTAAATTTTAAATTTTAAATTTTAAATTTTAAATTTTAAATTTAAATTTTAAATTTTAAATTTTAAATTTTAAATTTTAAATTTTAAATTTTAAATTTTAAATTTTAAATTTTAAATTTTAAATTTTAAATTTTAAATTTTAAATTTTAAATTTTAAATTTTAAATTTTAAATTTTAAATTTTAAACCTTAATTTTAAATTTTAAATTTTAAATTTTAAATTAAATTTTAAACCTTAAATTTTAAATTTTAAATTTTAAATTTAAATTTAAATTTTAAATTTTAAATTTAAATTTAAATTTTAAATTTTAAATTTAAATTTAAATTTTAAATTTTAAATTTTAAATTTTAAATTTTAAATTTTAAATTTTAAATTTTAAATTTTAAATTTTAAATTTTAAATTTTAAATTTTAAATTTTAAATTTTAAATTTTAAATTTAAATTTTAAATTTTAAATTTTAAATTTTAAATTTTAAATTTTAAATTTTAAATTTTAAATTTTAAATTTTAAATTTTAAATTTTAAATTTAAATTTTAAATTTAAATTTTAAATTTTAAATTTTAAACTCAAATTTTAAATTTTAAATTTAAACTCAAATTTTAAACCCTAAATTTTAAATTTTAAATTTTAAATTTTAAATTTTAAATTTTAAATTTTAAATTTTAAATTTTAAATTTTAAATTTTAAATTTTAAATTTTAAATTTTAAATTTTAAATTTTAAATTTTAAATTTTAAATTTTAAATTTTAAATTTTAAATTTTAAATTTTAAATTTTAAATTTTAAATTTTAAATTTTAAATTTTAAATTTTAAATTTTAAATTTTAAATTTTAAATTTTAAATTTTAAACTCAAATTTTAAATTTTAAATTTTAAACTCAAACCTTAAATTTTAAACTCAAATTTTAAACCTAAACTCAAACTCAAACCTTAAATTTTAAATTTTAAATTTTAAATTTTAAATTTAAATTTTAAATTTTAAATTTTAAATTTTAAATTTTAAATTTTAAATTTTAAATTTTAAATTTTAAATTTTAAATTTTAAATTTTAAATTTTAAATTTTAAATTTTAAATTAAATTTAAATTTTAAATTTTAAATTTTAAATTTTAAATTTTAAATTTTAAATTTTAAATTTTAAATTTAAATTTTAAATTTTAAATTTTAAATTTAAACTCAAATTTTAAATTTTAAACTCAAATTAAACCTTTAAATTTTAAACTCAAACCTTAAACTCAAACCTCAAATTTTAAATTTTAAATTTTAAATTTTAAATTTTAAATTTTAAATTTTAAATTTTAAATTTTAAATTTTAAATTTTAAATTTTAAATTTTAAATTTTAAATTTTAAATTTTAAATTTTAAATTTTAAATTTTAAATTTTAAATTTTAAATTTTAAATTTTAAATTTTAAATTTTAAATTTTAAATTTTAAATTTTAAATTTTAAATTTTAAATTTTAAATTTTAAATTTTAAATTTTAAATTTTAAATTTTAAATTTTAAATTTTAAATTTCAAATTTTAAATTTTAAATTTAAATTTTAAATTTTAAATTTTAAATTTTAAATTTTAAATTTTAAATTTTAAATTTTAAATTTTAAATTTTAAATTTTAAATTTTAAATTTTAAATTTTAAATTTTAAATTTTAAATTTTAAATTTTAAATTTAAATTTTAAATTTTAAATTTTAAATTTTAAATTTTAAATTTTAAATTTTAAATTTTAAATTTTAAATTTTAAATTTTAAATTTTAAATTTTAAATTTTAAACTCAAATTTAAATTAAACTCAAATTTAAATTTCAAATTTTAAATTTTAAATTTTAAATTTTAAATTTTAAATTTTAAATTTTAAATTTTAAATTTTAAATTTTAAATTTTAAATTTTAAATTTTAAATTTTAAATTTTAAATTTTAAATTTTAAATTTTAAATTTAAATTTTAAATTTTAAATTTTAAATTTTAAATTTTAAATTTTAAATTTAAATTTTAAATTTTAAATTTTAAATTTAAATTTTAAATTTTAAATTTTAAATTTTAAATTTTAAATTTTAAATTAAATTTTAAATTTTAAATTTAAATTTAAATTTTAAATTTTAAACTCAAATTTAAATTTTAAATTTTAAATTTTAAATTTAAATTAAATTTTAAATTTTAAATTTTAAATTTTAAATTTTAAATTTTAAATTTTAAATTTTAAATTTTAAATTTTAAATTTTAAATTTTAAATTTTAAATTTTAAATTTTAAATTTTAAATTTAAATTTTAAATTTTAAATTTTAAATTTTAAATTTTAAATTTAAATTTTAAACTCAAATTTTAAATTTTAAATTTTAAATTTAAATTAAATTTTAAATTTTAAATTTTAAATTTTAAATTTTAAATTTAAATTTTAAATTTTAAATTTTAAATTTTAAATTTTAAATTTTAAATTTTAAATTTTAAATTTTAAATTTTAAATTTTAAATTTTAAATTTTAAATTTTAAATTTTAAATTTAAATTTTAAATTTTAAATTTTAAATTTTAAATTTTAAATTTTAAATTTTAAATTTTAAATTTTAAATTTTAAATTTTAAATTTAAACTCAAATTAAATTTTAAATTTAAACTCAAATTTTAAATTTTAAACTCAAATTTTAAATTTAAATTTTAAATTTTAAACTCAAATTTAAATTTTAAATTTTAAATTTTAAATTTTAAATTTTAAATTTTAAATTTTAAATTTTAAATTTTAAATTTTAAATTTTAAATTTTAAATTTTAAATTTTAAATTTTAAATTTTAAATTTTAAATTTTAAATTTTAAATTTTAAATTTTAAATTTTAAATTTTAAATTTTAAATTTTAAATTAAATTTTAAATTTTAAATTTAAATTTTAAATTTTAAATTTTAAATTTTAAATTTTAAATTTTAAATTTTAAATTTTAAATTTTAAATTTTAAAATTTTAAATTTTAAATTTTAAATTTTAAATTTTAAATTTTAAATTTTAAATTTTAAATTTTAAATTTTAAATTTTAAATTTTAAATTTTAAATTTTAAATTTTAAATTTTAAATTTTAAATTTTAAATTTTAAATTTTAAATTTTAAATTTTAAATTTTAAATTTTAAATTTTAAATTTTAAATTTTAAATTTTAAATTTTAAATTTTAAATTTTAAATTTTAAATTAAATTTTAAATTTTAAATTTTAAATTTAAATTTTAAATTTAAATTTAAATTTTAAATTTTAAATTTTAAATTTTAAATTTAAATTTTAAATTTTAAATTTTAAATTTTAAATTTTAAATTTTAAATTTTAAATTTTAAATTTTAAATTTTAAATTTTAAATTTTAAATTTTAAATTTTAAATTTTAAATTTTAAATTTTAAATTTTAAATTTTAAATTTTAAATTTTAAATTTTAAATTTTAAATTTTAAATTTTAAATTTTAAATTTTAAATTTTAAATTTTAAATTTTAAATTTAAATTAAATTTAAATTTTAAATTTTAAATTTTAAATTTTAAATTTTAAATTTAAATTTAAATTTTAAATTTTAAATTTTAAATTTAAATTTTAAATTTAAATTTTAAATTTTAAATTTTAAATTTTAAATTTTAAATTTTAAATTTTAAATTTTAAATTTTAAATTTTAAATTTTAAATTTTAAATTTTAAATTTTAAATTTTAAATTTTAAATTTTAAATTTTAAATTTAAATTTTAAATTTTAAATTTTAAATTTTAAATTTTAAATTTTAAATTTTAAATTTTAAATTTTAAATTTTAAATTTTAAATTTTAAATTTTAAATTTTAAACTCAAAATTTTAAATTTTAAATTTTAAATTTTAAATTTAAACTCAAATTTAAATTTAAACCTTAAATTTTAAATTTTAAATTTTAAATTTTAAATTTTAAATTTTAAATTTTAAATTTTAAATTTTAAATTTTAAATTTTAAATTTTAAATTTTAAATTTTAAATTTTAAATTTAAATTTTAAATTTTAAATTTAAATTTTAAATTTTAAATTTTAAATTTTAAATTTAAATTTTAAATTTTAAATTTTAAATTTTAAATTTTAAATTTCAAATTTTAAATTTTAAATTCAAATTTTAAATTTAAACTCAAATTTTAAACTCAAATTTTAAATTTAAACTCAAACTCAAATTTTAAACTCAAACTTTAAATTTTAAACCTTAAACTCAAATTTTAAATTTTAAATTTTAAATTTTAAATTTTAAATTTTAAATTTTAAATTTTAAATTTTAAATTTTAAATTTTAAATTTTAAATTTTAAATTTTAAATTTTAAATTTTAAATTTTAAATTTTAAATTTTAAATTTAAATTTTAAATTTTAAATTTTAAATTTTAAATTTTAAATTTTAAATTTTAAATTTTAAATTTTAAATTTTAAATCAAATTTTAAATTTTAAATTTTAAATTCAAATTTCAAATTTTAAATTTTAAATTTTAAATTTTAAACTCAAACCTTAAATTCAAATTTAAATTCAAACTCAAACTTAAACTCAAACCCTAAACTCAAATTAAATTTTAAATTTTAAATTTTAAATTTTAAATTTAAATTTTAAATTTTAAATTTTAAATTTTAAATTTTAAATTTTAAATTTTAAATTTTAAATTTTAAATTTTAAATTTTAAATTTTAAATTTTAAATTTTAAATTTTAAATTTTAAATTTTAAATTTTAAATTTTAAATTTTAAATTTTAAATTAAATTTTAAATTTTAAATCAAATTTTAAATTTTAAATTTTAAATTTAAATTTTAAATTCAAACTCAAATTCAAACTCAAATTTAAATTTAAACCTTAAATTTTAAACTCAAACTCAAACCTTAAATTTTAAAACTCAAACCCTAAATTTAAATTTTAAATTTTAAATTTTAAATTTTAAATTTTAAATTTTAAATTTTAAATTTTAAATTTTAAATTTTAAATTTTAAATTTTAAATTTTAAATTTTAAATTTTAAATTTTAAATTTTAAATTTTAAATTTTAAATTTTAAATTTTAAATTTTAAATTTTAAATTTTAAATTTTAAATTTTAAATTTAAATTTTAAATTTTAAATTTTAAATTTTAAATTTTAAATTTTAAATTTTAAACTCAAATTCAAATTTTAAATTTTAAACTTTAAATTTTAAACTCAAACCTTTAAACTCAAATTTTAAATTTTAAATTTTAAATTTTAAATTTTAAATTTTAAATTTTAAATTTTAAATTTTAAATTTAAATTTTAAATTTTAAATTTTAAATTTTAAATTTTAAATTTTAAATTTAAATTTTAAATTTTAAATTTTAAATTTTAAATTTTAAATTTTAAATTTTAAATTTTAAATTTAAATTTTAAATTTTAAATTTTAAATTTTAAATTTTAAATTTTAAATTTTAAATTTTAAATTTTAAATTTTAAATTTTAAATTTAAATTTTAAATTTAAATTTTAAATTTTAAACTCAAATTTTAAATCTCAAACCTTTAAACTCAAACTCAAACTCAAATAAATTTTAAATTTTAAATTTTAAATTTTAAATTTTAAATTTTAAATTTTAAATTTAAATTTTAAATTTTAAATTTTAAATTTTAAATTTTAAATTTAAATTTTAAATTTTAAATTTTAAATTTTAAATTTTAAATTTTAAATTTTAAATTTAAATTTTAAATTTTAAATTTTAAATTTTAAATTTTAAATTTTAAATTTTAAATTTTAAATTTTAAATTTTAAATTTTAAATTTTAAATTTTAAATTTTAAATTTTAAACTCAAATTTAAACCTAAATTTTAAATCAAATTTTAAACTCAAACTCAAACCTTTAAACTCAAACCTTAAATTTTAAATTTTAAATTTTAAATTTTAAATTTTAAATTTTAAATTTTAAATTTTAAATTTTAAATTTTAAATTTTAAATTTTAAATTTTAAATTTTAAATTTAAATTTTAAATTTTAAATTTTAAATTTTAAATTTTAAATTTTAAATTTTAAATTTTAAATTTTAAATTTTAAATTTTAAATTTTAAATTTTAAATTTTAAATTTTAAATTTTAATTTTAAATTTTAAATTTTAAATTTTAAATTTAAACTCAAATTTTAAACTCAAATTAAATTTTAAATTTAAACCTTAAACTCAAATTTCAAATTTAAACCTTAAATTTAAACCTTAAATTTTAAATTTTAAATTTTAAATTTTAAATTTTAAATTTTAAATTTTAAATTTTAAATTTTAAATTTTAAATTTTAAATTTTAAATTTTAAATTTTAAATTTTAAATTTTAAATTTTAAATTTTAAATTTTAAATTTTAAATTTTAAATTTTAAATTTAAATTTTAAATTTTAAATTTTAAATTTTAAATTTTAAATTTTAAATTTAAATTTTAAATTTTAAATTTTAAATTTTAAATTTTAAATTTTAAATTTTAAATTTAAATTTCAAATTTTAAATTTTAAACTCAAATTCAAATTTAAACTCAAATTTTAAATTTTAAATTAAATTTAAATTTTAAATTTTAAATTTTAAATTTTAAATTTTAAATTTTAAATTTTAAATTTTAAATTTTAAATTTTAAATTTTAAATTTTAAATTTTAAATTTTAAATTTTAAATTTTAAATTTTAAATTTTAAATTTTAAATTTTAAATTTTAAATTTTAAATTTTAAATTTTAAATTTAAATTTTAAATTTTAAATTTTAAATTTTAAATTTTAAATTTTAAATTTTAAATTTTAAATTTTAAATTTTAAATTTTAAATTTTAAATTTTAAATTTTAAATTTTAAATTTTAAATTTAAATTTTAAACTCAAATTTTAAATTTTAAATTTTAAATTTTAAATTTTAAATTTTAAATTTTAAATTTTAAATTTTAAATTTTAAATTTTAAATTTTAAATTTTAAATTTTAAATTTTAAATTTTAAATTTTAAATTTTAAATTTTAAATTTTAAATTTTAAATTTTAAATTTTAAATTTTAAATTTTAAATTTTAAATTTTAAATTTTAAATTTTAAATTTTAAATTTAAATTTTAAATTTTAAATTTTAAATTTTAAATTTTAAATTTAAATTAAATTTTAAATTTTAAATTTTAAATTTTAAATTTTAAATTTTAAATTTTAAATTTTAAACTCAAACTCAAATTTTAAATTTTAAACTCAAATTTAAATTTAAATTTTAAATTTTAAATTTTAAATTTTAAATTTTAAATTTTAAATTTTAAATTTAAATTTTAAATTTTAAATTTTAAATTTTAAATTTAAATTTTAAATTTTAAATTTTAAATTTTAAATTTTAAATTTAAATTTAAATTTTAAATTTTAAATTTTAAATTTTAAATTTTAAATTTTAAATTTAAATTTTAAATTTTAAATTTTAAATTTTAAATTTTAAACCTTAAATTTTAAATTCAAATTTTAAACTCAAACTCAAATTTTAAATCAAATTTTAAACTCAAACCTTTAAACTTTAAATTTTAAATTTTAAATTTTAAATTTTAAATTTTAAATTTTAAATTTTAAATTTTAAATTTTAAATTTTAAATTTAAATTTTAAATTTTAAATTTTAAATTTTAAATTTTAAATTTTAAATTTTAAATTTTAAATTTTAAATTTTAAATTTTAAATTTTAAATTTTAAATTTTAAATTTTAAATTTTAAATTTTAAATTTTAAATTTTAAATTTTAAATTTAAATCAAATTTTAAATTTTAAATTTTAAATTTTAAATTTTAAACTCAAATTTAAACTCAAACCTAAATTTAAACTAAATTTTAAATTTAAACTCAAATTTTAAATTTTAAATTTTAAATTTTAAATTTTAAATTTTAAATTTTAAATTTTAAATTTTAAATTTTAAATTTTAAATTTTAAATTTTAAATTTTAAATTTTAAATTTTAAATTTTAAATTTTAAATTTTAAATTTTAAATTTTAAATTTTAAATTTTAAATTTTAAATTTTAAATTTTAAATTTTAAATTTTAAATTTTAAATTTTAAATTTTAAATTTTAAATTTTAAATTTTAAATTTTAAATTTTAAATTTAAATTTTAAATCAAATTTTAAACTCAAACCTTTAAATTTAAACCTCAAACTCAAACTCAAATTTAAATTTTAAACCCTAAATTTTAAATTTTAAATTTTAAATTTTAAATTTTAAATTTTAAATTTTAAATTTTAAATTTTAAATTTTAAATTTTAAATTTTAAATTTAAATTTTAAATTTTAAATTTTAAATTTTAAATTTTAAATTTTAAATTTTAAATTTTAAATTTTAAATTTTAAATTTTAAATTTTAAATTTTAAATTTAAATTTTAAATTTTAAATTTTAAATTTTAAATTTTAAATTTAAATTTTAAATTTAAATTTTAAATTTTAAATTTAAATTTTAAATTTTAAATTTTAAATTTTAAATTTAAACTCAAATTTTAAATTTTAAACCTTAAACTCAAACTCAAACTCAAATTTTAAATTTAAACCCTAAATTTTAAATTTTAAATTTTAAATTTTAAATTTTAAATTTTAAATTTTAAATTTTAAATTTTAAATTTTAAATTTTAAATTTTAAATTTTAAATTTTAAATTTTAAATTTTAAATTTTAAATTTTAAATTTTAAATTTTAAATTTTAAATTTTAAATTTTAAATTTAAATTTTAAATTTTAAATTTTAAATTTTAAATTTTAAATTTTAAATTTTAAATTTTAAATTTTAAATTTAAATTTTAAATTCAAATTTAAATTTTAAATTTCAAATTTAAACTCAAATTTTAAATTTAAATTTTAAACTCAAACTCAAACCTTAAATTAAAACTCAAACCCTAAATTTTAAATTTTAAATTTTAAATTTTAAATTTTAAATTTTAAATTTTAAATTTTAAATTTTAAATTTTAAATTTTAAATTTTAAATTTTAAATTTTAAATTTTAAATTTTAAATTTTAAATTTTAAATTTTAAATTTTAAATTTTAAATTTTAAATTTTAAATTTTAAATTTTAAATTTAAATTTTAAATTTTAAATTTTAAATTTTAAATTTTAAATTTTAAATTTTAAATTTTAAATTTTAAATTCAAACTCAAATTTTAAACTCAAATTTCAAACCTTAAATTTTAAACTCAAACCTTTCAAATTTTAAACCCTAAATTTTAAATTTTAAATTTTAAATTTTAAATTTTAAATTTAAATTTTAAATTTTAAATTTTAAATTTTAAATTTTAAATTTTAAATTTTAAATTTTAAATTTTAAATTTTAAATTTTAAATTTTAAATTTTAAATTTAAATTTTAAATTTTAAATTTTAAATTTTAAATTTTAAATTTTAAATTTAAATTTTAAATTTTAAATTTTAAATTTTAAATTTTAAATTTTAAATTTAAATTTTAAATTTAAATTTTAAATTTTAAATTTTAAATTTTAAATTTTAAATTTTAAATTTTAAATCAAATTTTAAATTTTAAATTTTAAATTTTAAATTTTAAATTTTAAATTTTAAATTTTAAATTTTAAATTTTAAATTTTAAATTTTAAATTTTAAATTTAAATTTTAAATTTTAAATTAAATTTTAAATTTTAAATTTTAAATTTTAAATTTAAATTTTAAATTTTAAATTTTAAATTTTAAATTTTAAATTTTAAATTTTAAATTTAAATTTTAAATTTTAAAAAATTTTAAATTTTAAATTTTAAATTTAAATTTTAAATTTAAATTTTAAATTTTAAATTTTAAATTTTAAATTTTAAATTTTAAATTTTAAATTTTAAATTTTAAATTTTAAATTTTAAATTTTAAATTTTAAATTTTAAATTTTAAATTTTAAATTTTAAATTTTAAATTTTAAATTTAAATTTAAATTTTAAATTTTAAATTTAAATTTTAAATTTTAAATTTTAAATTCAAATTCAAACCTAAATTTTAAATTTTAAATTTTAAATTCAAATTTTAAATTCAAAACTCAAATTTAAATTTAAATTTAAATTTTAAATTTTAAATTTTAAATTTTAAATTTTAAATTTTAAATTTTAAATTTAAATTTTAAATTTTAAATTTTAAATTTTAAATTTTAAATTTTAAATTTTAAATTTTAAATTTTAAATTTTAAATTTAAATTTTAAATTTTAAATTTTAAATTTTAAATTTTAAATTTTAAATTTTAAATTTTAAATTTTAAATAAATTTTAAATTTTAAATTTTAAATTTTAAATTTAAATTTTAAATTTTAAATTTTAAATTTTAAATTTTAAATTTAAAATTTAAATTTAAATTTTAAATTTTAAATTTTAAATTTTAAATTTTAAATTTTAAATTTTAAATTTTAAATTTTAAATTTTAAATTTTAAATTTTAAATTTTAAATTTTAAATTTTAAATTTTAAATTTTAAATTTTAAATTTTAAATTTTAAATTTTAAATTTAAATTTTAAATTTAAATTTTAAATTTTAAATTAAATTTTAAATTTTAAATTTTAAATTTTAAATTTTAAATTTTAAATTTTAAATTTTAAATTTTAAATTTTAAATTTTAAATTTTAAATTTTAAATTTTAAATTTTAAATTTTAAATTTTAAATTTTAAATTTTAAATTTTAAATTTTAAATTTTAAATTTTAAATTTTAAATTTTAAATTTTAAATTTTAAACTTAAATTTTAAATTTTAAATTTTAAATTTTAAATTTTAAATTTAAACTCAAATTTAAATTAAATTTTAAACTCAAATTAAATTTTAAATTTTAAATTTCAAATTTAAATTTTAAATTTAAATTTTAAATTTTAAATTTTAAATTTTAAATTTTAAATTTTAAATTTTAAATTTTAAATTTTAAATTTTAAATTTTAAATTTTAAATTTTAAATTTTAAATTTTAAATTTTAAATTTTAAATTTTAAATTTTAAATTTTAAATTTTAAATTTTAAATTTAAATTTTAAATTTTAAAATTTTAAATTTTAAACCTTAAATTTAAATTTTAAATTTTAAACTCAAATTTTAAATTTTAAATTCAAATAAACTCAAATTTAAATTTAAATTTAAATTTTAAATTTTAAATTTAAATTTTAAATTTTAAATTTTAAATTTTAAATTTTAAATTTTAAATTTTAAATTTTAAATTTTAAATTTTAAATTTTAAATTTAAATTTTAAATTTTAAATTTTAAATTTTAAATTTTAAATTTTAAATTTTAAATTTTAAATTTTAAATTTTAAATTTTAAATTTTAAATTTTAAATTTTAAATTTTAAATTTTAAATTTTAAATTTTAAATTTTAAATTTTAAATTTTAAATTTAAATTTTAAATTTTAAACTCAAATTTTAAACTCAAATTTTAAATTAAACTCAAATTTTAAATTTTAAACTCAAATTTTAAATTTTAAACCCTAAATTTTAAATTTTAAATTTTAAATTTTAAATTTTAAATTTTAAATTTTAAATTTTAAATTTTAAATTTTAAATTTTAAATTTAAATTTTAAATTTTAAATTTTAAATTTTAAATTTTAAATTTTAAATTTTAAATTTTAAATTTTAAATTTTAAATTTTAAATTTTAAATTTAAATTTTAAATTTTAAATTTAAATTTTAAATTTTAAATTTTAAATTTTAAATTTTAAATTTTAAATTTAAATTTTAAATTTTAAATTTCAAATTTTAAACTCAAATTTTAAATTTTAAACCTTAAACTCAAATTAAATTTTAAATTTTAAATTTTAAATTTTAAATTTTAAATTTTAAATTTTAAATTTTAAATTTTAAATTTTAAATTTTAAATTTTAAATTTTAAATTTTAAATTTTAAATTTTAAATTTAAATTTTAAATTTTAAATTTTAAATTTAAATTTTAAATTTTAAATTTTAAATTTTAAATTTTAAATTTTAAATTTTAAATTTTAAATTTTAAATTCAAATTTTAAATTTTAAATTTAAATTTTAAACTCAAATTTAAATTTAAACTCAAATTAAATTAAACTCAAACTCAAACTTTAAACCTTAAACCTAAATTTTAAATTTTAAATTTTAAATTTTAAATTTTAAATTTTAAATTTTAAATTTTAAATTTTAAATTTTAAATTTTAAATTTTAAATTTTAAATTTTAAATTTTAAATTTTAAATTTTAAATTTTAAATTTTAAATTTTAAATTTTAAATTTAAATTTTAAATTTTAAATTTTAAATTTTAAATTTTAAATTTTAAATTTTAAATTTTAAATTTAAATTTAAATTTTAAATTTTAAACTCAAATTTTAAATTTTAAATTTTAAATTAAACTCAAATTTTAAACTCAAATTTAAATTTTAAACTCAAACCTTAAATTTTAAATTTTAAATTTAAATTTTAAATTTTAAATTTAAATTTTAAATTTTAAATTTTAAATTTTAAATTTTAAATTTTAAATTTTAAATTTTAAATTTTAAATTTTAAATTTTAAATTTTAAATTTTAAATTTTAAATTTTAAATTTTAAATTTTAAATTTTAAATTTTAAATTTAAATTTTAAATTTTAAATTTAAATTTTAAATTTTAAATTTTAAATTTAAATTTTAAATTTTAAATTAAATTTAAATTTTAAATTTTAAATTTTAAATTTTAAATTTAAATTTTAAATTTTAAATTTAAATTTTAAATTTTAAATTTTAAATTTAAATTAAATTTAAATTTTAAATTTTAAATTTTAAATTTTAAATTTTAAATTTTAAATTTTAAATTTTAAATTTTAAATTTTAAATTTTAAATTTTAAATTTTAAACTTTAAATTTTAAACCTTAAACTTTAAATTTTAAATTAAATTTTAAATTTTAAACTCAAACTTTAAACCCTAAACCCTAAACCCTAAACCCTAAACCCTAAACTCAAATTTAAACCCTAAACCTTAAACCCTAAACCCTAAACCAAATTTAAATTTTAAACCCTAAATTTTAAATTTTAAATTTTAAACCCTAAACCCTAAAAACCCTGAACCCTAAAAAGTCTAAACCCTAAACCCTAAACCCTAAATCCTAAACTCTAAACCCTAAACCCTAAATCCTAAACCCTAAACCCTAAACCTTAAACCCTAAACCCTAAACCATAAATCCTAAACCCTAAAAACACTAAAACCCTAAATCCTAAACTCTAAATCCTAAATCCTAAACCCTAATATCCTAAATCCTAAGCCCTAAATCCTAAATCCTAAACCCTAAATCCTAAACTCTAAACCCTAAACCCTAAATTCTGAATCCTAAATTCTAAACCTTAAACTTTAAACCCTAAACCTTGAACCCTGAACCCAAAACCCTAAAACCATGAACCCTAAACCCCAGACCCTTAACCCCTATACCTAAACCCCAAACCCTAAACCCTTAAACCTAAACCCCAAAACCTAAACCCTAAACTTAAATAAACCTAAACCCTAAACCCCAAACCCTAAACCCCAAACCCTAAATGCCTAAACCCTAAACACTAAATCCTAAATCCTAAACACTAAATCCTAAATCGAAAACCCTAAAACTCAAAGGCCCTAAAACCCTAAAACTCTAAAACCCTAAAACCCTAAACCCTAAATCTAAAAACTCTAAAACCCTAAAACTCTAAGCCCTAAATCCCAAATTCTAAATCCTAAAACCCTAAAACCCTAAACCCTAAATTCTAAAATCCTAAACCCTAAACCTTAAACCGGTAAACCCAAAATCCTAAAACCCTAAAACCTAAAATCCTGTACCCTAAATCCTAAACCCAAAATCCAAAATCCAAAATCCCAAATCCCAAATCGTAAAACCCTAAACCCTAAATCCTAAATCCTAAATCCTAAACCCTAAATCCTAAAATCCTAAAACCCTAAACTATAAATTGTAAACCCTAAACCCTAAACCCCAAACCCCAAATCCTAAACCCTAACACCCTAAATCCTAACACCCTAAAACCCTAAAATCTTAAACCTCAAACCCTAAATCCTAAATCCTAAACACTAAAATCCTAAACCCTAACCCCTAAATCCTAAATCATAAATCCTAAACTCTAAACCCTAACCCTTAAACCCTAAACCCTAAAATCCAAAACCCTAAACTCTAAATCCTAAATCCTAAATCCTAAACCCTAAATCTTAAATCCTAAACCCTAAATCCTAAACCCTAAGCCCTACACTTATTACAACAGTTGGCCTTCTCGATGGAGGATCAGAAAGAATAATACAAATTACCTAATTAACTAACTAATAAGCTAATTAATTATTACATAACCGAATGAATAACTAGTTACAACTAATTAGTACAAAACTTAAATAATTAACAAATTAATTAAGCTACCAAAAACAGTAAAACATCCTTGAGAAGAGGGGCGAATGCATGCTCGCTCGTCTTCACTCGGAAATCCGTTGCCATGCCCCATGTTGCCTCTGTTTACACTGTTTTTCATCTCTAAAAACTGTTAAAAGTCCTGCATGCTCTAGAACCACTTCATGGACATGCTGGAAGGCTATCGGCCAAATGGTGAAGCCATCGGCCAAAGAAAAGGTATCATCGACAATTTGTGAGGTCATCGGCCAAACACTTTTAGCCGATCAGTACACCAGATAGCCAATCGGCCATCTTTTTCTGCAAAATGCTGTTTTGTTGCAGCAGAGGACAAACAGAGCTATGTCAATAGATTTACAAGACAATGTTGTGCCGCTACACCCCTTATCATGCTTGGGACTCAAAGGAGTGTAGTGCTCGACCCTCGGGCCATCAATCACGCATGTCGATGCATGATGGCCAAAGAGGCCAAGTTGCATAAATCACTATGGAATGAATGGACAAAACATGTGAATGCCTCATACTCCATCATGTTGGATCAAGAGTGTCGGCGACCAAGGATTGAGGCACGTTTCGTCACTTCAAGTACGAAACGTCCCTCGGTCCTCGTGTTTGGTTTGACACCCCAAACCAAACCAAACACAATGCAATGCATGTATACCAAATACAATATAACATATGCATATACAATGCCATATAGCTCAAGCATGCCAAATGTAATATGACTCAAGTATGCACATGAGGCTAAGGTAACAAGTGTGCCCAATGCAATGCAACCTAAACATGCGAACATGCAATGTGCTAAGCATACAAAATGCAATGTAACAACATGGAACAATATGCAATGGAACTAGCATGTGACAACATACAATGTACCCAATATGCAACAAGCATGCGACACCATGCAAGACAAGCATGCAACAACATGCAAGACAAGCATGCAACAACATACATAGATGGACTTAAATCGAAATGGATAGACTTGAGACATGCCCAAAACAGTGGCCAAAGTGATGGATAAAGGTACCAAAATGCAAGATAAGAAAGGATGCTAATTGGCCCAACACCTAGGCATAGAATGGCAACTTTCAAGAACACTTAAAAGGGGACAAAGCATGCAAGTATGGCAATACTACAAGCTCTGAAATGATGCATGCACAATGATCCAATCATGACGCATATGACATCAACTCTTTAAAATATTAAAGGAGTGATAAGTGCAAGTATATGAGCATACTATATGGACTGAAATAACATAAGAAATGATGCCAAATCACTAAAATAGCCCAAGTAAAGCATGCTAGTGACTTGAACTCCCAAAGCTAAAAAGCTAGATTGCATGGTAGCTATACAAAGCACGAAATATATGATCAAACCAACTCAAATCAGAGCTCTAGCATGGTAAATCATGATTAAAAGCTTCATGGAGTTGAGCCAAAATATGCAAGAATGATAGTCTAATCACAAGATGCATGTTAAGGCAAATGAGAAGATTGCAAGACAAGTACATGAAGCATGTAAGAGCCGACTAAACCAATGCAAAATAGAGGTAAAGAATGACAAAATAACACCAAATACTTGCTAAAATGGAGCTAAAACATGCTAAGCAAACATGCTACCAATATAAGCCACTTATACTAGCATGCAAGACAACAAGGAGAGGGAATGACCCTCTCCTTTTTGAGATCTTAAAACACCATCCCCAACCACTGAAATCCCTCTAGATTTCAGTGGTGAGAAGGCCAAAACAAGGTGATCTCAAAGCTTAAAAATAAAGCACAAGAACAAGGCCAAACAAGGCCTAGGAGAGGGTAAACAACCCCAAACACAAAAATGACCTTAATCAAAGATCTAAAGCATGCAAAAATAGAACTTATTGTAGTTTATAGTTAATCTTAAAACAATAAGCAAGAAGGGATAAAAGCTTAAGGAAGAATGGGGTATCTAAAGCAAGAATGCTTACCCTTGAAGAACACCTTCAAGAACAAGGCTCCAGCACCTTTCTCTGATCAACAACACCTCAAGAACTCTAACACCAACTCCCTAGCACCTTAGCAACCAAGGATGGTGTATTACTAGGTGCTTTAGGGCAAAAATATGAAAAAAACACACACTTTAGAGCACTATTACACACAGATGTAGAGAGAGAGAGAGTGATATATATATCTTCTATATCATCATATTTCAGAACCTGGAGAAGGGAGGAGGAGCTCCCTTCTTATAGAAATCCAAAGCAAAGCTTCTTGGAGAAGCTTGGCCAAGATTCAAATCCCTCCATACACGTGTATGGAGGAGCCATTCTTTGCCCACCAGCTGGCACAGCTGGCAAGCACCAAGTCTGCAAAAGCAAAAAAAGAGGCTTCAGCCAGAAAAAATGGTTGACCGACCAAAAAGAGTGTCGATCGACCAAAAGGAGTGCTGATCGGCCACCACTTTTGGCCGACGGTGAGGAAAAAGGGCCGATGGCATCATGCCTTAGCCGATAGGATGCAGGGATGGCCAACAAGCCACCCTCTACCCTCAGAAGCAAAAACCACAAGTCCTTGGTCCACAACCAAGCACAAAACAGTCAAGTTGAGAGATCCTAAGGCAAGGCGCGCAGTCGAGGCCTTCGAGAACTCAAAATGAACACGAGCATGGATCATCGAGTGTTCAATTGATGACGTCTAAGTCTTGAAGACGGTCAAAAATGGAGTGTCTACAAGAAGAAAATACTAATTTTTTTAAACATGAAATTGAACATGTCTAAGATATTTATGCATTACAATTTTTGCCACTTACTTGCCTACCCAAGGGTTCAAGTCCTATAGCTGAACATATCAGACCTACCTCCTGCAAGGGAATAATAAAAAGGATAAATTACAAACACACCCCCTAAGATTTACTTAGATTACAAATTACTTCCTGTGGTTCTAGAAATTACATTATGCCCTCTAAGGTTTTTAATTTCATAACAAATAGGTCATTTTATTAATAAATCATCAAGTTACTTAACAATTTTTAATAATGTTAAAATTTTATTTCAATTAATAATTCAAATAATTTTATTATTGTATAGGTGAACAATTAGAAATTTCACTTTTTCAATTAATTTTCTTAAATAAAAAATTCTAATATGAAGGTATTTGTAATTTTCCAAATCACAGGGAACAATTCACATTTTAAACAAACAAAGTATATTTGTAATTTACCTTAATAAAAAAGATGAAACAACTCATAAATCCTTTGAAAACTTTTAAATGTTGACAACAATTGCCAATAGAAGAAAATATAATTATTTTAACATGAAATTGAACATGTCCAAGATATGGGTTGCGTTAGCGACAAACCTGAACGAGTTCACAACCACGATCTTCTTAAAAAAATTGTAGACATATCGCTTTGGTTTTGGATACAATTTCAAGTATACCAACACAATTCTGACACATGAATGGGTCATTAGAAGGCAACTTTACAGGCAAACACAAAGATGCTAAAGCATGGTCAGACCAAATCTTGGGCATTTGGAAAATGAATATCGCGCCGAGAAAGCAGGAATCTTCTCCACAGTTAATGTCAAGATCACTAGACATCCTCTGATACCCTCAAAGTGCATCATCAGGTGTTTTAAAAAAAAACTGTGAATTTTGAGTTTTACGAGAATACCGGCCTTTCAATATTTCGAGGGTCCAGAATTGGACGAGTTAAGGGAAAGATTGCTAACTGCGTAATTTTTCAAGCACATGTTTGATTTTTGAAGCATGGTCAAATATCGGAGCCGTCTTCCTCCCCGGCAGAGTTTGTTCTAATTCGCCTTCTCAGCCATAAGGATACTCATTAAGATAGGCCCTCTAATAATTGCTTTCTTGTGTAGAAACCCCTAAACAAAGCGGAAGAAATTGAGGTGAATAAAGAAACCCCTAAACAAAGTAAAACTGAATTGACAAAAAATAAAAAAAATAATTTTTTTTTTTTCATTTTGTAGGCCACTGCAAGGCATGCCTGGCAGAGATCGTCCACGTGATGAGAAAAAGAAACCTATGCCAAAAGACGTTTTTGGTCAAGCTTTACCAACTGAAGAACAATTTGAAATCCTTAAAAATGCTCCAAGGTATGTCTAACAGACAATTTTGTACATTTACAAAGTGCAACTACCTTTCTTTTAACTTGAAGAAAATATGAGATCAACACAAATGAGATCAAGAAAATCTTAATTTCCTATTACTTGTTAGCTAGATGATTTTAATTTTTCTTTTTATTTTTTTCCATTTAGTCAATTGTATTGTTCTCTTTAGTCATAGGGCTCATACATTCTCTCATTGACTCAACCTGAATTATTTATGACTTCTCTAGCTGTTGATTCCTTGTAGAACCTTCCATCAAAGTCAAATCACTTATTTTGACAAAACATTCTGTTAAGTGGGGAAACCAAAAGTTGATACACATTTCATTCATCTTTTTAGACATGGTCAAACCTATGTCATGTGGAATTGAGTGTGTGTATTTCTTGAGGGTATATATCTATGTTTAAAGCCTCCTTGAACCCCAATTTTCATATTCAATAATATCCATGCGAGTGTTCAATAATGGTAGATGGATACATCCTACACAGCCAAATTTATTATCTTATTGATAACATCATGATGTATGACATTAGTGTTTATGGATATACTTGAAATTAAATGGGCTATAGAGGAAAAGGGGTCTCTCCTTGTCTGTTTTTTTTCTTGCATCATTGCATGCAAGAGAATCCATGTGTCCAATTTGGGTAGTTCAAAGAGTCCAATTTGGCAAATCATTTTGGAAAATCAGATTTTGAATCAAATAATGCCAAGCTGGACTGCTTTGCCAGATTACAGATCCGCCACCTAAATATTTTATTTTTGAAAAATTTAGGAAATCCTGACTCGTGCCAAAGGCCATGTGTCCATCATCACAAAAGTTGCCTCGGCTCGGGAGCTTGGATACGAGAGGGGAAGGTCATGAAATGAGCACCCTCGCCCGCTCGATCAAAGGATCGGCCTCTACTAAAATGATGTGTTGTTTCATAAACACATGTGTTCTTATTCCGGTTATTAATCTAACTTGAAGGCAATGATTGGAGGGCACCTTAATGCGTATTCTTATGGCCGAGAAAGCAAATTAGAGCAAACTCTGCCGGGGAGGACGACAGCTCTGATATTTGACCATCCTTCAAAAATCGAACATGTGCTTGAAAAATTATGCAATCAGCAATCTTTCCCTCTGCTCGTCCAATTCTGGACCACCAAAATATTGAACGGCTGGTATTCTCTTAAAACTCAAAATTCACAGTTTTTTTCGTAAAACATCTGATGATGCACTTTGTGGGTATCAGAGGATGTCTAGTGATCTTGACATTAACTGTGGAGAAGACTCTTGCTTTCTCGGCGAGGTATTCATTCACCAAATGCCCAAGGTTTGGTCTGACCATGCTTTAGCATCTTTGTGTTTGCTTGTAAAGTTGCCTTCCAATGACCCATTCCTGTGTCAGATTTGTGTTGGTATACTTGAAATTGTATCCAAAACCAAAGGGAATGTCTATAATTTTTTGAGGAAGGTTGTAGCGACCCTAATTTTCCTAAGTCATTATTTTATTATTATTATGGTTATTATTATCTTATTTTATTTCTGGCTTTATTAATTGTGTGGTTACATAAGATTTAATGTGGTAATTAATTAATTAAATGTGTTATGTGGTTACATAAGATTTAATGTGTTATTTAATGAATTTAATGTAGTAATTAATTAATTAAAGGTGTTATGTGGTTACATAAGATTTAATGTGATATTTAATGAATTTAATGTGGTAATTAATTGATTAAATGTGTTATTTAATTATATATAATTAATCTTTAAATATTTATGTTTGTTATATATATAAAAAAAAAGAGGTGATATATATAGATATATATATTTAATCTTATATTTATATTTATATATAGTGTAATTATGTTGTATTATATAGTATAATATATTATTATAGTTTATTAAGCTATTATATATTGAGATTTAGGTTTATAGTATAATATTATTAGGTTATACTAGCTCTTAGGTTATTAGATATATAATAACATAGAAGTATTCAACTAGGTTGAGGAGATCAAAAAGAGTGAGGAGAGAGAGAGAGAGAGAGAAGAGAGAAGAGAGGGAGGGTGGCAAAAAAGAAAGAGGAGAGGGAAGAAAAGGAAAGATTAGGGTTTTGTTTTGGTGACCCTATTAGTTTTCCAAATATTCTTTGATTTTCAATAAAATATTGTGAATACAAAACCCACTTCTCTTGATTTATGTGTAATTTGCTATTTTTACTTATTTATTTTTATTTATTTGAAGTTAGTTTGATTTTGTATTTATATAAAGATGATAGATTAATTTTAATTATTTTGATTAGTTGTGTTTGTAAGGTTTAGGAATTTTAGATAATTGATTGATTTTAATGATTTTGTGTAGTTGTGTATGTAAGATTTAGGGTTGTTAGTTGATTGATTGATTTTAATTATTTTGATTAGTTGTGTATGTCATGTTTAGGATTTTCGTATGGATTTATTTCATAGTTGTAATCACACTCATGGTTATATGAAATTAAAATTAATTAGGAACCCATAGATAAATTTCTTATACTCCACCATGACTCCATGGATTGTTGTTTTATTTGAGTGATGGTGAGAAAGAGTGTATAAAAAAGTGAGGATTATGAGATTTATTTGAATGCCTTAAGCTTGGCGTTGTTATGTTTACTCTCATGAGTGAGATGTTGTGTATATATATTGTTGTCTCGTTCTCATGAGTAGACGAGTGCTTTGATTTACCCGCATACGTATATGCTAACCATCCGGGGAGTGTGGGTCAAACTCGGGACGATATTCCCGTGCAAGTTTGGCTTCGGAGCGGTGTTAGGTATACAGGAGGCACATGGGATATATGTGTAGGCCGGAAGTGGAGGCCGAAGTGGTGGAGTTAAGGTATAAAGAATTTAATTATGAGTTTATTGGTATAGTGTGAATTGTGTTGATTTGTATATCTTGAAAAATAGTAAACGACCTCGGTAAATTATGAAATTTGAGCAGAGGCATGTATACGTGATTCTAGGCAACTTTTGTGTTTTAAGTTTTTATTAAAAAGATCGATTAGAACTTATAATCGGATGATCTTGATTATTGTAGTTTTGATTCATTTTAGCAATGCAGATTTTAGAGGCTGTTTTAACCCACAAAATGAGCTCATTTTTATTGGTCTCGTGTAAACTGAAGTAAAACATTATTCTGCACACTTTTTGTGTTTTGAAATTTTGCGAAAAAAAAAATCATATTAGGGCAGTTTTTGTACATTTTTAGTTTCAGATTTTTCGAATGAATTCCGTCTAGGTTTTTCTATCAAGTTTTTCTCTCACCCTATTCAATTTATGTTAAATTCGTTCGCATTGAAATTTAGGAAATTTAATTCTGTACAACTTTCGTTCTTTGAGTTTTGGTCAATTCGAATTATTTAAGCATGAAACGGTGCTTTTTATACTTCTTCAACAAGTTACTTACGATTAATTTATACTAACATTATTTTTTTTGCAGGATGGTGGGTTTTACTAACTTTTTTATGCAGGGCTGACCCACCATAATTATATTTCTATTTTGTTTATTTTATAATCAATTTATATTTCATTGTGTATGGACAAGAAACTAAATGCCACCGTATCTCGAGAAACTATCCATTCGTCTCGGTGCGGTTGGAACTACTTGTCTTGTCTCATAACAAGAATTAAATATATTTTTGCTTGTGTCTGGTAGACACGTATGTGTTGAATCTTATACTCATACCAGTATACCTGTATACCTGTATACTGACCCGTTTTGTCTCTTGGCAACTCGGGTGCGTTCTGTTTGAGCGCAGTCGAGCTTCCTTTGCAGGATTAGTTAGGGCTATAGTGATGACGTGGAATTACTATAGTTGTTGGACTTGTCGTTTGGACCTCTTTTGTTTTCTTGAGGTTAGGGTTGATATTAGCTTATGTGTTTATTATTTTTTTTAATGACTTTAGTATTGGAGTAATTTGGCATGGTTTGTAACCGTACTTATTTAAGTTGATTTGACTATTTATTGTTACTTTGATGTTGAGGTATTGGTTAGTTATGAATTTATGGTGGATGGTTTGGTTTGCGTTTAGTTTTTTTTGTTTCACCCCTAGGATTTGGATGATAGAATATTGATTGGGGTTAGTCCTAATTTAATATTTAATTGTTCAAATTTTGGGGCATGACAGTCTGGTATCAAAGCTCTAGGTTACCCTAGACTTGTGAGAGTTTAGGTGATCCTCGGATTGTGGAATCATGAGTTAGCTGGTTTAGGTTGGTGGTTGAATTTATTCTAAGTATTTATGAACGAATTCTTCTTCTGTGTTTAACTTGAAGGTGATGGCTGTAAGGTATCTTTAATTTTTATTTAAGAGCCCATTAGAGTACTTTTTAATACTGGTGTCTCTCATTCTTTTATATCTAGACAATTTGTAGAAAGAGAACATATTGTAACTATCTCATTGTCTAGACTTATTCATGTTAAGACCCCTTTAGGAGGGGCAGTTACTCTTTATGAGATATGTAAAGGTTTTGAGATTGAGTTTGCGGGTAGAGTCTTGTATGCAGACCTAATTGTGTTAGGGTTTGAGGGGTTTGCAATTATTTTGGATATGGATTGGCTGCGAAAACACTTTGTGACTCTAGATTGTGCAGAAAGGACTGTAAATATAGATATTCCCGGTATGCCACGACTTACCCACACTTCTAGCGATGGAGAAGAGTTGGTGATGACAAGTTTTCTATGCTCAGTAGAAATCCCTAAGCAGAATATTAGTGAGGTAGATGTGGTACGTAAGCTTGAGGATGTATTTCAAGAGATACCTGGACCACCACCCTGACGGGTAGTAGAATTTTGCATTGACCTAGTGCCGGGAACTGCACCAATTTCTAAGGCGGCATACAGAATGGCGCCTAAAGAGCTTGTGGAGATGAAAAAGCAATTGGAAGAGATGCTTCAGAAAGGGTTCATTCGTTCAAGTAACTCCCCATGGGGAGCATCTGCGATCTTTGTCTCCAAGAAAGATGGCACTCTCCATATGTGCATAGATTACAGAGAGCTACACAAGGTGACTATCAAGAACAGGTACCCGCTACCTAGAATTGATGACTTGTTTGATCAGTTGAAGGAGGCAGCCATTTTCTCTCAGTTTGATCTCAAAACGGGTTACCATCAGATGGGTGTGTCAGAGGAAAGTATACCGCTTATTGCTTTTCAGACCTGGTATGGGTTGTACGAATCTCCTGTAATGCCTTTTGGATTGACCAATGCTCCTGCCTATTTTATGGACTTGATGAACATAATTTTTCAACCATATCTAGATATGTTTGTGATTATCTTCATAGATGATATCCTGGTGTATTCTAAGAATGAGGATGAACACAGAGAACACTTGAAAGTTGTATTGCAAACTTTGAGGGAGCAACAGTTATACGCTAAGTTCAGTTAGTGTCACTTTTGGGAGAAAGAAGTTCGATTCTTGGGGCATGTTGTATCCAATCAAGAGATAGCGGTAGATCCTGAGAAAGTTGTTGCAGTCAAAGAATGGAAGTAGCCCACGAACCCTACAGAGGTGACAAGTTTTTAGGACTAGCTGGTTATTACAGGAGATTTATAGAGAAGTTTTCCACTATTGTAGTACCCTTGACCAAGTTGACCCGCAAGCATATGAAGTTTGTATAGACAGATGATTGTGAGAAATCTTTCCAGGAGTTAAAGTAGCGGTTGACTACCACCCCGGTGTTAACTATACCAGTACAAGGGGAAAAGTTAGTAGTGTTTACTGATGCAAGTGGAACTGGGTTGGGACGTGTGTTGATGTAGCATCAGAAGGTTGTATCTTATGCTTCTCGTTAGTTAAAACCTCATGAGAGACGATACCCTACTCATGACTTAGAGTTGGTAGCAGTTGTTTTTGCGTTGAAAGTGTGGCGACACTATTTGTTTGGGGAGCACTTTGAGTTGTACACAGATCACAAGAGCCTCAAATATCTCTTCCTCAAAAAGAGTCGAACATGAGGCAATAGAGGTGGGTTCAATTCATCAGTAGTTATGATTTCGAGATCCTTTACCACCCGGGGAAAGAAAATGTGGTCGCTGATGCACTTAGTCGACAACATGGGATTGTAGCTTCTTTGATGATTCAAGAATGGAAGCCCTTGGAGTTAATTTCGATGCATGATATTCAACCAATAGAGAGTGCTGAGAGGGTATACATTGGTAGTTTGATCGTGCAACCGACGTTACTGGGTAAAGCTTGTCAGTTGTAGAATTTAGATGGGTTTCTCGTCAGCAAGCTCGATGACCTTGTAGTGGATTTGATCGATGATTGTCCTACTGATTGGTCTGTGGACTCAGATGGGGGATTACGATTCAAGGGCAGGTTGTGTGTACCCAATGTTGTTGAATTAAGAAAAGAGATTATGGATGATGCCCATAGGTCCCGATACACCATTCACTCTGGTGGGACTAAGATGTATCAGGACCTGAAAAGGACGTTTTGGTGGGAAGGTATGAAGAAAGATGTAGGAGAGTATGTTTCTCGATGTTATGGTGTTTGCTTGCCATTTCTCATGCATTAGGGTTTAAACATAGGACACTTATTCGGACCCTCTTGCATGATGGCGGATATGTAATTATGGTGTTTACTTGCCATTTCTCATACATTAGGGTTTAAACACTTGGACACTTATTCGAACCATCTTGCATGGTGGCAGATATGTAATTATGGTGTTTATTTGCCATTTCTCATGCATTAGGATTTAAACACTAGGACACTTATTCGGACCTTCTTGCATGATGGCAGATATGTAATTATGGTGTTTACTTGCCATTTCTCACGCATTAGGGTTTAAACACTGGGACACTTATTCGGACCCTCTTGCATCATGGCAGATGTGTAATTATGGTGTTTACTTGCCATTTCTCATGCATTAGGGTTTAAACACTCGAAGACTTATTCGGACCATCTTGCATGATGACAGATAGAAAATTATGGTGTTTACTTGCCATTTCTCATGCATTATGGTTTAAACACTCGGACACTTATTTGGACCCTCTTGCATGATGGCAAATATGTAATTATGGTGTTTACTTGCCATTTCTCATGCATTAGGGTTTAAACACTAGGATACTTATTCGGACCCTCTTGCATGATGGCAGATATGTAATTATGGTATTTACTTGCCATTTCTCATGCATTAGGGTTTAAACACTCGGACACTTATTTGGACCCCCCTGCATGATGGCAAACATATAATTATGGTGTTTGCTTGCCATTTCTCATGGATTAGGGTTTAAACACTCGGACACTTATTCGGACTCAATACAATTTCAATTCGTACGCAAACACATTTTATCATATTACCCAAATGCAGTACTTTCTCAAAATCACAGATCTAAACATGATCATGGTGAGGAAAACGTAACTCTAGCTTAAAGTTAGAGTATCACACATAGCATTTCCTTTGTTCTTAGAAATATCCCAAGCTTAGAGTTTAATCAATTCACCAATTCACGTAAGGAAATACTAAAAAGCCTCATTATATCGTCGCCATTTCTCACAAATGACTAACAACCGACAATATACATTTTATTTAATCTTTACATAAGAATCGTCTTACCAACCAGTGAGGATTCGTACCCTCACTACGCTTCCTCTGCGCGACTTTATTGATTTAATCCCATCTACAGGTCTTACCATGTTCTGCATAGCAATCAATCACAATATATACAAGAAATGTATAACAGACATGAATAATAACCATTGCGGTTAGCGTCATTACATATACCATTATCGTTGCTATCAATTCCTTTCATATGCACTAAGGATGTCATGCATGATGCCTAAGTCTTTTCTAGACATCCTAAAGCTCAATGGAGTCGTGTGTGAGATAGTAACTCGTGCTCTGATACCACTTGTCACGCCCCAAACCCGCGCCCTAGAAGTTTGGGCATGACCACTTCAGAAATGGACACTTAACCTGTTATATATATATATATATATATAGAGCCTGAACGGAAGCACTAAATATCAAAATTTGACAATGGAAACAAACTCCATCGAGCTACTACTATCATGCCAGGATCACAAACTTTTAACAGACAAATAAAATCTAAAACATACACCTGAACATCGGTTATATACATACATATATACAGACCCAGCCCTATCATTGGGCATATACAAAAACGTAAAAGCTATATACATCAATCTTAGATAGACATTCAAAAAGCAAGCCAACATCTTATCAGTTTAACAAAATCAATGGCTGTGTATAGTGCCTGGACACACGAAGGTTGACAAAAGAAAGCGGCATCATGGCTAGGACTGACCACCTGATTGGTGACCTACAAAAACAGACATAACAGAGAGTGAGCCGGGCTCCGTGAATAGTAATACATAAATAAAACGATGCTTAACTTGAAACATAACACATAGCAATGCATATGAAGATGTAAAGTTCACATAGTTAGTTTGATTCTGTGCTAAGTACATAACGGCCTTAGGTTCAATCTTGCAACATAAACATGGTGGCTATAAGCCCTTGAAGCATGTGGCATTAAAGCCCTTGAAACATGTGGCATAAAAGCCCTTGAAGCATATGGCATGAAAGCCCTTGAAACATATGGCATAAAAGCCCTTGAAGCATATGGCATGAAAGCCCTTGAAACATGTGGCAAGAAAGCCCTTGAAACATAGTTTGGCATTAAGCCCTTGAAACATGCATGTATGAACCCAAGAGGTGTCTCACACGGATTCTAGAGGTGACTCACATTGTAGCACTTAGTTCCGTGTAGCACTTTGTTTCATTTCATAACAACTTGTATACATGGCCATAAGCCTCATAACTTTCATGGAATGGCTTTCAAATTTCACATATGGACTATTCACAGAATCACTCTGATTCTAGAGATTCTAGAAGATAACTTTGCTCCATTACGTACATACCTAGCATTTTCCGACAGGTGAGTTTTCCGCACCAAATCACATATCACATCATATCATATCATAAAAATTTTTTTTTTTTTTTTTTTTTATATCAGTAAATCAAAAATCAAAAGTCATATTACGTAACATACTTGAATTTGTAACATACATGAACTTGTACCCACGCGTAAAATAAATAAAACTTAACTTATACATACACTAAAACTTAGACATATCGTAAACTTGTAACATACCTATACTAACATAACATGCTTAAATATATAACATACTTAAACTTGTAACGTACATAAACTTGTAACTTAATTACTTAAACCACGGTATTATTACCCGCGGGTAAGGGCCGTGTGTTACGAATGTCATGAATACTTTACATTTATGGTCAACTGTTCATTAAGTCAAAACGTAACATATCAGAACATAGAGCATGCTTAGCAAGGACAGAACAGTTTACATTCTAACGTGGGTTACATAATGATGTTAAACCTTTGTTTTCATATCGTAGATTCTAAATGACCTCGAGTCCATACGTAACACAACAAAATAATCTTGGACTCATACAGTTATCATTATTCATGGATGAACATAAGCTCCATTTATTCTTAAGAAGTACATAATACACTGATAAATAACAGAGGTTTAATACTTGTTATTGATAGAACAAAAGGATTCCAAAGTCATACCGACGTACGCAAATCTTTCCATATTCATAGAAATTCATATTGATTTCCACTTATCATAAACGTTGATAACACTTACAAAGAACAGAGTGTTAGTGACAATAATTATCAACGATAAATAAGATGTACATTTTTGTACTACTACTCACAGTGTTCAGGTGCTTGATCCGCCCCTGTAGCTGACCCTATACAATTCACGTAATTCAAACATAATTCATCATAATACAACACCATTCAATTCACTATGAGTCAACACAACATAATCCAACAAAGTCAATATCACTTAGTTCATCAACACCATTTGTAATTTAACATAATTCAAAATAAATCCTTGAATTCCATTTCAACATTCCAAAACCAAGTTCATATCATTCATATCATTAATAGATTATTTCCCCAATTTTCCCTTCACATTACAGCATGAATTACAATGTTCATAACATAGTTCATTCGCAAATTTTAAACATAATTTTCAAACATTTCCAAATTCCAATTAAACTTGAACACATATAATTCAATACCTCAATTTCATTACTCTACTTTCAATTTGGGCCAATTCATTGGTTATCATCATTAATCAACATAGGGTTTCAAGAAAATATTGAAATTTTAAGAAAAATTCAAACTTATTAACCCATTACTTTTTATTCAAATTTTCTCAATAATTATACATCTAGGATTCACCATCCATCATTTTAACCCACCAATTTAACTTCCAACATCTCCAATTCTAAACCCCCAATTCTCATAATAAACACTACACTAGATGTTCAAAAAAAATATGGGTTTTACATTTACATACTCCAAAGTATCACAAATCTATCTATCAATGAAAGGATGAATGAGAACTAGGACCCTACCTCAAGAAACAAGCAAAGGGACGAAGCTTTAATGAGAATCGTTCGCAAATCCAAGTTCCAATCGGTTAAAAATGTTGATCCTTTCTTGTTCTCCATCCTTGATGCAAGAACCATGGTGGATTGTTGATCAAAGTAGAGGAAATCAAGGTTTTGGGGGCTAGGGTTTCGGACCTAGAAGGAGAGGAAGGAGGAAGGAGATGAAAAATGCCAAGAATGATCCAGAAATGCGATTTAAACTTGCTGAATTCGCGTCTCCCGCTCGAGCGTCCCTTCCCACGCTCGAGCATACCTGCTTTCAGCATAGATTCCAAAACTTTGAACAGACGTAACTCTCTCATCCGGACTCCGTTTTAGGTCATTCTTGTGGTCAAATTGAAGCCCCGGAGATAAGCTTTCCAATGGTTCTAACCTCATATCCAAATTCAAAGTATGAAAAAAGAAAAGAGCAAATGAATGACGGCTGGTCGTAGATTAACTATCTGAATTATATTCGTTGGTCCAATCTTACTTTACCATCATACCACCACCTCAAACAATACCCCAAAGTAAAGTAAGAACATTCCAAATACACTATTAAGAATGTCAAAAATGAGCCCACGCTCGAGCAGAGGGAAAAAAAATTTCAAGCCGATACAATAAAGGTCACCATAACTCAGCAGATAATTCTTTAATTCCGATAGATATAGTTGAATTAAAACACATTAACCCCTAATTAAATAAGGATGACTTTTGGGGTCATTACATATTGGGACCCTCTTGCATGATGGCGTATATGTAATTATGGTGTTCACTTGCCATTTCTCATACATTAGGGTTTAAACACTCGGACACTAATTCGGACTGTCTTGCATGATGGCAGATATGTAATTATGGTGTTTACATGCCATTTCTCATGCATTAGGGTTTAAACACTAGGACACTTATTCGGACCCTCTTGCATGATGGCAGATATGTAATTATGGTGTTTACTTGCCATTTCTAATGCATTAGGGTTTAAACACTAGGACACTTATTTGGACCCTCTTGCATGATGGCAGATATGTAATTATGGTGTTTACTTGCCATTTCTCATGCATTATGGTTTAAACACTTGGACACTTAATCGGATCGTCTTGCATGGTGGTAGATATGTAATTATGGTGTTCACTTGCCATTTCTCATGCATTAGCATTTAAACACTCGGACAATTATTCAGACCCTCTTGCATGATGACAGATATGTAATTATGGTGTTTATTTGCCATTTCTCACGCATTAGGGTTTAAACACTCGGACACTAATTCGGACCATCTTGCATGATGGCAGATATGTAATTATGGTGTTTACTTGCCATTTCTCATGCATTAGGGTTTAAACACTAGGACACTTATTCGGACCCTCTTGCAAGATGGAAGATATGTAATTACGGTGTTTACTTGCCATTTCTCATGCATTTGGATTTAAACACTCGGACACTTATTCGGACCCTTTTGTGTCAAGGCAGATATGTAATTATGGTGTTTACTTGCCATTTCTCATGCGTTAGGGATAAAACACTAGGACACTTATTCGGACCCTCTTGCATGATAGCACATATGTAATTATGGTGTTTACTTGCCATTTCCCGTGCATTAGGGTTTGAACACTTGAAGACTTATTCAGACTGTCTTGCATGATGGCAAATTTGTAATTATGGTGTTTACTTGCCATTTCTCATGCGTTAGGGTTTGAGCACTAGGACACTTATTCGGACCCTCTTGCATGCTGGCAGATATGTAATTATGGTGTTTATTTGCCATTTCTCATGCATTAGGGCTTAAACACTCGGACACTTATTCGGACCGTCTTGCATGTTGGCAGATATGTAATTAGGGTATTTACTTGCAATTTCTCATGCATTAGTGTTTAAACACTCAAAGACTTATTCGGACCGTCTTGCATGATGGCAAATATGTAATTATGGTGTTTACTTGCCATTTCTCATGCAATAGGGTTTAAACACTCGGACACTAATTCGGACCATCTTGCATGATGGCAGATATGTAATTATGGTGTTCACATGCCATTTCTCATGCATTAGGGTTTAAACACTCGGACACTTATTTGGACCCTTTTGCATCAAGGCAGATATGTAATTATGGTGTTTATTTGCCATTTCTGACGCATTAGGGTTTAAACACTAGGACACTTATTCGGACCCTCTTGCATGATGGCAGATATGTAATTTTGGTGTTTACTCGCCATTTCTCATGCGTTAGGGTTCAAACACTAGGACACTTATTCGGACCGTCTTGCAAGATGGCAGATATGTAATTATGGTGTTTACTTGCCATTTCTCATGCATTAGGGTTTAAACACTCGGACACTTATTCGGACCCTTTTGCATGATGGCAGATATGTAATTATGGTGTTTACTTACCATTTCTCATGCATTAGTGTTTAAACACTAGGACACTTATTCGGACCCTCTTGCATGATGGCAGATATGTAATTATTGTGTTCCTTGCCATTTCTCATGCATTAGGGTTTAAACAATCAGACACTTATTCGGACTGTCTTGCATGGTGGCAGATATGTAATTATGGTGTTTATTTTCCATTTCTCATGCATTAGGGTTTAAACACTAGGACACTAATTCGGACCCTCTTGCAAGATGTCAGATATGTAATTATTGTGTTTCCTTGCCATTTCTCATGCATTTGGGTTTAAACACTCGGATACTTATTCAGACACTCTTGCTGGATGGCAGATATGCAATTATGGTAGTTACTTGCCATTTCTCATGCATTAGGGTTTAAACACTTGGACACTTATTCGGATACTCTTGCATGATGGCATATATGTAATTGTGGTGTTTAATTGCCATTTCTCATGCATTAGGGTTCAAACACTAGGACACTTATTCGGACCGTCTTGCAAGATGGCAGAGATGTAATTGTGGTGTTTACCTGCCATTTCTCATGCAATAGGGTTTAAACACTCGGACACTTATTTGGACCCTCTTGCATGATAGCAGATATGTAATTATGGTGGTTACTTGCCATTTCTTATGCATTAGTGTTTAAACACTAGGACACTTATTCGGACCCTCTTGCATGATGACAGATATGTAATTACGGTGTTTAATTGCCATTTCTCATGCATTAGGGTTTAAACACTAGGACACTTATTCGGACCCTTTTGCATGATGGTAGATGTGTAATTGTAGTGTTTATTGTCCATTTGTCATGCATTAGGGTTTAAACACTCAGACACTAATTTGGACCCTCTTGCATGGTGCCAGATGTGTAATTATGGTATTTACTTGCTATTTCTCATGTATTAGGGTTTAAACACTCAGACACTCATTCGGACAGTTTTGGATGGTGGCAGATATGTAATTATGGTGTTTACTTGCAATTTCTCATGCATTAGGGTTTAAACACTAAGACACTCATTCGGACCCTCTTGCATTGTGGCAGATATGTAATTATGGTGTTTACTGGCCATTTCTCATGCATTAGGGTTAAAACACTCGAAGACTTATTCGGACCGTCTTGCATGATCGCAGATATATAATTATTATGTTTACTTACCATTTCTCATGCATTATGGTTCATACACTCGGACACTTATTCGGACCCTCTTGCATGATGGCAGATATATAATTATCGTGTTTACTTACCATTTCTCATACATTAGGCTTTGAACACTCGGACACTTAGTCAGACCCCCTTGCATGATGGCAGATATGTAATTATGATGTTTACTTACCATTTCTCATACATTAGGCTTTGAACACTCGGACACTTAGTCAGACCCCCTTGCATGATGGCAGATATGTAATTATGATGTTTACTTACCATTCTCGTGCATTATGGTTTGAAAACTTGAACACTTATTCAGACCCTCTTGCATGATGGCAGATATGAAATTATCGTGTTTACTTACCATTTCTCATGCATTAGGGTTCGAACACCTAGACACTTATACGGACCCTCTTGCGTGATGGCAGATATGCAATTATGGTGTTTGCTAATCATTTCTCATGCATTAGGGTTCGAACACTCGGACACTTATCTGATTCTCTGATGATGGCAGATATGTAATTATGGTGTTTACTTACCATTTCTCATGCATTAGGGTTCGAACACTTGGACGGATTCTCTTGCATGATGGCGGATATGTAATTATGGTGTTTACTTACCATTTCTCATGCATTATGGTTCGAACACTCGGACACTTATTCTGATTCTCTGCATGATGGCCGATATGTAACTGTGGTATTTACGTACCATTTCTCATACATTAGGGTTCGAACACTCGGACAGTTATTCGGACTCTCTTGCATGATGCCAGATATGTAATTATGGTGTTTAGTTACCATTTCTCATGCATTAGGGTTCAAACACTCGGACACTTATTCGGAAACTCTTGCATGATGGCAGATATGTAATGTTTGTGTTTACTTACCGTTTCTCATGTATTAGGGTTCGAACACTCAGACACATATTCGGATTCTCTTGCATGATGGCGTATATGTAATTATGGTGTTTACTTACCATTCTCATGCATTAGGGTTCGAACACTTTCGGACACTTATTCGGATTCTCTTGCATGATGGTAGATATGTAATTATGGTGTTTACTTACCATTTCTCATGCATTAGGGTTGAACACTCGGACACTTATTCAATTCTCTTGCATGATGGCAGATATGTAATTATGGTGTTTACTTACCATTTCTCATGCATTAGGGTTCGAACACTCGGACACTTAGTCAAATTTTCCTGCATGATGGCAGTTATGTAATTATGGTGTTTACTTACCATTTCTCATGCATTAGGGTTCGAACACTTGGACACTTATCCGGATTCTCTTGCATGTATATGTAATTATGGTGTTTACTTACCATTTCTCATGCATTAGGGTTCGAACACTCTGACAGTTATTCGGACTGTGTTCCATCATGATAGATATGTAAATACGGTGTTTACCTACCATTTCTCATGCATCAGGGTTCGAACACTCGAACACCTATACGGATTCTCCTGCGTGATGGCAGATATGTAATTACGGTGCTTACTTACCATTTCTCATGCATTAGGGTTTGAACAGTCGAACACCTATACGGATTCTCCTGCATAATGGCAGATATGTAATTACGGTGTTTAGTTACCATTTCTCATGCGTTATGGTTCGAACACTCGAACACCTATACGGATTCTCCTTCATGATGGCAGATATGTAATTATGGTGTTTAGTTACCATTTCTGATGCATCAGGGTTTGAACACTCGGACACTTATATGGATTCTCCTGTATGATGGCGGATGTGCAAATACGATGTTTACTCACCAATTCTCGTGCATTAGGGTTTGAACACTTTCGGACACTTATCGGACTTTCTTGCATGATGGCAGATATGTAATTATGGTGTTTACTTACCATTTCTCATGCATTAGGGTTGAACACTCGGACACTTATTCGGATTCTCTTGCATGATGGCGGATATGTAATTATGGTGTTTACTTACCATTTCTCATGCATTAGGGTTCAACACTCGGACACTTATTCGGATTCTTGCATGATGGCAGATATGTAATTATGGTGTTTACTTACCATTTCTCATGCATTAGGGTTCGAACACTTGGACACTTATGGATTCTCTTGCATGATGGTAGATATGTAATTACGGTGTTTACTTACCATTTCTCATGCATTAGGGTTTGAATACTCGGACACTAATTCGGATTCTCTGCATGATGGCAGATATGTAATTATGGTGTGTACTTACCATTTTTCATGCATTTGGGTTCGAACACTCGGACACTTATTTCTACCATCTTGCATGATGTCAAATATGTAATTATGGTGTTTACTTACCATTTCCCATGCATTAGTGTTCCAACACTCGGACACTTATTCGGATTCTCCTGCATGATGGCAGATATGTAATTATGGTGTTTACTTATCATTTCTCCTGCATTAGGGTTTGAACACTTGGACACTTATTCGGATTCTCCTGCACGATGACAGTTATGTAATTATGGTGTTTACTTACCATTTCTCATGCATTAGGGTTGAATACTCAGACACTTATTCGGATTCTCTGCATGATGGCAGATATGTAATTATTGTGTATACTTACCATTTCTTATACATTAGGCTTCGAACACTCAAACACTTATTCGGATCCTCTTGAATGATGGCAGATATGTAATTGTGATGTTTACTTACCATTTCTCATGCATTACAGTTCGAACACTTGGACACTTATTCGGACCCTCTAGCATGATAGTAGATATGTAATTATGGTGTTTATTTACCATTTCTCATGCATTTTGGTTCGAACACTTATTCAGACCCTCTTGAATGATGATAGATATGTAAATATCGTGTTTTTACTTACTATTTCTCATGCATTAGGGTTCGAGCACTCGGACACTTATTCGAACCCTCTTAAATGATGGAAGATATGTAATTATGGTGTTTACTTACCATTTCTCATCCATTAAGCTTCGAACACTCGGACACTTATTCGTACCCTCTTGCATGATGACAGATATGTAATTGTAGTGTTTACTTACCATTTCTTATGCATTACGGTTCGAACACTCCGACACTTATTCGGACCCTCTTGCATAATGGCTAATATGTAATTATCGTGTTTACTTACCATTTCTCATGCACTAGGGTTCGAACACTCGAACACTTATTCGGACCCTCTTGCATGATGGCAGATATATAATTATTATGTTTACTTACCATTTCTCATGCATTATGGTTCATACACTCGGACACTTATTCGGACCCTCTTGCATGATGGCAGATATATAATTATGATGTTCCTTGCCATTTCTCATGCATTAGGGTTCAGAACACTCAGAAACTTATTCTCTTGCATGATGGAAGATATGTAATCATGGTGTTTACTTACCATTTCTCATGCATTAGGGTTCGAACATTCGGACACTTATTCGAACACTCTTGCATGATGGTAGATATGTAATTATGGTATTTACTTACCATTTCTCATGCATTAGGGTTTAAACACTCGGACACTTATTCGGATTCTCC
The DNA here is from genome assembly GCA_025200525.1 of Camellia lanceoleosa. Classification (NCBI taxonomy): domain Eukaryota; kingdom Viridiplantae; phylum Streptophyta; class Magnoliopsida; order Ericales; family Theaceae; genus Camellia; species Camellia lanceoleosa. Next base: position 264,117 of record JANUSC010000264.1, on the reverse strand, counting down.
AGCATGATGGCGAATATGTAATTATGGTGTTTACTTACCATTTCTCATCCATTAGGGTTCGAACACTAGGACACTTATTCGGATTCTCCTGCATGATGGCAGATATGTAATTATGGTGTTTACTTACCATTTCTCATGCATTAGGGTTCGAACACTCGGACACTTATTCGGATTCTCTGCATGATGGCAGATATGTAATTATGGTGTTTACTTACCATTTCTCATGCATTAGGGTTTGAACACTCGAACACTTATTCGGACTCTCTTCCATGATGGCAGATATTTAATTATGGTGTTTACTTACCATTTCTCATGCATTAGGGTTTGAACACTCCGACACTTATTCAGATTCTCTTGCATGATGGCATATATGTAATTATGGTGTTTACTTACCATTTCTCATGCATTAGGGTTCGAACACTCGGACACTTATTCGGATTCTCTGCATGATGGCAGATATGTAATTATGGTGTTTACTTACCATTTCTCATGCATTAGGGTTCGAACACTCGGACACTTATTCGGATTCTCTGCATGATGGCAGATATGTAATTATGGTGTTTACTTACCATTTCTCATGCATTAGGGTTGAACACTCGGACACTTATTCGGATTCTCTGCATGATGGCAGATATATGTAATTATGCTGTTACTTACCATTTCTCATGCATTAGGGTTCGAACACTAGGACGCTTATTCGGATTATGCTGCATGATGGCAGATATGTAATTATGGTGTTTAGTTACCATTTCTCATGCATTAGGGTTGAACACTCGAACACTTATTCGGATTCTCTGCATGATGACAGTTATGTAATTATGGTGTTTACTTACCATTTCTCATGCATTAGGGTCTGAATACTCAGACACTTTTTCGGATTCTGCTGCATGATGGCAGATATGTAATTATGGTGTTTACTTACCATTTCTCATGCATTAGGGTTCGAACACTCGGACACATTTTTAGATTCTCCTGCATGATGGCAGATATGTAATTATGGTGTTTACTTACCATTTCTCATGCAATAGGGGTCGAACACCCCGACACTTATTCGGATTCCCCTGCATGATGGCAGATATGTAATTATGGTGTTTACTTACCATTTCTCATGCATTAGGGTTGAACACTCGGACACTGCAGATTCTCTGCATGATGGCGATATGTAATTATGGTGTTTACTTACCATTTCATGCATTAGGGTTGAACACTCGAACACTTATTGATTCTGATGACGGCAGATATATAATTATGGTGTTTACTTACCATTTCTCATGCATTAGGGTTGAAGACTCGAACACCTACACGGATTCTCTTGCATGATGGCAGAAATGTAATTATGGTGTCTACTTACAATTTCTCATGCATTAGGGTTGAACACTCGGACACTTATTCGGATTCTCTTGCATGATGGTAATATGTAATTATGGTGTTTACTTACCATTTCTCATGCATTAGGTTCGAACACTTTCGAACACTTATTGATTCTCTTGCATGATGGCAGATATGTAATTATGGTGTTTACTTACCATTTCTCATGCATTAGGGTTCGAACACTCGGACACTTATTCGGATTCTCTTGCATGATGACAGATATGTAATTATGGTGTTTACTTACCATTTCTCATGCATTAGGGTTCGAACACTCAGACACTTATTTGGACCCTCTTGCATTATGGCAGATATCCAATTATGGTGTTACTTACCACTTCTCATGCATTGGGGTTGAACACTCGGACACTTATTCGGATTCTCTTGCATGATGGATATATAATTATGGTGTTTACTTACCATTTCTCATGCATTAGGGTTGAACACTTTCGGACCTATCTCTTTGCATGATGGCGGATATGTAATTATGGTGTTTACTTACCATTTCTCATGCATTAGGGTTCAACACTTGGACACTTATTCGGATTCCCTCTGCATGATGGGAGATATGTAATTACGGTGTGTACTTGCCGTTTCTCATGCATTAGGGTTCGAACACTCGAACACCAATACGGATTATCCTGCATGATGGCAGATATGTAATTATGGTGTTTACTTACCATTTCTCATGCATTGGGGTTCGAACACTCGAACACCAATACGGATTATCCTGCATGATGGCAGATATGTAATTATGGTGTTTACTTACCATTTCTCATGCATTGGGGTTCGAACACTCGAGCACCTATACGTATTCTCCTGCCTGATGGCAAATATGCAATTACGTTGTCTACCTACCATTTCTCATGCATTACGGTTCGAACAGTTGTACACCTATACAGATTCTCCTACATGACGGCAGATATGTAATTACGGTGTTTACTTACCATTTCCCATGCATTAGGGTTCGAACACTCGAACACTTATCTGATTCTCTTGCATGATGGCAGATATGTAATTATGGTGTTTACTTACCATTTCTCATGCATTAGGGTTCGAACACCGAACACTTATTCGGATTCTCTTGCATGATGGCGATATATGTAATTATGGTGTTTTTACCATTTCTCATGCATTAGGGTTGAACACTCGGACACTTATTCGGATTCTCCCATGATGATGGCAGATATGTAATTATGGTGTTTACTTACCATTTCTCATGCATTAGGGTTCGAACACTTTAACACTTATTCGGATTCTCTGCATGATGGCGGATATGTAATTATGGTGTTTACTTACCATTTCTCATGCATTAGGGTTGAACACTCGGACACTTATTCGGATTCTCTTGCATGATGACAGATATGTAATTATGGTGTTTACTTATCATTTCTCATGCATTAGGGTTCAACACTCGGACACTTATTGGATTCTCTTGCATGATGGCGAGATATGTAATTATGGTGTTTACTTACCATTTCTCATGCATTAGGGTTCAACACTCCGAACTTATCTGGATTCTCTTGCATGATGGCAGATATGTAATTATGGTGCTTACTTACCATTTCTCATGCATTAGGGTTCAACACTCGGACACTTATTCGGATTCTCTGCATGATGGCAGATATGTAATTATGGTGTTTACTTACCATTTCTCATGCATTAGGGTTGAACACTCGAACACTTATTCGGATTCTCTGCATGATGGCAGATATGTAATTATGGTGTTTACTTACCATTTCTCATGCATTAGGGTTGAACACTCAAGACTTATTCGGATTCTCGATGATGGCGAGATATATTATGGTGTTTACTTACCATTTCTCATGCAAAGGGTTCGAACACTCGGACACTTATTCGGATTCTTATGCATGATGGCAGATATGTAATTATGGTGTTTACTTACCATTTCTCATGCATTAGGGTTTGAACACTCGAACACTTATTCGGATTCTCTTGCATGATGGTAGATATGTAATTATGGTGTTTACTTACCATTTCTCAGGCATTAGGGTTCGAACACTCGAACCCCGATACAGATTCTCTTGCACAGTGGCAGATATGTAATTATGGTGTTTATTTACCATTTCTCATTCATTTGGGTTCGAACACTCGAACACCTATACGGATTCTCCTACATGAAGACAGATATGTAAATACGGTGTTTACTTACCATTTCTCATGCATTAGGGTTCGAACACTCGAACACCTATACGGATTCTCCTGTATGGTGGCAGATATGTATATACGGTGTTTACTTACTGTTTCTCATGCATTACGGTTCGAACACTCGGACCCCTATACGGATTCTACTGCATCTTGGCATATATATAATTACGTTGTTTACTTATCATTTCTCATGTATTAGGGTTCGAACACTCGAAGACCTATTCGGATTCGCCTGCATGGTAGTAGATATGTAAATACGGTGTTCACATACCATATCTCATGCATTAGGGTTCGAACACTCGAACACCTATACGGATTCCCCTGCATGGTGGCAGATATGTAAATATGGTGTTTACTTTCCATTTCTCATGCATTTGGGTTCGAACACTCGAACACCTATACGGATTCTCCAGCACGGTGGCAGATATGTAAATACAGTGTTTATTTACCATTTCTCATGCATTAAGGTTTGAACACTCGAACAACTATACGGATTCTCCTGCATGGTGGCAGATATGTAAATACGGTGTTTACATAGAATTTCTTATGGATTAGGGTTCGAACATTTATTCGGATTCTCCAACATGATGGCAGATATGTAATTATGGTGTTTGCTTAGCATTTCTCATGCATTAGGGTTCGAACACTCGGACACTTATTCGGATTCTCTTGCATGATGGCAGATATGTAATTATGGTGTTTACTTACCATTTCTCATGCATTAGGGTTCGAACACTCGGACACTTATTCTGATTCTCTTGCATGATGGCAGATATGTAATTATGGTGTTTACTTAGCATTTCTCAGGCATTAGGGTTGAACTTCGAACACTTATTCGGATTCTCTTGCATGATGGCAGATATGTAATTATGGTGTTTACTTTCCATTTCTCATGCATTAGGGTTCGAACACACAAAACCTATTCGATTCTCTGCATGGCGTATATGTAATTATGGTGTTTACTTACCATTTCTCATGCATTAGGGTTCGAACACTCGAACACCTAAACAGATTCTCATGCATGATGGCAGCTATGTAAATACGGTGTTTACTTACCATTTCTCATGCATTAGGGTTCGAACACTCAAACACCAATACGAATTCTCCTGCATGGTGGCAGATATGTAAATACAGTGTTTAGTTTCCATTTCTCATGCATTAGGGTTCGAACATTCGAACACTTATTCGGATTCTCTTGCATGGTAAATACGGTGTTGACTCACCATTTCTCATGCATTAGGGTTCGAATACTCGAACACCTATACGAATTCTCCTGCATGGTGGTAGATATGTAAATACAGTGTTTACTTGCCATTTCTCATGCATTAGCGTTCGAACACTCGAACACCTATTCGGATTCTCCTGCATGGTGGCAGATATGTAAATACGGTGTTTACTTACCAATTCTCATGCATTAGGCTTCGAACAATCAAACACATATACGGATTCTCCTGCATGGTGGCAGATATGTAAATACAGTGTTTACTTACCATTTCTTAGGAATTAGGGTTCGAACACTCGAACACCTCTATGGATTCTCCTACATGTTGGCAGATATGTAATTACAGAGTTTACTTACCATTTCTCACGGATTAGGGTTCTAACACTGAACACTTATTCGGATTCTCTGCATGATGGCGGATATGTAATTATGGTTTACTTACCATTTCTCATGCATTAGGGTTCGAACACTCGAACACTTATTCGGATTCTCCTGCATGATGGCAGATATGTAATTATGGTGTTTACTTACCATTTCTCATGCATTAGGGTTGAACACTCGAACACTTATCTGATTCTCTGCATGATGGCAGATATGTAATTATGGTGTTTACTTACCATTTCTCATGCATTAGGATTCGAATACTCGAACATCTATACGGATTCTCCTGCATGAAGGCAGATATGTAATATTGGTGTTTACTTGCCATTTCTCGTGCATTAGGGTTCGAACACTCGAACACTTATACGGATTCTCCTGCATGATTGCAGATATTTAATTATGGTGTTTACTTACCATTTCTCATGCATTAGGGTTCGAACACTCGAACACCTATCCCGATTCTCCTACACAGTGGCAGATATGTAAATATGGTGTTTACTTTCCATTTCTCATGCATTAGGGTTCGAACACTCGAACACCTATACGGATTTCCCTGCACAGTGGCAGATATGAAAATGTGGCGTTTACTTACCATTTCTCATGCATTACGGTTTGAACACTCGAACACCTATCTGGATTCTCTTGCATGATCGAGATATGTAATTATGGTGTTTACTTTCCATTTCTCCCAATTAGGGTTCAAACACTCAACACCTATATAGGTTCTCTGCATGAAGGCAGATATGTAATATTGGTGTTTACTTGCCATTTCTCGTGCATTAGGGTTCGAACACTCGAACACTTATACGGATTCTCCTGCATGATTGCAGATATTTAATTATGGTGTTTACTTACCATTTCTCATGCATTAGGGTTCGAACACTCGAACACCTATACGGATTCTCCTGCGTAATGGCAGATATGTAAATACGGTGTTTACTTACCATTTCTCGTGCATTACGGTTCGAACACTCGAACACTTCGACGGATTCTCCCATGATGATGATATGTAATTATGGTTTACTTACCATTTCTCATACATTGGGGTTCGAACACTCGAACACCTATACGGATTCGCCTGCATGGTGGAAGATATGTAAATACGGTGTTTACATTCCATTTCTTATGTATTAGGGTTCGAACACTCGAACACCTATTCGGATTCTCCTGCATATTGGTAGATATGTAATTACGGTGTTTACTTACCATTTCCTATGCATTGTGGTTCGAACACTCGAACACGCATATTGATTCTCCTGCATGGTGGCAGATATGTAAATACGGTGTTTACTTACAATTTCTCATGCATTAGGGTTCGAACACTCGAACACCTATACGGATTCTCCTGCATGATGGCAGATATGTAAATACGGTGTTTACTTATCATTTCTCTTGCATTAGGGTTCGAACACTCGTACACCTATATGGATTCCCCCGCATGTTGGCAAATACATAAATACGTTGCTTACTTACAATTTCTCATGCATTAGGGTTCGAATACTCGAACACCTATACGAATTCTCCTGCATGATGGCAGATATGTAAATACAGTGTTTACTTACCATTTCTCATGCATTTGGGTTCGAACACTTGAACACCTATACGGATTCTCCTACATGATGACAAAAATGTAAATTCGGTGTTTACTTACCATTTCTCAAGCATTGTGGTTCGAACAGTCGAACACCTATACGGATTCTCCAGCATGGTGGCAGATATGTAAATACGGTGTTTACTTACCATTTCTCATGCCTTAGGGTTCGAACACTCAAACACCTATACGGATTCTCCTGCATGACGGCAGATATGTAATTACAGTGTTTACTTACTGTAGACACCCCATTTTTGACCGCCCACAAGACTTGGGCGCTACTGATGGTTTACTTGGTGGAGAAAGGTGTGCAGGGCACAGGTTCAGTTTCTTCGGCAAGGAAGGAGGCAAATCTCAACTTCACACCCCATTTTGGACCAAAATTATTTTTGATGGTTTTTAGACCTTAAAACTCTTTCTTTCAAAACATTTTTGAAATAAAATTCCCACGATGTTCCGACGCAGATTTCGTAAGGCGCTGCAAAACCGAGCAAGGACAAAGTGGGGATGAATGAAAGAGAGATGAAATCTTTGAAAAATCTTTCAAAACAGCTTACTTAGGGGTTCGAAATTGAGGCGAAGAGGAAAGGAGAGGAGAAAAACTGATCTGGGAGAAGTTCGGCATGAATCCGGGTAGGAGAAAATCGAGTAGCCCTCGCTGAATCGGGCTTATTCAATTGCATACTTGTAGTTAAGCTATGAGTCCACCATCGTTGGAAAGAAGACTTTCGGGGCTTCACTTTGTACTCAAGAATCTCCCAAAGCCAAGTCTGGGTGGAGGAGATATGATTGGTTGAAGCTGGGCATCATCCCGTTTGGATCGAGTCTGCGCGGCTTCACTAAAAAGGGCATAACTTTCTGCACAGGAGGAATTTTGATGCAAGGTTTGCGCCATTGGAAAGATAACTTCCGGGGCTTCAATTTTCATACCCACCGGCCATTTTTTGAACTTGGCAGCATCTATCGGCAATCTATTTTGCCGATCAGAAAAATATTATGCCGACCGGCACTTTATTTTGGCCGACGACCAAATTTTCTTGCCGGTTTGCACCCTTTGCACCCTCCAAGCCTGGTGCAGCTGGGATGCACAGAACCAGCTCCACGTGTATATATGTTGCTATTTTGCACCCTTTGCACCACTTTTGGCCCCTCTTGTGCACCCTTTGCTCAAGGCTTCTTGAGGAAGCTTTGACCCCTTGTCTTAGCTTCCTCAAGAAGCCTACCAGCTGTCCAAGCTTCTCCAATAAGCCTTGACCTCCCCTTAGACCCCTTTGATCCTTTGAAGCTTGTCTTAGAAGCTTAGCATTGCCTATATAAGAGAGGCCCCTTCTCCTTTGTTTTGGTTGGAGATTTTGGAGCAAAAAACCAGAGGGAAGAGATATATATCTGATATACATACATACACCCTCTATATCTATCTTATCCAAGCCTCCAAACACCTTTGTTCTTGCACTATTTGCCCTACAACACCTAGCACAACACCTCCATCCTCCATTCCAGCACTTGGTAGGCCATTTGTAGAGGCTAGAAGCTTAGGAACTTGGACCGAGGGCTGCTGGTTTGCTGCTCTTCAAGGGTAAGCATCCATTTCCCTTAAACTTGCATTTTTTAACTTCATTGGTTAGCCTTATTTACAAGTATTTTTGAGCTTCGATGTAAACTATAAAGAGGCTTATTTTGAGCCCTTCTTCAACATTGAAGAAGGGCTCAACACTGTTGGGGACCTCCATGTATGACTTGCTTCATTACCCCTCTTTGGTCCCCATTTTTGCATGTTTGTTTAGCTTATTTTGCTTCTGTTTTTCGGCCATGATCAGAACTGAGAGTGGCCATATTTTGACCCCCTTGACATGTTTCATTAAGGGTCTTTGGCTGTTTGATGCATGTTTTGTATACTTCATGTTATAGCCCTCTTGTGGCCTTAATCTTGCATTGCATTTTAAGGGTGTTTGTATATTGATTTGGGGGCTGTCATAAACTGTGAGTAGTCATATTTTTGGCCCCTCTTCAGTGTTGTCGAAGGGTCTTTTTCAGTTTGGGCTTTGCATCTACCACTTGCTTCATTACCTAGCTTGAGGGCCCGTTTTTGCATGCTGTTTTTGCCCTATCTATGCTCACTGTTTGGCCATGCTTTGAACTGAAAAAATGCTTGTTTTGGGGCTTCCTTGCTTCTGTTTTCATGCTTCATGTCCAGATTATGCATGTTTGATATAGCTATAGGTCATTTCATGAGCCTAATCTTGCATTTCGGGTCCATTTCATGCACTTAGTGTCATTTCGCTATGTTTTGGGACCATTTGGCATCATGTTCCAGCGCTGAAATTCACATGCTTGTATGCCATCTTGCATCCCTTGCCATGCTTTGGTAGAGTTGCATTTTCGTGCCTTAGGTTTGATTAATGCATTGTGCATGCATCCCATGTATTGTGTTGCCTCACTTGCCTCATTATGGCCACTGATTTTGGCATGCTTGCGAGCTATCCATGTTAGTTTAAGTCCATCGTTGCATGTTGTTGCATACCATGTTTGTTTACATGTTTAGGTTGCGCGCCTAGCATACATTGTTCATTTGCATGCCCATGTTGCATACTAGATCACATGCCTAGGTTGCATTACATTGGCATGCATGCCTTGCCTCTTGATCAAGTGATAGAGGTTGGGCTTTATGTGTTTGTTTGGTTTGCATGACATTTGAAATCAAAGTGCATACTTGGTTTCTTGGGCCATCACGCATCGAAATGCGCAATTGGTGGTCCGAGGATCAAGGAACATACCCCTTTGAGTCAAAATCATGATAAGGGATGTGTTGGTGCACACATTCGCTTGAAATTTCATGCCATGCAATCGTCTCGTCTTTGTTGCCGTCAAACTGCCTTCGCAGGAAGTTTCTGCCGACCGGCAACATACAGTGTCGACCGGCCATTTGTGAATGGCCGATAGCTTCATCAGCAGCCGATGGACATTCCTCATGGCTGGTGGGAATTTCCTTCAGCCGATGGTATTCTACAGTGTGCAAGGAACGGGTCCCAGGACTTTAGCAGTCTTTGGAGAGGCAGGGCAGTGTAAACAGAGGCAGCAGTGGCATGGTGCGGGTTTTCCCAAGTAGTCGGATTCGAGCATGCATCATTCACAAGATCCCGAGGTAGGGGTCAGGCCACCTTTCCTTTTGCATTTAATTTGATAATTAGAATTTCGTAATAATTTATTCTCAGATTGACTGTATTATTTGGGATCAGATATTCTTTTGGTCCCTTTGTGTGAGGGCATATTTGTAATAAGTGTGGGTGAGTGTGTGTATGTCTTCCAACCCCCATTTCTTTCTTCCCTTTTATTTACCTGCTTATGATGGTAGATTAGGCATATTTAAAATTAGCATACCTTATGCAATGCATGCGTATCCATGCATTTGTTGACATGCATCGCCTCGGTACATCATACAAACTGCATTGTATTTCAATTCCAAATTGAATACGTGTTATTTGTAGCATCCCACATGCCATGTTTAGGATAGCCGAGCCTTTAGATTACATCTTTGCATGTGTTGCATTAGACATTTCAAGATGCTTAGGTCCATGCATGGATTTCTAATGAGCTTCGCTTTTGGCTTGGAGTACTAGGTGAGTTTTTATGCTTTAGCATCCTTGCACGTGTGAGTGTTGCCATAATAGCATGACTACCATGAGGCTAAGTGCTTATGTGATATAACTGTTTGAATGCTTGTGGATGGAGGTCAAATTACCTAGATTGGAATAATGCATTAAAACTGTGAGTTTTAAGCCCACCAGATAGTGGCAAAACTGTCTTTTCTAAAAGCCCACTTGAGGGTGGCAAAACCTGCATTTTAGCCTACTTGCGAGTAGCAAACCATTTTCAAAACAAACATGTAGTGTTTTGTTCCAATTTAGGCGATTTGGTCTATACTTGTTTGTCAGGCATAACATAGTAATTCTAGGCTAATAACCTAATAAGAACACATAACGTTTTCAAAATTGGATATCACGGTTAGTAGAGGCCGATCTTCGGATCGGGCGAGAGGGGGTGCTCATAGCTGACCTTCCCCAATCGTACCCAAGTTCCCGAGCCGAGGCAACTTTGGTGATGACGGACACGTGGCCTTTGGCACCGAGTTAGGGTTTCCTAAATTCCCCCATTAAAAAATATTTAGGTTGCGACTCTGTATCTGGCAAAGCAGTCCATGTTTGGCACTTCTTTTCAAAAATCAGTTTTTTCTCAAAACGATTTGCCAGATTTGGACTCTTTGGTTCATATTACGAATCGTAACACAAAAAGGGAGTCCGAATCAGAGCGAGGTCCCATGGGCTTGTTACTTTTGGCGACTCATTGGGATTTAGAGAACTTGACTCAACTCATGATATCTGGTTTTGACTACACTTATGTGTTTCTTTGCATTGCATGTGCATTGGTGCGCCTAGGACACCGTGGTTGGCCATCTGCTATTCTCGAGCGGTTTGTCGGAGGCTTGTCTTGTCAAGGCATGACCATAAGGTCGACCGGTTATGGCTCGCCAAGATGGGGAACACAAACCCTGGTTTTACCGGGGCACCCTTTTTTTGACCTTTCGACCTAGTGCATATTGAAATCCATAGTGACCATTCCAAACTAGGACAGGTTGCTTACCCGATATAGGTTGTTTAAAGCCGCTGCGTGCGTAGTGAAACCCTAGCTCCTGACAAAATAGGACAGGGAAACCCTACCCCAACATAGGGGTGTATTGGCTCTTATCTACTTGCTATGTGCTTTTAGAGTGTATTTCTACAGGGAATGCATATATCGGTTTATAGTCTTAGTATCCCAAAGGGCACCAAGATCAAGATTGTAAGAAACAGTTATATCTGCGGGTATCAGATTCAGATTTGGGGCAGTGGTTTCGGGAAACAATGATCAGTAATAGAATACTGATCGTTGACTTTGCTCAGACGCCCAAAGTGAAGTTGAGCCGAGATGTCGCTCTGCTTTTGCTAGGGGTAGTCTTGGAACTATAGCTTCAGAAGGCTCCACTATCGCCCGGGTACATTGGATTTGTGCTAATAGACTTTGTCAGGTCAAAGACTCTGTCAGGTCAAAGACTCAGTTCAAGGGGAATCAGGGCCAGAGAATGTTAGTCAGGCATAGACCACCAGTACAACAGCTACTAGATCAGTGATTTTTGAGCAGTCGGGTTGAGATTTCCGAGCCTACTGTAGACACAAATATACCGATTGCTCAGTTAGATCAGGACAATATGTCGAGTCTGGAAGAGATGGTGCGCCAACCTGTGATAGTATGAAAACCATGCAAAGAAGACGTTGTCAAGCAGAATTCGCCAAGCAACGGGCTGTGGTCATAGCCCAACAGGCAGAGACAATTGCCAGGCTAGAGCAACAAACCGGAGCATCTGCTTCGCATCAAGCTCCTCCACCACCAGGGGTTCAGACACCCGGGGAAACACCCAATGTCCAGGAAGGTACGGACATTCCGGTAGGGCCGGCTCCGCCCCCAATTTTACCCCAGCAATCCAAAACACCTACCAATCTACCGGACTCTCCCTTTGAGTTCAAGACGGACCCCACAGCGCTGAAGCTGAGTAAGCTGGAAAAGATGTTTAAGAAATCCCAAGGAGTCAAGTCCATTCCCGACATTGAGGATGGATATACGGACGCAGCTGTGACGCTGCCAGATCGGTTCAAGATGCCACAAATCGACCGATTTGATGGGTCCGGGGACCCCATGGTGCACCTGAGGCTGTTTTCAGATATCTTAAGGCCGATGGGCCTCACCAGACTACAGAAGCTGTCTCTGTTTGGCCGAACCCTGTCAGGTGTGGCGGCCATCTGGTACGCGAAACTGGAAGACGATGTTAAGAAGAATTGGGATGAGATGGCCGAGGCTTTTGTCGATCAATACTCCTACAATACACAAATTGAGATTACAACCCGTGATCTCGAGACGACTAGGCAGGAGCCGAAGGAAAGTTTCTCCGATTTTGTAACTCGGTGGAGGGCCAAGGCCTCAATGATGACCATTAGGCCAACAGACAAGGATCAAATACGGATGGTTGTGCGCAACCTCCAACCCAAGCTCATGCAGAAAATGATCGTTCTCCCATTCCCTACCTTTTCAGATCTACATGAGATGGGAGTACAAATCGAGGACGCTATAAAGCAAGGCCTTATTGACCAGGAAAAGGAGCAGCCCAGGAGGGCATTTACCCACAGTCCGAATGCGACTACCAAGGTGACACAAATGCTATAACCCAGACATGGGCATGGTCACCACCCCACACAAAAATGACCACCCCATTCACCGGTGCATCCAAACTAGTTCACAAACGCCAAATACCCACCTCAGTAAAGGGTGTTTACCCCATCAGACGTGTCTCGTCAACGGCCGAGGGCCTTGATCAAAAGGATATCTGAAGCCATGGAGCCACAACCATTACCAAAGAAACCCTCCTCACATAACCCAAATTCATCAGGTTTTCCATCGAAATGGGCCATGACACTGACATGTGCTTTCGTCTTCGCCATGAGATACAAAATCTGATCGACAACAAGGTCATCGCCATGCCAGTCGTGCAAAGTCTATCGGCATTTGATCAGTGAACCTGTGGGGGATAATGTGACCATGTGATCGGGGGATGAACCACCTGCGGATGGCACTCGATTTACTCTGGATGTGGCGTTTGGTACGCACTGTTTTGAGCATTTGTGAATGCGAATTTTTTTTCGGTTTCTGACTTGGGTATTGGGTCAGTTTTGTTGTGTCGCTTTGAGTCTGTCTCTTTATTTTGAGTCAGTCTTTTTATTTCAGGTCTGTCTTGTTGTATCGAGTCAGTCCTGTTTTGTTGAAGTCAGGTGATTCCGGGAATGTTACCTCGGACATCACTATCTTGTTTTGTGTTTGTCTTTTTTCTTTCTTTTGAGTCTGTTTCTACCAGGGAGCCAGTTGTGCCAACAGATCTTTAACGAAACAGCAGTAATTTTCATGCCCTCATGTTTGCTTCTACCTTGTGCCAGTTATGCCAGAAGTTCTGAATGAGATGGCAGTATTTGACTAAAAGCTGTGTCTTTTCTGTGCCTTGAATTCATTGCATTGACCTGAGTTTTTCACAACTTTTTGAACACTGTGGTGAAAACAAAGAGGAAGGAATTCCTCGGGATTTGCAAAACTTTGATCAATTTGAGAGAAAGATAGGCGTGCTAAGCCTTTAATGATTACGATCATGCTTGTTAGTGTGAGTACTGAGAAGGACCCTAGCTTTGATCCAGATTGGTCCTACACTGTCTTCAGCGCGAGCGATTTGTCGCTTTCTTAAAAACTTTCAAAAAATGTTTTACGCGGCCCTGCGAAGACAGGTGTGGAATCGCTCTTGAGATTGTGCAACTTAGGATCGCTCTCAGCCTTGAGACTCGACCCCTCATTTTCAAACCTTGGACTCAAACTCAGAATGTTCAACGGTTAACTACAATGTGAGACCTGTGTGGCCAGATTCAAAAGCAGCCCTCGAACAAGAGGCACCAAAGTCAGATCAAGAAGGTCAGACCTCATCAGAAGAAGCTTGCAAAGCTAGATCATAAGCACCCCTCGAACTAAGGGCAAAAAATGTCCGATGTGCTCGAAGAGTCGAAGATGAGTCCTCTTGCAAATCATGTATTAGGGTTCCTTGCCATTTCTCATGTATTAGGGTTCGAACACACGAAAACTTCTACGGATTCTCCTACATGGTGGCAGATATGTAAATACAGAGTTTACATACCATTTCTCATGCATTATGGTTCGAACACTCGAACACGTATACAGATTCTCCGGCATGTTGGCATATACGTAATTACGGTGTTTACTTTCCATTTTTCATGCATTAGGGCTCGAACACTCGAAAACCTATACGGATTCTCCTGCATTGTGACAGATATTTAATACGGTGTTTACATACCATTTCTCATGCATTATGGTTCGAACACTCGAACATCTATACGGATTCTGCTGCAAGGTGGCAGATACGTAAATATGGTGTGTACTTTCCATTTCTCCTACATTAGGGTTCGATCACTCGAACAGCTATACGGATTCTCCTACATGGTAGCAGATATGTAAATGCAGTGTTTACATACCATTTCTCATGCATTAGGGTTCGAACACTCGAACACCTATACGGATTCTCCTACATGGTGGCAGATATGTAAATACGGTGTTTACTTACCATTTCTCATGCATTAGGGTTCGAACACTCGAACAGCCATACAGATTCTCCTATATGGTGGCAGATATGTAAATACGGTGTTTACTTACCATTTCTCATGCATTAAGGTTCGAACACTCGAACACCTATACGGATTCTCCTACATGGTGGCAGATATGTAAATACGGTGTTTACATACCATTTCTCATGCATTAGGGTTCGAACACTCGAACACCTATACGGATTCTCCTGCATGGTGGCAGTTATTTAAATACGGTGTTTACTTACCATTTCTCATGCACTAGGGTTCGAACACTCGAACACCTATACGGATTCTCCAGCATGTTGGCAGATATGTAATTACGGTGTTTACTTACCATTTCTCGTGCATTGGTGTTCGAACACTCAAAAACCAATACGGATTCTCCTGCATGGTGGCAGATATGTAAACACGGTGTTTACATACCATTTCTCATGCATTAGGGTTCGAACACTCGAACACCAATACGGATTCTTCTGCATTGTGGCAGATATGTAAATACGGTGTCTACATACCATTTCTCATGCGTTAGGGTTCGAACACTCAAAAGTCTATACGGATTCTCCTGCATGGTGGCAGATATGTAAATATGGTGTTTATTTTCCATTTCTCATGCATTAGGGTTCGAACACTCGAACACCTATACCGATTCTCATGCATGTTGACATATATGTAATTACGGTGTTTACTTTCCATTTCTCATGCATTGGGGCTCGAACACTCGAAAACCTATACGGATTCTTCTGCATGGTGGCAGATATGTGAATACGGTGTTTACATACCATTTCTCATGCATTATGGTTCGAACACTCGAACACCTATACGGATTCTCCTGCCTGGTCGTAAATATGTAAATATGGTGTGTACCTTCCATTTCTGCTGCAGTAGGGTTCGAACACTCGAACGCCTATACGGATTCTACTGCATGGTGGCAGATATGTAAATACGGTATTTACTTACCATTTCTCATGCATTACGGTTCGAACACTCGAATACCTATACGGATTCTCCTGCATGGTGGCAGATATGTAAATACGGTGTTTACATACCATTTCTCATGCATTACGGTTCGAACACTCGAACACCTATACGGATTCTCCAGCATGATGGCAGATATGTGAATACATTGTTTACTTACCATTTCTCATGTATTAGGGTTCGATCGCTCGAACACCTCGACGGATTCTCCTGCATGATGACAGATATGTAAATACGGTGTTTACTTACCATTTCTCATACATTGGGGTTCGAACACTCGAACAGCTATACGGATTCGCCTGCATGGTTGAAGATATGTAAATACGGTGTTTACATACGATTTCTCATGTATTAGGGTTCGAACATTCGAACAACTATTCGGATTCTCTTGCATGTTGGCAGATATGTAATTACGGTGTTTACTTACCATTTCCTATGTATTGAGGTTCGAACACACGAACACGTATATGGATTCTCCTGTATGGTGGCAGATATGTAAATACGGTGTTACTTACAATTTCTCATGCATTAGGGTTCGAACACTCAAACACCTATACGGATTCTCCTGCATGTTGGCATATATGTAATTACGGTATTTACTTACCATTTCTCATGCATTAGGGTTCGAACACTCGAACACCTATACGGATTCTCCTGCATGGTGGCAGATATGTAAATACCGTGTTTACTTACCATTTCTCATGCATTAGGGTTCAAACACTCGAACACCTATACGGATTCTCATGCATGTTGGCATATATGTAATTACGGTGTTTACTTACAATTTCTCATGCATTAGAGTTCGAACACTAGAACACCTATACGGATTCTCATGCATGGCGGCAGATATGTAAATACGGTGTTTACATACCATTTCTTATGCGTTAGGGTTCGAACACTCGAAAGGCTATACGGATTCTCCTGCATGGTGGCAGATATGTAAATATGGTGTTTACTTTCCATTTCTCATGCATTAGGATTCGAACACTCGAACACCTAAACGGATTCTCATGCACGTTGGCATATATGTAATTACGGTGTTTACTTTCCATTTCTCATGCATTAGGGCTCGAACACTCGAAAACCTATACGGATTCTCCTGCATGGTGGCAGATATGTGAATACAGTGTTTGCATACCATTTCTCATGCATTATGGTTCGAACACTCGAACACCTATACGGATTCTCCTGCCTGGTCGTAGATATGTAAATATGGTGTGTACTTTCCATTTCTCCTGCAGTCGGTTTCGAACACTCGAACGCCTATACGGATTCTACTGTATGGTGGCAGATATGTAAATACGGTGTTTACTTACCGTTTCTTATGCATTACGGTTCGAACACTCGAACACCTATACGGATTCTCCTGTATGGTGGCAGATATGTAAATACGGTGTTTACTTACCATTTCTCATGCATTAGGGTTCGAACACTCGAACACCTATTCGGATTCTCCTGCAAAATAGCAGATATGTAAATACAGTGTTTTTGTTCCATTTCTCATGTATTAGGGTTCGAACTCTCGAACACCTCGACGGATTCTCCTGCATGATGACAGATATGTAAATACAGTGTTTACTTACCATTTCTCATGCATTGGGGTTTGAACAGTCGAACACCTATACGGATTCGCCTACATGGTAGAAGATATGCAAATACGGTGTTTACATACCATTTCTCATGCATTAGTGTTCGAACACTCGAACACCTATACGAATTCTCTTTTACGGTGGCAGATATGTAAATACGGTGTTTACTTACCATTTGTCATGCATTAGGGTTCGAACACTCGAACTCCTATTCGGATTCGCCTGCATGTTGGCAGATATGTAATTACGGTGTTTACTTACCCCTTATAATGCATTGGGGTTCAAACGCTTGAACTCCTATACGGATTCTCCTGCATGATGGCAAATGTGTAAATACGTTGTTTACATAAAATTTCTTATGCATTAGGGTTCGAACACTCGAACACCAATACGGATTCTCCTGCATGATGGCAGATATGTAAATACAGTGTTTACTTACCATTTCTCATGCATTTGGGTTCGAACACTCGAACACCTATACAGATTCTCCAACATGATGACAGATATGTAAATAAGGTGTTCACTTACCATTTCTCATGCATTAGGGTTCGAACACTCGAACACCTATAGATATTCTCCTGCATGGTGGCAGATATGTAAATACGGTATTTACTTACCATTTCTCATGCATTAGGGTCCGAACACTCGAACACCTATACGGATTCTCCTACATGGTGGCAGATATGTAAATACGGTGTTTACTTACCATTTCTCATGCATTAGGGTTCGAACACTCGAACAGCCATATGGATTCTCCTATATGGTGGCAGATATGTAAATACGGTGTTTACATACCATTTCTCATACGTTAGGGTTCGAACACTCGAAAGCCTATACGGTTTCTCCTGCATAGTAGCAGATATGTAAATATGGTGTCTACTTTCCATTTCTAATGCATTAGGGTTCGAACACTCGAACTCCAATACCGATTCTCATGCATGTCGGCATATATGTAATTATGGTGTTTACTTTCCATTTTTCATGCATTGGGGCTCGAACACTCGAAAACCTATATGGATTATCCTGCATGGAGGCAGATATGTAAATATGGTGTTTACATACCATTTCTCAGGCATTATGGTTCGAACACTCGAACACCTATACGGATTCTCCTGCCTGGTCGTAGATATGTAAATATGGTGTGTACTTTCCATTTCTCCTGCAGTAGGGTTCGAACACTCGAACGCCTATACGGATTCTACTGCGTGGTGGCAGATATGAAAATACGTTGTTTACTTACCATTTCTCATCCATTAGGGTTCGAACACCCGAACACCTAGACGGATTCCCCTACATGGTGGCAGATATGTAAATACGGTGTTTGCATGCCATTTCTCATGCATTAGGGTTCGAACACTCGAACACCTATACGGATTCTCCTGCATGGTGGCAGATATGTAAATACGGTGTTTTCTTGCCATTTCTCATGCATTAGGGTTCGAACACTCGAACACCTATACGGATTCTCCTGCATGTTGGCAGATATGTAATTACGGTGTTTACTTACCATTTCTCATGCATTGGGGTTCGAACACACAAAAACCTATACGGATTCTCCTGCATGGTGGCAGATATGTAAATACGGTGTTTACATACCATTTCTCATGCATTAGGGTTCGAACACTCGAACACCTATACGGATTCTCCTGCATGGTGGTAGATATGTAAGTACGGTGTTTACATACCATTTCTTTTGCATTAGGATTCGAACGCTCGAACACCTATACGGATTCTCCTGTACGATGGCCAATGCGTAAATACGTTGTTTACTTACAATTTCTTATGCATTAGGGTTCGAACACTCGAACACCTTCACGGATTCTCCTGCATGATGGCAGATATGTAAATACGGTGTTTACTTACCATTTCTCATGCATTAGGGGTGGAACACTCGAACACCTATACAGATTGTACTGCATGTTGGCAGATATATAATTATGATGTTTACTTACCATTTCTCATGTATTATGGTTCAAACACTCGAAGACCTATACAGATTCTCCTGCATGGTGGCAGATATGTAAATACGGTGTTTGCATACCATTTCTCATGCGTTAGGGTTCGAACACTCGAAAGCCTATACGGATTCTCCAGCATTGTGGCAGATATGTAAATATGGTGTTTACTTTCCATTTCTCATGCATTATTGTTCGAACACACGAACACCATTACGGATTCTCCTGCCTGGTCATAGTTATGTAAATATGGTCTGTACTTTCCATTTCTCCTGCAGTAGGGTTCGAACACTCGAACGCCTATACGGATTCTACTGCATGGTGGCAGATATGTAAATACGGTATTTACTTACCAATTCTCATGCATTACGGTTCGAACACTCGAACACCTATACGGATTCTCCTGTATGGTGGCAGATATGTAAATTCGGTGTTTACTTAACATTTCTCATGCATTATGGTTCGAACACTCGAACACCTATCCGGATTCTTCTGCATAATAGCAGATATGTAAATACAGTGTTTACTTACCATTTCTCATGCATTAGGGTTCGAACACTCGAACACCTATACGGATTCTCCTGCATAACAACAGATATGTAAATACGGTGTTTACTTACCGTTTCTCATGCATTGGGGTTCGAATACTGGAACACCTATACGGATTCGCCTGCATGGTGGAACATATGTAAATACGGTGTTTACATACCATTTCTCATGCATTAGGGTTCGAACACTTGAAGACCAATACGGATTCTCTTCTATGGTGGCAGATATGTAAATACGGTGTTTACTTACCATTTGTCATGGATTGGGGTTTGAACACTCGAACACCTATTCGGATTCTCCTGCACGTTGTCAGATATGTAATTATGGTGTTTGGTTACCATTTCTCATGCATTGTGGTTCGAACACTCGAACACGTATATGGATTCTCCTGCATGGTGGCAGATATGTAAATACGGTGTTTACTTACAATTTCTCATGCATTAGGGTTCGAACACTCGAACACCTATACGGATTCTCCTGCGTGATGGCAGATATGTAAATACATTGTTTACTTATCATTTCTCTTGCATTGGGGTTCGAACACTCGAACACCTATATGGATTCTCCCGCATGATAGCAAATACATAAATACGTTATTTACATACAATTTCTCATGCATTAGGGTTCGAACAATCGAACACCTTTACGGATTCTCCTGCATGATGACAGATATGTACATACAGTGTTTACTTACCATTTCTCATGCATTTGGGTTCGAACACTCGAAGATCTGTACGGATTCTCCTACATGATGACAAAAACGTAAATACGGTGTTTAATTACCATTTCACTTGCATTGGGGTTCGAACACTCGAACAACTATACGGATTCTCCTACATGGTGGCAGATATGTAAATACGGTGTTTACTTACCATTTCTCAGGCCTTTGGGTTCGAAAACTCAAACACCTATACGGATTCTCCAGCATGATGGCAGATATGTAAATACAGTGTTTACTTACCATTTCTCTTGCATTTGGGTTCGAACACTCGAAGACCTATACGGATTCTCCTACATGACGACAGATATGTAAATAAGGTGTTTACTTACCATTTCTCCAGCATTAGAGTTCGAACACTCGAACACCTATATGGATTCTCCTGCATGGTGGAAGATATGTAAATATGGTGTTTACTTTCCATTTCTCATGCATTAGGGTTCGAACACTCAAACACCTATACGGATTCTCCTGTATGGTGGCAGATATGTAAATACGGTGTTTACATACCATTTGTCATGCACTATGGTTCGAACACTCGAACGCCTGTATAGATTCTCTAGCATGATGACAGATATGTAAATACGGTCTTTACTTACTATTTCTCATGCATTATGGTTCGAACACTCGAAGACCTATATGGATTCTCCTGCATGGTGGCAGATATGTAAATACGGTGTTTACTTACCAATTCTCACGCATTAGGGTTCGAGCACTCGAACACCTATACGGATTCTCCTGCATGGTGGCAGATATGTAAATACGGTGTTTACATAGCATTTCTCATGCATTGGTGTTCGAACACTCGACCACCTATATGGATTCTCCTACATGGTGGCAGATATGTAAATATAGTGTTCACTTTCCATTTCTCAGGCTTTAGGGTTCGAACACTCGAACACCTATACGGATTCTCTTGTATGGTAGCATGTATGTAAATACGGTATTTACTTTCCATTTCTCATGTATTACGGTTCGAACACTCGAACACCTATACGGATTCTCATGCAAGTTGGCATATATGTAATTATGGTATTCACTTACCATTTCTCATGCATTGGGGCTCGAACACTCGAAAACCTATGCGGATTCTCCTGCATGGTAGCAGATATGTAAATACGGTGTTTACATGCCACTTCTCATGCATTGTGGTTCGAACACTCGAACTCCTATAAGGATTCTCCTGCATGGTGGCAGATATGTAAATACGGTGTTTACATACCATTTCTCATGCTTTAGGGTTCGAACACTCGAACATCTATACGGTTTCTCATACATGTTGGCATATATTGAATTACGGTGTTTACTTACCATTTTTCATGCATTGGGGTTCGAACACTCGTAAGCCAATACGGATTCTCCTGCATGGTGGCAGATATGCAAATACGGTGTTTATATACCATTTCTCATGCAATATGGTTCGAACACTCGAATACCTATACAGATTCTCCCGCATGATGATAGATATGTAAATACGATATTTACTTACCATTTCTCATGCATTAGAGTTCGAAGACTCGAACACCTATATGGGTTCTTCTGCATGGTGGCAGATATGTAAATACGGTCTTTACTTTCCATTTCTCGTGCATTAGGGTTCGAACACTCGAACTCCTATACGGATTCTCCTGCATGGTGGTACATATGTAAATACGGTGATTACATACCATTTCTCTTGCATTAGGGTTCGAACACTTGAACACCTATACGGATTCTCCTGCATGGCGGCAGATATGTAAATACGGTGTGTACTTACCATTTCTGATGCATTAGAGTTCGAACACTCGAACACCGGTACGGATTCTCCTGCATGGTGGCAAATATGTAAATACGGTGTTTAGTTATCATTTCTCATGCATTAGGGTTCGAACACTAGAACACCTATACGGATTCTCCTGTACGGTGGCAAATATGTAAATACGGTGTTTCCTTAACATTTCTCATGCATTAAGGTTCGAACACTCGAACACCTATACGGATTCTTCTGCATGATGGCAGATACGTAAATAGAGTTTTTAGTTACCATTTCTCACGTATTAGGGTTCGAGCACACGAACACCTCTACGGATTCTCCTGTATGATGACAGATATGTAAATACGGTGTTTATTTTCCATTTCTCATGCATTGGGGTTCGAACACTCGAACACCAGTACGGATTTTGCTGCATGGTAGAAGATATGTAAATACCGTGTTTACATACCATTTCTGATGCATTCGGGTTCGAATACTCAAACACCTATACGGATTCTCCTGTATGGTGGCAGATATGTAAATATGGTGTTTACTATCTATTTCTCATGCATTATAGTTCGAACACTCGAACACCTATACGGATTCTGCTGCATGGTGGCAGGTATGTAAATATGGTGTTTACTTACCATTTCTCATGCATTAGGGTTCGAACACTCGAACACCGATACAGATTCTCACGCATGTTGGCAGATATGTAATTACGGCGTTTACTTTCCATTTCTCATGCATTGGGGTTCGAACACTCGAAAACCTATACGGATTCTCCTGCATGGTGGCAGATATGTAAATACGGTGTTTACATACCATTTCTCATGCATTAGGGTTCGAACACTCGAACACCTATACGGATTCTCCTGCATGGTGGCAGATATGTAAATACAGTCTTTACTTTCCATTTCTCATGTATTGGGGTTCGAACACTAAAAAATTTATACGGATTCTCCTGCATGGTGGTAGATATGTAAATACGGTGTTTGCTTACCATTTCTCACGCATTAGGGTTCTCAGACTCGAACACCAATACAGATTCTCCTGCATGACGAAAGATATATAAATACGGTGTTTACTTACTATTTCTCATGCATTAGGGTTCGAACACTCGAACACCTATACAGATTCTCCTGCATGGTGGCAGATATGTAAATACAGTGTTTACTTACCATTTCTCATGCATTAGGGTTCGAACAATTTAACACCTATACAGATTCTCCTGCATGGTGGCAGATATGTAAATACAGTGTTTACTTACCATTTCTAACGCATTAGGGTTCGAACGCTCGAACACCTATACGGATTCTTCTGCATGTTGGCAGATATGTAATTACGGTATTTACTTATCATTTCTCATGTATTAGGGTTTGAACACTCGAAAACCTATACGGTTCTCCTAATCGTTGGCAGATATGTAAATACGGTATTTACATACCGTTTCTCATGTATTTGGGTTCGAACACTCGAACACCCATACGGATTCTCCAGTATGGTGGCAGATATGTAAATATGGTGTTTACTTTTCATTTCTCTTGCATTAGGATTCGAACACTCGAACACCTATACGGATTCCCTTGCATGGTGGCAGATATGTAAATACGGTGTTTACCTACAATTTTACATGCATTAGGGTTCGAGCATTCGAACACCTATACGGATTCTCCTGCATGATGGCAGATATGTAAATATAGTGCTTACTTTCCATTTCTCTTGCATTATGGATTGAACACTCGAACACCTATACGGATTCTTCTGCATGTTGGCAAATAAGTAAATACGTTGTTTACTTACAATTTCTCATGCATTAGTGTTCTAACACTAGAACAGCTATGCGGATTCTCCTGCATGATGGCCGACATGTAAATACAGTGTTTACGTACCATTTCTCATGCATTAGACTTCGAACACTCGAAGACCTATACATATTCTCCAGCAAGTTAACAGATATGTAAATACGTTGTTTACTTACCATTTCTGATGCATTAGAGTTCGAACACTCGAACACCTATACGGATTCTCCTGTATGGTGGCAGATATGTAAATATGGGGTTTACTTACCGTTTCTCATGCATTAGGGGTCGAACACTCGAACACCTATACGGATTCTCCAGCATGGTGGCAGATATGTAAATACGGTGTTCACTTAACATTTCTCATGCATTAGGGTTTGAACACTCGAACACCTATACGGATTCTACAGCATGTTGGTAGATATGTAATTACGATGTCTACTTAACATTTCTCATGTATTAGGGTTCGAACACTCGAAAACCTATATGGATTCTCCTGCATGGTGGCAGATATGCAAATACGGTGTTTACATACCTTTTGTCATGCATTAGGGTTCGAACACTCGAACAGCTATACGGATTCTCCTGCATGTCGGCAGATATGTAATTACGGTGTTTACTTACCATTTCTCATGCATTGGGGTTCGAACACTCGAAAACCGATACGGATTCTCCTGCATGGTGGCAGATATGTAAATATGGTGTTTACTTTCCACTTCTCATGCATTTGGGTTCAAACACTCGAACACCTATACGAATTCTCCTGCATGGTGGCAGATACGTAAATACGGTGTCTACTTACCGTTTCTCATGCATTAGGGTTCGAACACTCGAACACCTATACGGATTCTCCTGCATGTCGGCAGATATGTAATTATGGTGTTTACTTACCATTTCTCAGGCATTGGGGTTCGAACACTCGAAAACCTATACGGAGTCTCCTGCATGGTGGCAGATATGTAAATATGGTGTTTACTTTCCACTTCTCATGCATTACGGTTCGAACACTCGAACACCTATACGGATTCTCCTGCATGATAGCAGATATGTAAATACAAGTAAATACAGTGTTTACTTACCATTTCTCATGTATTAGGGTTCGAACACACGAACACCTCAACGGATTCTCCAGCATGATGACAGATATGTAAATACGGTGTTTACTTACCATTTCTCACGGATTGGGTTCGAACACTCGAACACCTATACGGATACTCCAGCATGGCGGAAGATATGTAAATACGGTGTTTACATACCATTTCTCATGCATTAGGGTTCGAACACTCGAATACCTATACGGATTCTCCTGCATGATGACAGATATGTAAATACAGTGTTTACTTATGGATTGGGGTTCGAACACTCGAACACCTCTACGGATTCTCATGGATTGGGTTCGAACAATCGAACACCTATACGGATTCTCCTGCATGATGACAGATATGTAAATACGGTGTTTACTTACAATTTCTGATCCAATAGGGTTCGAACGCTCGAACACCTATACGGATTCTCCTGCATGGTGACAGGTATGTAAATACGGAGTTTACTTACCATTTCTCATGCATTAGTGTTCGAACACTCGAACACCTATACAGATTCTCCTGTATGGTGGCGGATATGTAAATACGGTGTTTACTTAACATTTCTCACGCATTAGGGTTCAAACACTCGAACACCTATACGGGTTATCCTGTATGGTGGCAAATATGTAAATACGGTGTTTACTTATCATTTCCCATGCATTAGGGTTCGAACACTCGAACACCTATACGGATTCTCCTGTATGATGGCAGATATGTAAATACAGTTTTTAGTTACCATTTCTCTTCAATTAGGGTTCGAACACTCGAACACCTCCACGGATTCTCCTGTATGATGACAGATATGTAAATATGGTGTTTATTTACCATTTTCTCTTGCATTAGGGTTCGAACACTCGAACACCTATACGAATTCTCCGACATGTTGGCAAATAAGTAAATACGTTGTTTTCTTACAATTTCTCATGCATTAGGGTTCGCACACTCGAACAGCTATACGGATTCTCCTGCATGATGGCAGATATGTAAATACAGTGTTTACTTACCATTTCTCATGCATTGGGGTTCGAACACTCGAACACCTATAAGGATTCTCCTGCGTGGTGGAAGATATGTAAATACGGTGTTTACATACCATTTCTAATGCATTAGGGTTCCAACAATCGAACAACTATACGGATTCTCCTACATGGTGGCATATATGTAAATACGGTATTTAGTTAACATTTGTCTTGCATTAGGGTTCGAACACTCGAACACCTATACGGATTCTACTGCATGTAGGCAGATATGTAATTACGATGTGTACTTACGATTTCTCATGTATTAGGGTTCGAACACTCGAAAACCTATACGGTTTATCCTGCATGGTGGCAGATTTGCAAATACGGTGTTTACATATCATTTCTCATGCATTACGGTTCGAACACTCGAACAGCAATACGGATTCTCCTACACGGTGGCAGATATGTAAATATGGTGTTTACTTTCCGCTTCTCATGCATTAGGGTTCGAACACTCGAACATCTAGATGAATTCTCCTGCATGGTGGCATATATGTAAATACGGTGTTTACTTACCGTTTCTCATACATTAGGGTTCGAAAACTCGAACATCTATACGGATTCTCCTACATGTTGCCAGATATGTAATTACAGTGTTTACTTACCATTTCTCATGCATTAGGATTTGAACACTGGAAAACCTATACGGATTCTCCTTCATGGTGACAGATATGTAAATACGGTGTTTACATACCATTTCTCATGCATTAGGGTTCGAACACTCGAACACCTATACGGATTCTCCTGCATGATGGCAGAGATGTAAATACAGAGCTTACTTACCATTTCTCATGTATTAGGGTTCGAACACTCGAACACCTCAACGGATTCTCCAGCATGATGACAGATATGTAAATACGGTGTTTACTTACCATTTCTCACGGATTGGGTTCGAACACTCGAACACCTATACAGATACTCCTGCATGGTGGAAGATATATAAATACGGTGTTTACATACCATTTCTCATGCATTAGGGTTCGAACACTCGAACACCTATACGGATTCTCCTACATGATGGCAGATATGTAAATACAGTGTTTACTTACCATTTCTCATGCATTGGGGTTCGAACACTCGAACACCTATACGGATTCTCCTACATGATGACAGATATGTAAATACGGTGCTTACTTACAATTTCTGATCCATTAGGGTTCGAACACTCGAACACCTATACGGATTCTCCTGCATGGTGGCAGGTACGTAAATACGGAGTTTAGTTACCATTTCTCATGCATTAGTGTTCGAACACTCGAACACCTATACGGATTCTCCTGCATGGTGGCTAATATGTAAATACGGTGTTTACTTAACATTTCTCATGCATTACGGTTCGAACACTCGAACACCTATACGGATTATCCTGTACGGTGGCAAATATGTAATTACGGTGTTTACTTATCATTTCTCATGCATTAGGGTTCGAACACTCGAACACCTATACGGATTCTCCTGCATGATGGCGGAGATTTAAATACAGTGTTCACTTACCATTTCTCATGCATTGGGGTTCGAACACTCGAACACCTATACGGATTCTCCTGCTTGGTGGGAGATATGTAAATACGGTGTTTGCATACCATTTCTAATGCGTTAGGGTTCCAACAGTCGAACAACTATACGGATTTTCCTACATGGTGGCGTATATGTAAATACGGTGTTTACTTAACATTTGTCATGCATTAGGGTTTGAACACTCGAACACCTATACGGATTCTATTGCATGTAGGCAGATATGTAATTACGATGTGTACTTACCATTTCTCATGTATTAGGGTTCGAACACTCGAAAACCTATACGGATTCTCCTGCATGGTGGCAGATATGCAAATATGGTGTTTACATATCATTTCTCATGCATTACGGTTCGAACACTCAAACAGCTATACGGATTCTCCTGCATGGTGGCAGATATGTAAATATGGTGTTTACTTTCCGCTTCTCATGCATTAGGGTTCGAACACTCGAACATCTATACGGATTCTCCTGTATGGTGGCAGATATGTAAATACGGTGTTTACCTACCGTTTCTCATGCATTAGGGTTCGAAGAGTCGAGCACCTATACGGATTCTCCTGCATGATTCCAGAGATGTAATTACGGTGTTTACTTATCATCTCTCATGCATTAGGATTCGAACACTGGAAAACCTATACGGATTCTCCTTCATGGTGGCAAACATGTAAATACGGTGTTGACATACCATTTCTCATGGATTAGGGTTCGAACACTCGAACACCTATACGGATTCTCCTGCATGATGGCAGATATGTAAATACAGTACTTACTTACCATTTCTCATGTATTCGGGTTCGAACACTCGAACACCTATGATTCTCCAAAGATGATGATAGATATGTAAATACGGTGTTTACTTACCATTTCTCAAGAATTGGGTTCGAACACTCGAACACCTATATGGATACTTCTGCATGGTGGAAGATATGTAAATACGGTGTTTACATACCATTTCTCATCAATTAGGGTTCGAACACTCGAACACCTATACGGATTCTCCTGCATAATGGCAGATATGTAAATACAGTGTTTACTTACCATTTCTCATGCATTGGGGTTCGAACACTCGAACACCTACACGGATTCTCCTACAAGATGAGAGATATGTAAATACGGTGTTTACTTACAATTTCTGATCCATTAGGGTTCAAACACTCGAACACCTATACGGATTCTCCTGCACGGTGGCAGGTATATAAATACGGAGTTTACTTACCATTTCTCATGCATTAGTGTTCGAACACTCGAACACCTATACGGATTCTCCTGCATGGTGGCTGATATGTAAATACGGTGTTTACTTAACATTTCTCATGCATTAGGGTTCGAACACTCGAACACCTATACGGATTATCCTGTATGGTGGCAAATATGTAAATACGGTGTTTACTTATCATTTCTCATGCATTAGGGTTCGAACACTCGAACATCTATACGGATTCTCCTGCAAGATGGCAGATATGTAAATACAGTTTTTAGTTACCATTTCTCATGTATAAGGGTTCGAACACCCGAACACCAACACGGATTCTCCTGCATGATGGCAGATATGTAAATACAATGTTTACTTCCCATTTCTCTTGCACTAAGATTCGAACACTCGAACACCTATACGGATTCTCTTACATGATGGTAAATACGTAAATACGTTGTTCACTTACAATTTTTTATGCATGAGGGTTCGAACACTCGAACACCTATACGGATTCTCCTGCATGATGGCAGATAAGTAAATATAGTATTTACTTACCATTTCTTATTCATTTGGGTTCGAACACTCGAACACCTATACGGATTCTCCTGCGTGGTGGAAGATATGTAAATACGGTGTTTACATACCATTTCTAATGCATTAGGGTTCCAACAGTCGAACAACTATACGGATTCTCCTACATGGTGGCATATATGTAAATACGGTGTTTACTTAACATTTCTCATGCATTAGGGTTTGAACACTCGAACACCTATACGGATTTTATTGCATGTTGGCAGATATGTAATTACAATGTCTACTTACCATTTCTCATGTATTAGGGTTCGAACACTCGAAAACCTATACGGATTCTCCTGCATGGTGGCAGATATGCAAATACGATGTTTACATACCATTTCTCATGCATTAGGGTTCGAACACTCGAACAGCTATACGGATTCTCCTACATGGTGGCAGATATGTAAATATGGTGTTGACTTTCCACTTCTCATGCATTAGGGTTCGAACACTCGAACACCTATACGGATTCTGTTGCATGGTGGCAGATATGTAAATACGGTGTTTACTTACCGTTTCGCATGCATTGGGGTTCGAACAC
Source organism: Camellia lanceoleosa (assembly GCA_025200525.1). Taxonomy (NCBI): domain Eukaryota; kingdom Viridiplantae; phylum Streptophyta; class Magnoliopsida; order Ericales; family Theaceae; genus Camellia; species Camellia lanceoleosa. Next base: position 233,904 of record JANUSC010000264.1, on the reverse strand, counting down.
TCGAACACCAATACGGATTGTCCTGCATCTTGGCAGATTTGTAATTACGGTGTTTACTTACCATCTCTCATGCATTGGGGTTCGAACACTCGAAAACCCAAACGGATTCTCCTGCATGGTGGCCGATATGTAAATTCGGTGTTTACATACCATTTCTCATGCATTAGGGCTCGAACACTCGAACACCTATACGGATTCTCCTGCATGATGGCAGATATGTAACTACAGTACTTACTTACCATTTCTCATGTATTAGGGTTCGAACACTCGAACACCTCAACGGATTCTCCAACATTATGACAGATATCTAAATACGGTGTTTACTTACCATTTCTCATGCATTAGGTTCGAACACTCGAACACCAATACGGATACTCTTGCATGGTGGAAGATATGTAAATACGGTGTTTACATACCATTTCTCATCAATTAGGGTTCGAACACTCGAACACCTATACGGATTCTCCTGCATAATGGCAGATATGTAAATACAGTGTTTACTTACCATTTCTCATGCATTGGGGTTCGAACACTCGAACACCTATACGGATTGTCCTACAAGATGACAGATATGTAAATACGGTGTTTACTTACAATTTCTGATCCATTAGGGTTCAAACACTCGAACACCTATACGGATTCTCCTGCACGGTGGCAGGTATGTAAATACGGAGTTTACTTATCATTTCTCATGCATTAGTGTTCAAACACTCGAACACCTATACGGATTCTCCTGTATGGTGGCTGATATGTAAATACGGTGTTTACTTAACATTTCTCATGCATTAGGGTTCGAACACTCGAACACCTATACGGATTATCCTGTATGGTGGCAAATATGTAAATACGGTGTTTACTTATCATTTCTCATGCATTAGGGTTCGAACACTCGAACATCTATACGGATTCTCCCGCATGATGGCAGATATGTAAATACAGTTTTTAGTTACCATTTCTCTTCTATTAGGGTTCGAACACTCGAACACATCTACGGATTCTCCTGTATGATGACAGATATGTAAATATGGTGTTACTTACCATTTCTCATGTATTAGGGTTCGAACACACGAACACCTCAACGGATTCTCCAGCATGATGACAGATATGTAAATATGGTGTTTACTTACCATTTCTCATGGATTGGGTTCGAACACTCGAACACCTACACGGATACTCCTGCATGGTGGAAGATATGTAAATACGATGTTTACATACCATTTCTCATGCATTAGGGTTTGAACACTCGAACACCTATACAGATTCTCCTGCATGATGACAGATATGTAAATACAGTGTTTACTTATGGATTGGGGTTCGAACACTCGAACAACTCTACGGATTCTCATGGATTGGGTTCGAACAATCGAACACCTATACGGATTCTCCTGCATGATGACAGATATGTAAATACGCTGTTTACTTACAATTTCTGATCCAATAGGGTTTGAACACTCGAACACCTATACGGATTATCCTGCATGGTGACAGGTATGTAAATACGGAGTTTACTTACCATTTCTCATGCATTAGTGTTCGAACACTCGAACACCTATACAGATTCTCCTGTATGGTGGCGGATATGTAAATACGGTGTTTACTTAACATTTCTCACGCATTAGGGTTCAAACACTCGAACACCTATACGGGTTATCCTGTATGGTGGCAAATATGTAAATACGGTGTTTACTTACCGTTTCTAACGCATTGGGGTTCGAACACTCGAACACCTATACGGATTCTCCTGCATGATGGCAAATATCTAAATACAGTTTTTCCCTACCATTTCTCATCTATTAGGGTTCGAACACTCGAACAGCTCTACGGATTCTCCTGTAAGATGACAGATATGTAAATATGGTGTTTATTTACCATTTGTCTTGCATTAGGGTTCGAACACTCGAACGCCTATACGGATTCTCCTGCATGTTGGCAAATAAGTAAATACGTTGTTTACTTACAATTTTTCATGCATTAGGGTTCACACACTCGAACAGCTATACGGATTCTCCTGCGTGATGGCAGATATGTAAATACAGTGTTTACTTACCGTTTCTAACGCATTGGGGTTCGAACACTCGAACACCTATACGGATTCTCCTGCGTGGTGGAAGATATGTAAATACGGTGTTTACATACCATTTCTAATGCATTAGGGTTCCAACAGTCGAACAACTATACGGATTCTCCTACATTGTGGCATATATGTAAATACGGGGTTTACCTAACATTTCTCACGCATTAAGGTTCGAACACTCGAACACCTATACGGATTCTACTGCATGTTGGCAGATATGTAATTACGATGTCTGCTTACCATTTCTCATCTATTAGGGTTCCAACACTCGAAAACCTATACGGATTCTCCTGCATGGTCGCAGATATGCAAATACGATGTTTACATACCATTTCTCATGCATTAGGGTTCGAATACTCGAACAGCTATACAGATTCTCCTACACAGTGGCAGATATGTAAATATGGTGTTTACTTTCCACTTCTCATGCATTAGGGTTCGAACACTCGAACACCTATACGGATTCTGCTGCATGGTGGCAGATATGTAAATACGGTGTTTACTTACCGTTTCGCATGCATTAGGGTTCGAACACTCGAACACCAATACGGATTCTCCTGCATCTTGGCAGATTTGTAATTACGGTGTTTACTTACCATTTCTCAGGCATTGGGGTTCGAACACTCGAAAACCCATACGGATTCTCCTGCATGGTGGCCGATATGTAAATTCGGTGTTTACATACCATTTCTCATGCATTAGGGCTCGAACACTCGAACACCTATACGGATTCTCCTGCATGATGGCAGATATGTAAATACAGTACTTACTTACCATTTCTCATGTATTAGGGTTCGAACACTCGAACACCTCAACGGATTCTCCAACATTATGACAGATATCTAAATACGGTGTTTACTTACCATTTCTCATGCATTAGGTTCGAACACTCGAACACCAATACGGATACTCTTGCATGGTGGAAGATATGTAAATACGGTGTTTACATACCATTTCTCATCAATTAGGGTTCGAACACTCGAACACCTATACGGATTCTCCTGCATAATGGCAGATATGTAAATACAGTGTTTACTTACCATTTCTCATGCATTGGGGTTCAACACTCGAACACCTATACGGATTCTCGTGCAAGATGGCAGATATGTAATTACGGTGTTTACTTACCATTTCTCATGCATTGGGGTTCGAACACTCAACACCTATACGGATTCTCCCGTGATGGCGGTATGTAATTACGAGTTTACTTATCATTTCTCATGCATTAGTGTTCAAACACTTGAACACCTATGGATTCTCCTGTATGATGGCCGATATGTAAATATAGCGTTTACTTAACATTTCTCATGCATTAGGGTTCGAACACTCGAACACCTAAACGGATTCTCCTGCATGATGGCAAATATGTAAATACGGTGTTTACTTATCATTTCTCATGCATTAGGGTTCGAACACTCGAACATCTATACGGATTCTCCTGCATGATGGCAGATATGTAAATACAGTTTTTAGTTACCATTTCTCTTCTATTAGGGTTCGAACACTCGAACACCTATACGGATTCTCCTGCATGATGGCAGATATGTGAATACAGTGTTTACTTACCATTTCTCATGTATTAGGGTTCGATCACTCGAACACCTCGACGGATTCTCCGGCATGATGACTGATATGTAAATACGGTGTTTACTTACTATTTCTACTGCATTGGGGTTCGAACACTCGAACACCTATACGGATTCGCCTGCATGGTGGAAGATATGTAAATACGGTGTTTACATTCCATTTCTTATGTATTAGGGTTCGAACACTCGAACACCTATTCGGATTCTCCTGCATGATGACAGATATGTAAATACAGTGTTTACTTATGGATTCTGATTCTCATGGATTGGGTTCGAACAATCGAACACCTATATGGATTCTCCTGCATGATGACAGATATGTAAATACGGTGTTTACTTACAATTTCTGATCCAATAGGGTTTGAACACTCGAACACCTATACGGATTATCCTGCATGGTGACAGGTATGTAAATACGGTGTTTACTTACCATTTCTCATGCATTAGTGTTCGAACACTCGAACACCTATATGGATACTTCTGCATGGTGGAAGATATGTAAATACGGTGTTTACATACCATTTCTCATGCATTAGGGTTCGAACACTCGAACACCTATACGGATTCTCCTGTATGATGGCAGATATGTAAATACAGTTTTTAGTTACCATTTCTCTTCTATTAGGGTTCGAACACTCGAACACCTCCACGGATTCTCCTGTATGATGACAGATATGTAAATATGGTGTTTATTTACCATTTCTCTTGCATTAGGGTTCGAACACTCGAACACCTATACGAATTCTCCGACATGTTGGCAAATAAGTAAATACGTTGTTTTCTTACAATTTCTCATGCATTAGGGTTCGCACACTCGACATTTATACGGATTCTCTGCATGATGGCGATATGTAATTACGGCGTTTACTTACCATTTCTCATGCATTGGGGTTCGAACACTCGAACACCTATAAGGATTCTCCTGCGTGGTGGAAGATATGTAAATACGGTGTTTACATACCATTTCTAATGCATTAGGGTTCCAACAATCGAACAACTATACGGATTCTCCTACATGGTGGCATATATGTAAATATGGTATTTAGTTAACATTTGTCTTGCATTAGGGTTCGAACACTCGAACACCTATACGGATTCTACTGCATGTAGGCAGATATGTAATTACGATGTGTACTTACGATTTCTCATGTATTAGGGTTTGAACACTCGAAAACCTATACGGTTTATCCTGCATGGTGACAGATTTGCAAATTTGGTGTTTACATATCATTTCTCATGCATTACGGTTCGAACACTCGAACAGCAATACGGATTCTCCTACACGGTGGCAGATATGTAAATATGGTGTTTACTTTCCGCTTCTCATGCATTAGGGTTCGAACACTCGAACATCTATACGGATTCTCCTGCATGGTGGCATATATGTAAATACAGTGTTTACTTACCGTTTCTCATACATTAGGGTTCGAAAACTCGAACACCTATACGGATTCTCCTACATGTTGGCAGATATGTAATTACAGTGTTTACTTACCATTTCTCATGCATTAGGGTTCGAACACTCGAACACCTATACAGACTCTCCAGCATGGTGGCAGATATGTAAATACGGTGCTTACTTACCATTTCTCATGCATTAGGGTTCGAACACTCGAACGCCTATACGGATTCTCCTGTATGGTGGCAGATATGTAAATACAGAACTTACTTACCATTTCTCATGTATTAGGGTTCGAACACTCGAACACCTCAACGGATTCTCCAGCATGATGACAGATATGTAAATACGGTGTTTACTTACCATTTCTCATGGATTGGGTTCGAACACTCGAACACCTATACAGATACTCCTGCATGGTGGAAGATATATAAATACGGTGTTTACATACCATTTCTCATGCATTAGGGTTCGAACACTCGAACACCTATATGGATTCTTCTACATGATGGCAGATATGTAAATACAGTGTTTACTTACCATTTCTCATGCATTGGGGTTCGAACAATCGAACACCTATACGGATTCTCCTACATGATGACAGATATGTAAATACGGTGCTTACTTACAATTTCTGATCCATTAGGGTTCGAACACTCGAACACCTATACGGATTCTCCTGCATGGTGGCAGGTACGTAAATACGGAGTTTACTTATCATTTCTCATGCATTAGGGTTCGAACACTCGAAGACCTATACGGATTCTCCTGCATGATGGCGGAGATGTAAATACAGTGTTCACTTACCATTTCTCATGCATTGGGGTTCGAACACTCGAACACCTATACGGATTCTCCTGCGTGGTGGAAGATATGTAAATACGGTGTTTGCATACCATTTCTAATGCGTTAGGGTTCCAACAGTCGAACAACTATACGGATTCTTTTACATGGTGGCGTATATGTAAATACGGTGTTTACTTAACATTTGTCATGCATTAGGGTTCGAACACTCGAACACCTATACGGATTCTATTGCAAGTAGGCAGATATGTAATTACGATGTGTACTTACCATTTCTCATGTATTAGGGTTCGAACACTCGAAAACCTATACGGATTCTCCTGCATGGTGGCAGATATGCAAATACGGTGTTTACATATCATTTCTCATGCATTACGGTTCGAACACTCGAACAGCTATACGGATTCTCCTGCATGGTGGCAGATATGTAAATATGGTGTTTACTTTCCGCTTCTCATGCATTAGGGTTCGAACACTAGAACATCTATACGGATTCTCCTGCATGGTGGCAGATTTGTAAATACGGTGTTTACCTACCGTTTCTCATGCATTAGGGTTCGAAGAGTCGAACACCTATACGGATTCTCCTGCATGATGCCAGAGATGTAATTACGGTGTTTACTTATCATCTCTCATGCATTAGGATTCGAACACTGGAAAACCTATACGGATTCTCCTTCATGGTGGCAAACATGTAAATACGGTGTTGACATACCATTTCTCATGCATTAGGGTTCGAACACTCGAACACCTATACGGATTCTCCTGCATGATGGAAGATATGTAAATACAGTACTTACTTACCATTTCTCATGTATTAGGGTTCGAACACTCGAACACCTCAACGGATTCTCCAGCATGATGATAGATATGTAAATACGGTGTTTACTTACCATTTCTCAAGAATTGGGTTCGAACACTCGAACACCTATATGGATACTTCTGCATGGTGGAAGATATGTAAATACGGTGTTTACATACCATTTCTCATGCATTTGGGTTCGAACACTCGAACACCTATACGGATTCTCCTGCATGATGGCAGATATGTAAATATAGTATTTACTTACCATTTCTCATTCATTTGGGTTCGAACACTCGAACACCTATACGGATTCTCCTACATGAAGACAGATATGTAAATACGGTGTTTACTTACCATTTCTCATGCATTAGGGTTCGAACACTCGAACACCTATACGGATTCTGCTGCATGGTGGCAGGTATGTAAATACGGAGTTTACTTACCATTTCTCAGGCATTAGTGTTCGAACACTCGAACACCTATACGGATTCTCCTGCATGGTGGCTGATATGTAAATACGGTGTTTACTTAACATTTCTCATGCATTAGGGTTCGAACACTCGAACACCTATATGGATTATCCTGTATGGTGGCAAATATATAAATACAGTGTTTACTTATCATTTCTCATGCATTAGGGTTCGAACACTCGAACACCTATACGGATTCTCCTGCATGATGGCAAATATGTAAATACAGTTTTTCCCTACCATTTCTCTTCTATTAGGGTTCGAACACTCGAACAGCTCTACGGATTCTCCGGTAAGATGACAGATATGTAAATATTGTGTTTATTTACCATTTCTCTTGCATTAAGGTTCGAACACTCGAACACCTATACGGATTCTCCTGCATGTTGGCAAATAAGTAAATACGTTGTTTACTTACAATTTTTCATGCATTAGGGTTCGCACACTCGAACAGCTATACGGATTCTCCTGCGTGATGGCAGATATGTAAATACCGTGTTTACTTACCGTTTCTAACGCATTGTGGTTCGAACACCCGAACACCTATACGAATTCTCCTACGTGGTGGAAGATATGTAAATACGGTGTTTACATACCATTTCTAATGCATTAGGGTTCCAACAGTCGAACAACTATACGGATTCTCCTACATTGTGGCATACATGTAAATAAGGTGTTTACCTAACATTTCTCATGCATTAGGGTTCGAACACTCGAACACCTATACGGATTTTACTGCATGATGGCAGATATGTAATTACGGTGTTTACTTACTATTTCTCATACATTATGGTTCGAACACTCGAACATCTACACGGATTCTCCTACATGATGGCAGATATGTAATTACGGAGTTTACATACCATTTCTCATGCATTAGGGTTTGAACACTCGAACACCTATACGGATTCTCCTACATGATAGCGGATATGTAATTACGGTGTTTACTAACCATTTCTCATGCATTATGGTTCGAATACTCGAACGGCTATACGGATTCTTCTGCATGATGGCAGATATGTAATTACGGTGTTTACTAACCTTTTCTCATGCATTAGGATTAGAACACTTGAACACCTATACAGATTCTCCTGCGTGATGGCAGATATGTAATTACGGTATTTACTTACCATTTCTCATGAATTAGGGTTCGAAAACTCGAACACCTATACGGATTCTCCAACATGATGGAAGATATGTAATTACGGTGTTTACATACCATTTCTGATGCATTAGGGCTCGAACACTCGAACACCTATACGGATTCTCCTGCATGATGGCAGATATGTAAATACAGTACTTACTTACCATTTCTCATGTATTAGGGTTCGAACACCGAACACCTGGCAGATTCTCCGATGATGACAGATATGTAAATACGGTGTTTACTTACCATTTCTCATGCATTAGGTTCGAACACTCGAACACCTATACGGATACTCCTGCATGGTGGAAGATATGTAAATACGGTGTTTACATACCATTTCTCATCAATTAGGGTTCGAACACTCGAACACCTATACGGATTCTCCTGCATAATGGCAGATATGTAAATACAGTGTTTACTTACCATTTCTCATGCATTGGGGTTCGAACACTCGAACACCTACACGGATTCTCCTACAAGATGAGAGATATGTAAATACGGTGTTTACTTACAATTTCTGATCCATTAGGGTTCAAACACTCGAACACCTATACGGATTCTCCTGCACGGTGGCAGGTATATAAATACGGAGTTTACTTACCATTTCTCATGCATTAGTGTTCGAACACTCAACACCTATACGGATTCTCTGCATGATGGCGATATGTGAATACGGTGTTTACTTAACATTTCTCATGCATTAGGGTTCGAACACTCGAACACCTATACGGATTATCCTGTATGGTGGCAAATATGTAAATACGGTGTTTACTTATCATTTCTCATGCATTAGGGTTCGAACACTCGAACATCTATACGGATTCTCCTGCAAGATGGCAGATATGTAAATACAGTTTTTAGTTACCATTTCTCTTCTATTAGGGTTCGAACACTCGAACACCTCTACGGATTCTCCAGTTTGATGACAGATATGTAAATATGGTGTTTATTTACCATTTCTCTTGCATTAGGGTTCGAACACTCGAACACCTATACGGATTGTCCTGCATGTTGGCAAATAAGTAAATACGTTGTTTACTTACAATTTTTCATGCATTAGGGTTCGCACACTCGAACAGCTATACGGATTCTCCTGCATGATGGCAGATATGTAAATACAGTGTTTACTTACCATTTCTCATGCATTGGGGTTCGAACGCTGGAACACCTATATGGATTCTCCTGCGTGGTGGAAGATATGTAAATACGGTGTTTACATACCATTTCTAATGCATTAGGGTTCCAACAGTCGAACAACTATACGGATTCTCCTACATGGTGGCATATATGTAAATACGGTGTTTACTTAACATTTCTCATGCATTAGGGTTTGAACACTCGAACACCTATACGGATTTTATTGCATGTTGGCAGATATGTAATTACAATGTCTACTTACCATTTCTCATGTATTAGGGTTCGAACACTCAAAAACCTATACGGATTCTCCTGCATGGTGGCAGATATGCAAATACGATGTTTACATACCATTTCTCATGCATTAGGGTTCGAACACTCGAACAGCTATACGGATTCTCCTACATGGTGGCAGATATGTAAATATGGTGTTGACTTTCCACTTCTCATGCATTAGGGTTCGAACACTCGAACACCTATACGGATTCTGCTGCATGGTGGCAGATATGTAAATACGGTGTTTACTTACCGTTTCGCATGCATTGGGGTTCGAACACTCGAACACCAATACGGATTGTCCTGCATCTTGGCAGATTTGTAATTACGGTGTTTACTTACCATCTCTCATGCATTGGGGTTCGAACACTCGAAAACCCAAACGGATTCTCCTGCATGGTGGCCGATATGTAAATTCGGTGTTTACATACCATTTCTCATGCATTAGGGTTCGAACACTCGAACACCTATACGGATTCTCCTGCATGATGGCAGATACGTAAATACAGTGTTTACATACCATTTCTCGTGTATTAGGGTTCGCACACTCGAACACCTCAACGGATTCTCCTGCACGATGACAGATATGTAAATACGGTGTTTACAAAACATTTCTCATGCATTGGGGTTCGAACACTTGAACACCTATACGTATTCTCCTACATGGTGGAAGATATGTAAATACGGTGTTTACATACCATTTCTCATGCATTAGGATTCGAACACTCGAACACTTATACGGATTCTCCTGCATGATGGCAGATATGTAAATACAGTGTTTACTTACCATTTCTCATGCTTTGCGGTTCGAACACTCGAACACCTATACGGATTCTCCCGTATGATGACAGATATGTAAATACGGTGTTTACTTACCATTTCTGATGCATTAGGGTTCGAACACTCGAACACCTATACGGATTCTCCTGCATGGTGGCAGGTATGTAAATACGGTGTTTACTTACCATTTCTCGGGCATTAGTGTTCGAACATTCGAACACCTATACAGATTCTCCTGCATGGTGGCTGATATGTAAATACGGTGTTTACTTAACATTTCTCATGCATTAGGGTTCGAACACTCGAACACCTATACGGATTATCCTGTATGGTGGCAGATATGTAAATACGGTGTTTTACTTATCATTTCTCATGTATTAGGGTTCGAACACTCGAACACCTATACAGATTCTCCTGCATAGTGGCAGATATGCAAATACGGTGTTTAGATACCATTTCACATGCATTACGGTTCGAACACTCGAACAGCTATACAGATTCTACTGCATGATGGCAAATATGTAAATATGGTGTTTACTTTCCACTTCTCAAGCATTAGGGTTCGAACACTCAAACACCTATACGGATTCTCCTGCATGGTGGCAGATATGTAAATACGGTATTTACTTACCGTTTCTCATGCATTAGGGTTCAAAGCCTCGAACACCAATACGGATTCTCCAGCATGTTGGTAGATATGAAATTACTTTGTTTACTTACCATTTCTCATGCATTGGGATTCGATCAGTCGAAAATATATACGGATTCTCCTGTATGGTGGCAGATATGTAAATACGGTGTTTACATACCATTTCTCATGCATTAGGGTTCCAACACTCGAACACCTATACGGATTCTCCTGCAAGACGGCAGATATGTAAATAAAGTGTTTACTTACCATTTCTCATGTATTACGGTTCGAACAATCGAACACCTCAATGGATTCTTCTGCATGATGACAGATATGTAAATACAGTATTTACTTACTATTTCTCATGCATTGGGCTTCGAACACTCGAACACCTATACGGATTCTTCTGCATGGTGGAAGATATGTAAATACGGTATTTACATACCATTTCTCATGCATTAGGGTTCGAACACTCGAACACCTATACGGATTCTCCTGCATGATGGCAGATATGTAAATATAGTGTTTACTTACCATTTCATATGCATTGGGGTTCGAACACTCGAACACCTATGCAGATTCTCCTGCATAATGACAGATATGTAAATACGGTGTTTCCTTACCATTTCTGATCCATTAGGATTCGAACACTCGAACACCTATACGGATTCTCCTGTATGGTGGCAGGTATGTAAATACGTTTTTTAGTTACCATTTCTCTTGCATTAGTGTTCGAACACTCGAACACCTATACGGATTCTCTTGCATGGTGGCTGATATGTAAATACAGTGTTTACTTAACATTTCTCATGCATTAGTGTTCGAACACTCGAACACCTATATGGATTCACCTGCATGATGGCAGATATGTAAATACAATTTTTAGTTACCATTTCTCTTGTATTAGGGTTCGAACACTCGAACACCTCTACGGATTCTCCTGTATGATGACAGATATGTAAATATGGTGTTTATTTACCATTTCTCTTGCATTAGGGTTCGAACACTCGAACACCTATACGGATTCTGTTGCATGTTGGCAAATAAGTACATACGTTGTTTACTTACAATTTCTCATGCATTAGGGTTCGAACACTCGAACAGCTATCGGATTCTCCTGCATGATGGCAGATTTGTAAATACAGTGTTTACTTACCATTTCTCCTGCATTAGGGTTCGAACACTCGAACACCTATACGGATTCTCCTGCATGGTGGCAGATTTGTAAATATGGTGTTTACTTACCATTTCTCATGCATTAGGGTTCGAACACTCGAACACCTATACGGATTCTCCTACATGTTGGTAGATATATAATCATGGTGTTTACTTACCATTTCTCATGCATTGGGGTTCGAACACTCGAAAACCTATACGGATTCTCTTGCATGGTAGCAGATATGTAAATACGGTGTTTACATACCATTTCTCATGCATTAGGGATCGAACACTCGAACACCTATAGGGATTCTCCTGCATGATGGCAAATATGTAAATACAGTGTTTACTTACCATTTATCATGTATTAGGGTTCGAACACTCGAACGCCTCAACGGATTCTCCTGCATGATGACAGATATGTAAATACGGTGTTTACTTACCACTTTTTATGCATTGTGGTTCGAACACTCGAACACCTATACGGATTCTCCTGCATGGTTGAAGATATTTAAATACGTTGTTTACATACCATTTGTCATGCATTAGGATTCGAACACTTGAACACCTATACGGATTCTCCTGCATGATGGCAGATATGTAAATACTGTGTTTACTTACCGTTTCTCATGCTTTGGGGTTCGAACAGTCGAACACCTGTACGGATTCTCCTGCATGATGACAGATATGTAAATACGGCGTATACTTACCATTTCTGATTCATTAGGGTTTGAACACTCTGTACACACCCCATTTTTGACCGACCTTAAGACTCAGACGTCACCGATTGAGCGCTCGGTGATGTTGCATATTGTGCTCGTTCAGAAGTCTCATAGTCGCGGCCGTGCGCCCTGTCTCCGGACTTCCGGACTCTCTTCTGTGCCTTGCCTCGGTTTTCGAACTGGACTCGGTTTTCTTTGTTTTCTTTCCTGAGGGAAGGGAAAGGTCCCGTAGACCATCTCTCAGTGGTCGCGGGCTACATTTCGTGGCCGTAGGCCATTTTGCCCATTTCGGAGCCCGGTTCCCGATTTTCGGAGCCGTCAGGCCGTGTGCCTCGGTTCGGGACCGTCTAACCATCTCCGATTCCTCTGATTTTTGGCATGCATCTTATTTAGTCCCTTTCGAGGGACACTAGGGTCTTAGATACCCACTTCGTGGCCAAACACCACTTTCGGTGCTTAACGGCCGATTTTCGGGCCCCGAACCTCGCGGTTTGGCCCCCAAGCATTCGTTTTACATCGGTTTTTGTTCATTTTTGGCAGGTACCTCTGTTTTATCATAAGGAAGGTCACTGGGGGGTGGGATCCTAGCAATTGTCTCAGCAACTAGTTATGCTCTCCCGGCGCCCCCCGGGGCCCGTTTTTCTCACTTCCGAGCCAATGTTGAACACCCTAGGGCCATTTCCTTCGAGCCGAAACCACATATTTGTGTTGTACACACATGGGAGGACCCTAAAAAATGGTGCTCGGCCAGTAATTCTTCCTTTCATTTTTGGACCTCTCCTAGAGGTGGCTTGTTGTCTCTCCTGCTTCAGAGTTACCAAATTCCAACCACAGAGCCTTGTTGTACACATATGGGAGGACACTACCCTTTGGTGTTCGGCCAGCAAATCCAACTTTCCATTTTTGCCCTTGGCCAGCCGGCCGGCTAGGAGGAGTGGCCGGCCGGCCACCTCCAATAAAAGTACCTAGCCTCCAAGATTCTCTCGGTGCATACTTTACAAATAGTATATTGTTTCTCCAAAATATCTTTGGCATCCGGGGGATATTTTGGGAGGGAAAGCTTGGGTGCATTTCCCTCCACCTTTACACCCTCTTTTTTGTCCATATAAGGGGCCTCCCAACTCAGTCCCTAGGGTTAGAAAATCTTCCCCAAGCATATCTCTCACTATCTCTCTCTATCTCTCTCAAACTCTCAAGTTTTGGTCTCATTTGTTCATCAACACCAAGCACTACCTTCACCACTTCCATTCCAGTAGCAAGGGAAGGTTTTTCAGAGGTTAAGAAGCAACAAACTCAAGCCAAGAAGCAACTAAAGTGTAGTCTTCAAGGGTAAGTCACTATTTCCCCTTTTCTAGCACTTTTTTGCATCATTTTTCTACCCTATTTTCTTGTGGTTTTGGGCTCTGACCCTAACTAATATTAGGCCTATTTTGAGCCCCTCTTCAACATTGAAGAAGGGCTCAACCCTGTTTGAGCCCTCTATATACCACTTGTCTCAATACCCCTCTTATATGCCATTATTTTGCATTGAATATTTGGCCTATGTGTGATCTGATTTGGAGCATCTAATGAACTGATATTGTGATTATTTTGAGCCCCTCTTCAACATTGAAGAAGGGCTCAACCTTATTTTCATGCTCCATATATCACTTGCTTTGAATCCATGTTTTACCCTTGTTTTTGCATGCTTCATCTAGCTTGTGAGTGATCTGTTTTCGAGAATGATATAAACTGTGAGTGGGCCTATTTTGAGCCCCTCTTCAACATTTAAGAAGGGCTCAACCCTGTTTGGCCTCTCTATCATGTACTTTCTTCATAATCTCTCATATTTACCGTAAACTTGCATGATTTGTTTAACCTACATAGGGTTTGTTTTGGAGCATGACTTAAACTGTGACTGAGCTTATTTTGTGTCCCTCTAAAACATTGTAGAAGGGATCAACCTTTTTGTGGGTCTCCATGTTGTGCTTGTCATTATACCCCTCTTTGGCCCTCATTTTGCATGCTTTGTTAGGCCTATTTTGCTTCTGTTTTCGGCCATGATCAGGTCTGGAAAGAGTCACATTTTGGCCTTCTTGTCATCTTTTGTTAAGGGTCCAAGGCTGTTTGATGAATGTTTGGCATACCTCATGTTCTAGCCTTTGTTGGCTTCATTCTTGCATGACATTTTTAGCAAGTTTGCACACTGATTTGAGGGTTGTCATCTGCTGTAAATGTTTATATTTTTGGACCCTCTTCAATGTTGTAGAACTATTTTTTTCAGTTTGAGCATTGTATATATCACTTGCCTCATTGTTCCCCTCTTTTCCCCCATTTTTGCATGCTATTTTTGCCATACTTGTGTTTGTTGTTTGGCCATACTTTGTACTGGAAAAATGCGAGTTTTGGGACTTCCTAGCATCTGTCTTTACACTTCATGTCCATATTGTGCATGTTTGGCATAGCTGCAAGTCATTTCGGGTACTTGGCATAGCATTTCGGGCATCGGGTGTAATTTCGCTATAATTCGGGGGCTTTTTTTGCATCATTTTGGCTGCTGAAATTTGCATTTTCCATATGCCATATGCCACGTCTCATTTTCATTTGGAGTGCCATTTCATGCTTTAGTACCATTGCTTCGGTTTGCGTGCCTGTGTGCACGCATTTCGAGGCACTTCATTTTTATCCGATGGCCTCTTGTGTGAGTGTGGCTGAGGCTCTCTCATGTTAGTGTAAGCCCATGTTGCATTTTTTATGCCATATTAGTCTCCTTGCATTGCATATGCCATTGCCTCGGTTTGCGTGCCTGTGTGCACGCATTTCGAGGCACTTCACTTTTATCCAACGACCTCTTATGTGAGTGTGGCTGAGGTCCACTCATGTTAGTGTGAGTCCAATTTGCATTGCGTATGCCATTTTACGCCTTAGGATCATTTCCTCGGTTTGCATACCCGCGTGCACACATTTCGAGGCATCTCATTTTTATAGCATTGTGCATACTAGGATTGTATTTTAGTTGCATTCATGCATATCATGCATATTGCATTGTGTTCGGGATAGGAGTTAGCCCGGGCACGGGAAACGAGGCGCTGCCTGCATCCGAGTGACGGAACGGTCTCAATTCCCAAGTCACCGACACTCGGATTACCATGATGGAGTTAGGTTTTGTTGTAGCATTCATGTGCATTCATCCTATATTGAGTTGTGCAATCCGACTCGCCATCATGCATCGATATGCGTGATTGGTGGCACGAGGATCGAGGCATGCATATATTTGTGAAATACATTGCTATGCCCCTTTCCTCGCTTCTCGCAAAAAAATGAAGAATCGAATTTTTGGGACTTGGCACGCATTTCGAGAAATATCGCAAACAGAGGCTAATTGGGGCATCCCAGTGGATTTCCGCGCCGGGCAGCCCAACATGCACTATTCATCAGAATCGAGGCAGCCCCCTGGCCTGCGCGCCAGTTTACAACTTTCTTAGTTTAATTTGTCAATTAAATAGGAATTTGTATATTATTTCAGACTGTATATTTCGGACTGTAATATTCTTTTATTCGGGTCTGTATTATTATTTATTCGGACCCTCTGCGCGAGGGCATAATTGTAATAAGTGTGGGTGAGTGCGATGTATGTCTTCCAACCCCACGTCTTTCTTCCCTTTTATTTACCCGCTTATGATGGTTAGATATAGGGCATGTTTCAATTAGCATACAAGATGACAAAGATGTTTGCATCATTCATCTGCTTTTGCACGCACTGCTCGCACATCATACAAACTGCATTTGTATTTCAATTCCAAATTGAATACATGTTAGTTGTTGCATTTCACATGCCATGTTTAGAATAGCCGAGCCTACTATAGTTTGCATCTTTGCATGTGTCGCATTAGGCAATTCTGTATACTTAGGATCCATGCATGGATTTCTAATCGGCTTTTGTTTTGGCTTGGAGTACTAGGTGAGTTTTATGCTTTAGCATCCTTGCATGCGTGTGAGTGTTGCCATGAATAGCATGCTTACCATGAGGCTATGTGCTTATGTGATATAACTGCCTTGAATGCCTGTGGGTGGAGGTTGAGTTACTTGGATTGGACAATTCATCAAATGTTTGTTTTAAGCCCACTAGATAGTGGCAAAATCATATTTTTCTAAGCCCACCCGAGGGTGGCAAATCCGCCTTAGCCTACTTATGGATAGCACCATCAAACCATTTTCAAACAAACAAACATGAAATGTTTTGTTCCAATTCAGCGATTCATTTATACTTGTATGTCAGGCGATCACATAGTAACCTAGGCTAATAACCGAATAAGAACTCACAATGTTTTCAAAATCAGATATCATGGTTAGTAGAGGCTTCTTTGATCGGGCGAGCGGAGGTGCTCACGGCGACCTTTCCCCAATCGCATCCCAAGTTCCCGAGCCGAGGCAACTTTGGTGATGACGGACACGTGGCCTTTGGCACCGAGTCGTGGTTTCCTAAATTTCCCATTTTAAAATATTTAGGTGGCGATCAGATTCCGCAAAGCATCCATGTTTGGCACTTTTTCAAAAAATCTGCTTTCAAAACGATTTGCGGATTTGGGACTCTTTGGTTCAAGATTAAGAACCGTGACATTTGAGTCCTTCGAATCAGAGTGACCCAATATCGAACCGTAACGGGGACTCGCACTCTTCCCGGATGCTCGGGACGCCTACGCTTCGCATCATTGGGGATTTAGAGAACTTGACTCAACTCATGATATCCGGTTTTGACTACACTTGTGTGTTTCTTTGCATTGCATTTGCATTGGTGCGCCTTAGGACACCGTGGTTTGCCATCCGCTATTCCCGAGCGGGTTTGTCGAGGCTTGTCTTGTCAAGGCATGTCCATAAGGTCGATCGTTACGCTCTCGCCAAGATGGGAACACAAACCCTGCTTACCGGGCACCCTTTTGACCATTCGACCTAGTGCATATTCGATCCATAGTGACCATTCCAAACTAGGACAAAGTTGCTTACCCGCTTATAGGTTGTTTGAAACCGCTGCGTAGTGAAACCCTAGTTCCTGACAAAATAGGACAGGGAAACCCTACCCCAACATAGGGGTGTTTTCAGCTCTCACTTATCTGCTATGTGCTTGTTAGAGTGTGCCTCTACAGGGAATGCATGTATCAGTTGAGTTTGGGCATCAGGCCTGCGGGCACCAGTCAGTATCTGAGAATCAGTTGTCTGTGAATATCCGATTCAGTTTTGGGTTTTGGGGAACAAAGGATACAGTGACATGTGATCGGATTGAGGATGCAGTATTTTCAGCTTATCAACTGCGTGTTGTATGCCCGACTGTGTGTTGTGTGTATTTAATTTAAGCTGTTATGCTGCCCGTTTTTCTGGTTATTTATTTCCTTTTCGCTTTATTATCTTTTTGCTAGGGCAGTTTGTAGCACGATTGCTTCCGAACCAATAGATACCCCCCAAGCACTTTGGACACGAGGTCGCCGACTCAACCGATCCGAGGATCTCGTTGACGGACATCCGGTGTTCCACTCTCTACCCCCAGTTATCCGAAGAAGGCCGAGAAGGCGCAGCGTGTCGGAACAGGGATTACCGGGACAGAAGGTCGCTGACAAGAAACAATCAGCCGAGATTTCGTGGTTCCGCCAGAGGTACATTTACCGGCCATTCAGATGGAACAGCAGAATATGTCAGGGATGGAGGCGATGATACGCCAGATGCATGAGAGCATGAGGCAGATGCAAGATGATGCCACCCGCCAAGCGGAATTTTCCAAACAACAAGCCACAGTCATGGCCCAACAGGCCGAGCTGATTACTAGGCTGCAACAGCAGAACGCAGCGTCTGCTTCACATCAGGCTCCTCCTCCACCAGCGGCTCCGCTACCTGAGCAGGCATCCACTGGTCAGAACACCCCGCCAAATCCTCAGAATGTCCTCCCAAATACTCAGAATACCTTACCCGATGTCCGGAATACTCAAGAGGACATAGGTCTTCCAACGGGGCCGGCTCCGCCCCCACTTCTGCCGCAACTGTCCAAGAATCTCACACCTAACCACCCGGACTCTCCGTTTGAGTTCGAGGTAGATCATACTCAAGTCGAGTAAGCCGAAAAGCTTTTAAGAAATCACAAGGGTGAAGGCCATCCTGCATATTGAAGATGGCTACACCGACGTGGCCGTGACACACGCCGATAGATTCAAGATGCCCCAGATTGATCGTCTTGACGGACCAGGGGATCCTATGGACCATCTCCGGCTATTTTCAGACATCTTGAGGCCAATGGGCCTAACCCGACCACGAAGCTTTTATTTGGCGTAACTTTGTCGGGTGGCGCCATCCGCACGCAAAATTGGAAGACGATGTGAAGAGAAATTGGGATGAGTTGGCTGAGGCCTTCGTTGCTTAGTATTCGTATAACACGCAGATCGAGATTACAGCACGTGATCTCGAGACAACGAGGCAGGAACAAAAAGAGACTCTCTCTGATTTTGTAACTCGGTGGAGAGCGAAGGCATCGATGATGACCTTAAGGCCAACAGATAAGGATCAAATTCGAATGATTGTGCGCAACCTCCAACCCAAGTTAATGCAGAAAATGATCGTACTCCCTTTCCCCACCTTCTCAGATTTACACGAGATGGGGGTACAGATCGAGGATGCGATGAAGCAAGCTTTAATCGATCAGGACCGAGAACATTTCGGCGACATTCAATCGCAATAACAACGCAGTCTGAGTGGCGCCGCCAACACAAGAACTTCAGAGGTCGGTATGGTCACCACCACCCTTCTCAACCAAGGCCCGCAGCTGCCACCCCTTTTCCAAGACTCCGGAGCAAGAACTAAGCCCCGAGATACCAATCCAGAGGCCAAAGAACCTTCACTCCACTATATATGCCCCGCCCAAGGCTCTGGGGTGTTAATCAGAAGAAGCATCCGACACCCTCGAACCGAGGCCACCGAATCCACTCCCCTTCCCATAACCCAAATGGCATCAGGCGTACCACCAAAGAAGATGGCCATGACACGATCAATGTTTCCAGGCCACGAGATTCAAGACCTCGTTGACAAGAATATCATCGCATTCTCCGAAAGACCCAACGTCACAACTAACCCACTCCCCGCACATAACCAAGATCCACCACCCAAAAGAGTCAACCTCATCCAAACTAGGGTCGTTTCCTACGATCCTAGTATCTATATTACTCCCTCTCACCTACCTAAGCCGGAGGTGATCCTTCCTTATTGCACCGACTTGTGCATGTTGGACACCTTCACAGCCCAATCTGAGCCAGATGTGGTGACCTCTGAAGATGGAACGAGGCAGGTTTCAGAAGGGAACAGAATTGGTGAGTCTGGAATGGAACAGTCTGGGAATCTAGCTGGGAGAGCCTATAATCCGAGTGGATACATTGTATCAGTGGGCCGATCTGAGCTGAGAGTGGGACTGCCAGAAAAAGCTGAATTGTGCATGATTCGGGGGGATGGACTAAAACAAGGGGCAGATGATTTGACAATGGTGGAAGAAGATTTCGCTAACCTCCAATTCTTCAACGACCAAGAAGTAGGGGATGCAACAATCAATTGGTTTGAATATGAGGAATCAGCAGAAATTACCGGGTGGCTAGATGATCAGCCAGATGTTGTGGAAATTCAGCCAGAGCAAGGTCTAAGGCGTAAGTATCAATGATGGCCGGAAGGGCCGAGAGTCAGAATGAATTGCCGGAGAGCGCCGGTACAAAGAATTTCGCTCGGGACCAAGATATTGTGAAAACCGAACAACAAACCCCATTAACACAGGAGGAGCAAGAAAAGAGGTGGAATTCTGAGAGAATCCAGAAAGCCAAGAACCATGAAGAGGTTGAAAGTGCTGCGAGCACGAAAGCAGGACATGCTGTGAGCATGTGGGATGAAAGTACTGAGAGTACAAACTTGCCAGAACCAGATAGGTGTCTGTTAAACGTCAGTGGGATGTGGTGGGAAGACGATGACTTGTGTCTTGCCCACACAGATGAAGATTGGGCAGGTGCCCAACCAGATGATACTTGGTACCTCGATGAGGTGGATCACATGACTAGGAGTGGGCGGTACTTCAAGCCCCCGCACCTCGACCAACCCGAAGCATCTGGGAAAGATAAAGAGGCCGAGAAACAGAGAGAGAAGCAGATTGAAGAAGAAGCTGTGCTCAAACAGTTAAAGAAAATACAGGCAGACATCTCCATCTGGGGACTGCTTATGGCTTCAAGGGTGCATGACAGTTGTCCTATCTCGCTATGGACAAGGCCAAACTTCCATCGAAACTACGCCAGAAAGCCGGTTGGGCTGGTTTTTCCGGAGGAGGTCCCCAAGATTAACCTTTTCGTATTAAGGAATTGCCGCCGAGGGCGTGAATCATAACAAACCTCTCTACATCTCCGTGGAGTGTAGAGATAAGTGGATACCGTGGTACTTGTTGATACCGGTTCAAGTATCAATGTTCCGCCGGTCAGAACGGCATATGCAATCGGGTTAAAACCCGCAGACTTCATACCAACCACTCAGGTGATCAGAGCTTATGATAATACCAGTAGAGAAGTGATGGGGACTGTCAAGGTTCAGACCCAGGTTGGTCCAGGACAACACAACATTGAATTTCATGTCTTGGACGTTCCCGCAACCTTCAACTTGCTCTTGGGGCGACCGTGGTTGCACCAAGTAAAAGCAGCTTCTTCCACTGCACCAGATGTTGAAATACCCTCACGGAAGGGGTTGCAATTGTTGAAATTCATCCATCCATCCGCCGCCAAGTGTTCACGCCATTTTGGAAATCGAGCACGCACCTGAGGATGTGTTTTTGTCGTGGTTCACTTTGGCGGAGGCCCGGTAGTGCGTAATATAATGGTCGTGGAATGAAGGTGTGTACGCTGCTCAATCCGCTACCTCATGAACAAGCTACAACATATTCCCGGTATGGGATTAGGAAGGAGCGGCAGGAAAGGAGTCGCAGCATTGGCCGAAGTGCCACACAACCCGCATACCTTTGGACTGGGTTATCTACCCACCAAAGAGGACTGGATGAGGAAAGGAAAGGAAATGGTCGGCAGAGCCAGAGCGAAGCAGGCTGGGAAGCCTTTTGATTTAATACACAGGCCCATCCAGGGTACCCTGAACGGACGCTTCGTCCGGGAGGGGGAGGACTTTCCATTTTGCGGCTTCCTAGAGCCATGGCTAAACGCGGAGAAGAAGCGCTGCAAGTTTCAAATCTTCTTCGACCGCAACTATCCGGGATGATGTTGCCACAGAGCATAAACCCAAAGAACCGAGGTTGAGCAATAAGGCAGTGGACCCTGAGGGCACATAATTGGAAATGGGGGTAGCACTGGCATGTCTCCTCTCTGATCCCCCCATCGACCAAGAGTGCTTGGGGGATAACTTCGTGGTTTCCATGATTGGGGATGAAACGGCCGCGAGCCACCGCCAGCCTATCTTGATGCATCAATCGACCTCTCTCACTTGGCAAGACGAGGAGGATTTTTGTCCAAAGAAGACCGGTCGTAGTGAGCCGAATCGATTCCACCGAGTCCTCGTGAGTCGAATCAGTTCCAGCCGATCGAAGTCGAGTCCGGTACTCCGGGATGTTAACCCGATGCCACGCCGCCTGTGTCGTCTTTTTCCTTTTCATTTGAGTCTGTTGTAACCGGCGAATTGGATGATTTGATGTACCTAATGAGAATGAACTATCCGTGGTTTCCAGTACTTTTCGTGCCCTAATTTATTGCATCAATTCAGACTTTCAAAATTTTGATCAAAACGACGAGGAAAGTTCCTCCGGCTTACAACGCTTAATTGAACAAGAGCAAGAGAGATTTGTTAAACCATTAATGGATGAAATCATTACCGCGGAACATTGGTATCGAGGAGGACCCGCTACGGTCCAGATCGGGTCCACGTTGTCTTCGGAGAACGCGAGCGCTTAGTCGCTTATTAAAAGATTTCAAAGATGTTTTCGCGGGTCCTACGAAGACATGCCCGAATCGATCCCGAGATTGTACAAAGATCGATCCCCTTGACCCCGAGGCCCGACTGCCAAGCGTAAACTCGTAGGATCCGCCGGATTGGGCTCTTAAGATTAAGGAAGAGGTCACTAAGCAAATCGACGCAGCTTCCTACCGGTATCTCAATATCCGACTTGGTTGGCCAACATTGTTCCGTGCGTCAAGAAAGATGGCAGGATCCGTGTGTGTAGACTTCGTGATTTGAACAGAGCTAGTCCGGCGACGACTTTCCTTACCGCACATCGATGAGTTGGTAGATTTCACAAATAGGCATGCATTGCTCTCATTCATGGATGGCTTCTCAGGATACAACCAGATAGTGATGGCACCGTAAGACAGTGAAAAGATCGATTCACCACCCCGTGGGGAACATACTGCTACCGGGTAATGCCGTTTGGGTTGAAGAACGCTGGAGCTACTTATCAACGGGCCGCGACCACAATACTACATGATATGATCCACAAAGAGGTTGAGGTGTATGTGGACGACATGATTGTCAAGTCCAAAGAAAGAGAGGGCCACTACACCGCCTTGCACAAGTTTTTTCAAAGGATCAGGGAATTCCGGTTGCGGCTAAACCCTCAGAAATGTACGTTTGGTGTTACAGCGGGGAAAATGCTGGGGTTTCTGATTACACAAAGGGGCATTGAGGTCGACCCTTCCAAGATCAAGGCCATCTTAGAAATGCCACCACCAAGGACTGAAAAAGAGGTGCGAGGCTTTCTGGGTAAAGTGCAATTCATAAGACGGTTTATTTCAAAATTAACCTTGACTTGTGAACCACTTTTTGGCCTCCTGAAGAAAGGAAAGAAGTTCCAATGGGACGGCCGATGCCAAGCTGCATTTGAACAGATCAAAGAATATCTACAGAACCCACCCGTTTTATCGCCACCAGAACCAGGGAAACCGTTGATTTTGTATCTCACAAGAATCGAAACTACAATGGGTCGCATGCTTGCACAAGAATCAAGACAAGGCGTAAGAGCCATCTACTATCTCAAAGAAGAAGATGTCAAGTATGAGACCGGTATACACCGGAAAAGGCTTGCTTAGCTCTGGTATGGGCTACCAGGAAGCTGCGGCACTACCTGTTAGCTCACTCTGTAATGTTGGTTTCACGACTTGATCCCATCAAATATCTCTTCGAGAAACCAGCGCTTACGGGTAGGCTAGCTCGTTGGTTGCTGTTGCTCTCCGAATTTGATCTCACGTACGTGACACGCAAGTCAGTGAAAGGAAGAGCAGTGGCAGAGTTCCTTGCCGACCACCCGGTTGAGGGGGATGAAGCAGTTGAATATTTGTTCCCGGATGAATCAATTCTGCATATCGACGAAGAAACTTGGACGATGTACTTTGACGGAGCGTCAAATCAACATGGGTATGGGATAGGAGTGTTGCTGATAGCACCCGATGATTCCCGTATCCCTCTCGCCTTCAAACTCCGGTTCAAAGTCTCGAACAATGAAGCAGAATACGAGGCGTGTATTGCTGGTCTAGAAGCAGCCCTGGAACTAGGGGCAAGACGGCTGGACGTCATTGGGGATTCGAACCTTGTTGTCTCTCAAGCTAAAGGAGACTGGAAAGTAAAAGAGGAAAAGATGATGATGTATTACCAAACCCTGGACTTGCTGATTCCTCGGTTTGAGAAGTTAAGTTTTACTCATCTACTAAGAGAGAACAACAGGTTCGCAGATTCTTTAGCAACTCTATCTTCTATGATAGATATCCGGTATGGAGTCCGAATGCGTCCAGTTATCATCGACCAGAAATTTGCACCTACCTATGAGTCGATTGCAGCCATAGATGAAGTTCAGGACGAACACCCCTAGTATTACGACATCTGGAACTTCTTGGAGAAAGAAGCATACCCGCCAGGGGTAAATGCCAAAGACAAGAGGGCAATCAGAAGAATGGCAGTTCAGTTCATCATCTGCAGGGGTAAACTGTATAAACGGGGTCATCTGGGAATGCATAAACTGTGCGTTGATGCCGAAGAGTCAAAACGTCTGATGGAAGCTATCCACGGGGGTGAATGTGGTGCACACATGAATGGGGCAATGTTGGCGCGGAAGATCCTTAGACAAGGTTATTACTAGTCCACCATGGAGGAGGATTGTATTGGCTTCGTCCGGCGATGTCACAAGTGTCAAATTCATGCAAATCGCATGAACATCCCGCCGTCAAAGCTGTACAACATGACTTCGCCATGGCCGCTTCGTCTGGGAATTGATGTAATCTAGAGTTGTTATGCCAAAGGGGTCGAATGGGCATGAGTTCATTTTGGTAGCGATAGATTATTTCACAAAGTGGGTTGAAGCCCAATCTTATGCAGTGTTGAAGGCTTCGCACGTAGCAAAATTTATCAGGAACAACATTATCTGTCGCTACGGAGTCCCAAATGAAATCATTTCAGACAATGGTTCCCACTTCAAAAAGGAGGTGATTGATTTGTTGGAGAAATACAATGTGGCTTTTCATAAGTCGTCTACTTACCGGCCGCAAACCAACGGAGCAGTTGAGGCCGCCAACAAGAACATCAAGCGCATACTACAGAAGATGGTGGAAACCTATCGGGACTGGCCAGATAAGCTGCCTTTCACTCTGTGGGGCTACAGGACTTCGATCAGAACTTCTACTGGGGCGACTCCGTACTCATTGGTTTATGGGATGGAAGCCGTTCTGCCTATTGAGATTGAGGTCCCGTCATTACGAGTATTGGCCGAGTGCCAGATAGCCGAAGCAGATTGGCAGCAAAATAGATTTGAGGAACTCATGCTTTTCAATGAAAGAAGGCTGAAAGCACTGTACCACATCCAAGGTTATCAACGCAGAATCGCCCGGGCTTTTAACAAGAAGGTTAAGTCCAGGAATTTGAAAGAAGGAGATTTGGTACTCAAAGACAACCGAGCTCCCATCCACGACCCAAGGGGCAAGTTCAGACCCAATTGGACTGGTCCCTACATTATCAAGTCAATCTGGTCAGGTGGAGCTGTGGTTCTGATGGATCTAGATGGCTTGGAGTTTTCCCAACCGATCAACATGGACAAGTTGAAGAAATATTACCCCTGAGAGGCTCGCTAGGCCGAAAACCCGAAAGGGCGACCTAGGCAAAACTCAGAGCACAGAAAATTTGAAATTATAAAAACTGAGCTCGCGAGGTTGAAAACCCGCAAAGGGCGACCTTGGCAAAAGTTAGAGCGCAAAAGGAGAGTAAAAATACCCGAGCGAACCCGAGCCTGAACTACGTAAGGCTTGATTCCCGTCTATGGGATACGTAGGCAGCTTCATCTTGAAGTTCAGCCCCAATCTTTTCCCCGATCAACTTTGTCCATATTGATCATCTCAGTCATCTCTATTCATCAACATTTATCGTGGTCTCCGGTACAGTGTTATTCAGACTAGGGGCAACTTTCCGTTGCATTGAATCGCCGAGGCACTTTTCAAACTAGGGGCAACTTTCTAGTTGCTAGGATTCGGGGTTGTGTATCTCAGCGACAGATTTTAGGTGTGTCCAGTTCTGATCCATATCGAAAATAGTTTTGAAAAGTTTTAATAAAAGTTGACTTTGTTCAAATTAATCTTTTCACAACTAAGACCATTTTTGGACCAAAAACGGAGAATTTTTCAGTACCACAACCTTCAATGTCATTGATTTCAAAACAGGGTTCTCTTGCCCCTGCATACAATTGAAGTTGCTTTTTATTACATTCATAACGAAAACTTGAAAGTACTAATAAAGCAATAAATCTGGGGCATAGTCAAGTCAGGTGTCCCTGCGCCCCCTTCCAGAGCTGGTTGAAGCCTCCGATGCCAACCTAGGCCCAACCTGTGCTTCTTCATTGAGCCAATCCCAGCACTCGTCAGATAAAGTGCAACTGAAGATAAGGGCGGGGGACAGTAGCTCTCTAGCCCTCTAGGCCGAAGTATGTCGGGCAAGGTGTGCACCTCGAACCGGGAAAGTGGCTGGGTACTCAATCCCCTCCAGAGGGCAAGTCTGATCATGGCCAAACTGACGCAGAATGCGGAATGGGAAATAAAATACGCAGTGAGTCAAGCCGACCAACCGGATCCCAGTATCCTGAAACATGCTATAGCTCATCGCCGGAAGGTTAAGCCAAGGACAGCGCCAAGCAATGCAATCAGCAGACAAATTGCACATCCATTCAAACCACCATCCCTCATCAAGGGCAACGACCAGGCGTTGTCAAAAGAAGTAGCCACGGGCTGAATAAGCAGGGCAAGAGTCCACAACTCGCAATTTGTCCATCAACCATATCTGGGGAAGGATGAAAAATGAGAGAATAAAGAATAGAGAGATGTGCGATGAGAGAAAAGTAAGATAAGGGTTTTGTGAGGAAAACCGAGCCCGAGGGCCGAGTGATGTGAGCGAATACATATGTGAGCTTGGGTGGGAAACATTACCTGCAGCAGAGGGACTCCTGCGAACCCGGGTTGTTTCCTAAGCGGAAAGCATCCAAGCCCATCGTTGTCTCGCCAGAGTCATGGCAATGCAACTCTTCCTCTTTCAAGCCTTGTGCAACTTCGATCGACGGATGCTAGCTTCTCCGAGCCCGAGACTAACGTAAAATGAGATAGCATGCACAAGCAGAGCGCATGTTGTCAAACCTTGCCAATGATGGTTGCTACGGTCACCAAGCATCAGAGAATCGGTAAATCAAGCTCGATATCCAACAAGCCATTACTAATCGAGATCGAGCATCATGCGATTGAGACCGCACATCCGCCTCTAAAGCTTGGGCATGGCCAAACGAGACTGAGGCAAAATCTCTTCTGAGCGTTCAGACTCCATCAAAACTTGAAAATCTTCAAAAGTAGGACATACCTCTTGCCCTCCGAAGCTAAAGACATGCGTCACCGGGTTCCAAAACCTTGCCGCAGCACGGAGGAAAGGAAGGTGCAGTGGAGTCCGCCTCAACGTAAATAGTGCATTTAAGCCGAAACCCCGGAAGTTCAACTTTTCTGAGCCATCTAGAGAAGAAATCCAAGATGTGAGATTTTCTGCGAGAAATGCCTCCATTTTTGTGAGAAACGGTGATGAAATAAATAAGTTCCAAGGCTGGGGCTTTTATAGGGGGGTAAAACACTATTCAAAGGACAAGTGTCAAAATTCTGGGGGTTGCGGAGGAAGTGGCCAGCCGGCCATCTATCCTAGTAGGCCGGCCACCCTCTAATTTCCAGATACAAAATGTGTTTGGCCGCGTGTTGGTCCTGTTTCGCCCTCCAGAAGGAAGTTTGAGGCATTTCTATGCATCGGGGATGTCGAAAGCCTCTATTTCTCTCAGTTTCGGATGTGTTCCATCATCCAGATCGTCCGTCTGAAGTACACTTTGTTGTATTTTGCTTATCGAGTTGTTGCTTTGTTTATCGAGTTGTAAGTTTTGTCGAGCTGTCGCATTTTGTGTTTTGAGTTGTTACTTTTTGGTTACGCAATTTTGTTAAAGTCTTGTTTATCGAGTCGTTAACATTGTTGTATTTTGTTTATCGAGTTGTAAACTTGCTAAGATTCTGTTATTTCTTAGTGAGTCGAATTGATTTGTTGCGTCGGTTCATTACCTGACCCGGTAAATACACAAGGCACATTCCGATTCAATTCCATTTTTGTGCAAATGATGCGATACGATGCTAAGAGTTTCAAATACAAATATCTTTTCAAAAGCTGTTTCATTCCATCATGTTTTTCAGCAAAATAAAGGTACAAGTTTTACAAGAAATAAAACTGCCTAACAATGTGCAAAGTGCTACAAACTACTAGCAAAAAGTAAAATAAAGCAGGAAATAACATCAATCTCCTCGGGAACGGGAATGAGGAGGTCCTCTCATCCTCTTCTCATGACGACCTCTCAGACTATCATCATCATCCTGTCGAGCTATCATCCTCCGGACCCCTCACCTCATCTCCACTCCCAACCTGCATCGGAGCCTCCTCCCCGCCGGATGTCTTCGACTCACGGTCTCATGACCTCCTCCTTCTCCTCCTCAATAATGGGTGCCCTACGTCTGCGGGACGACCCTGCTCCTCAAGCTCCTCGAAAAGGCCTAGATGGCCCAGCTCCCTGAGAAGGCCTGGATGGCCCAGTTCTCTGAGAAGGCCCGGATGGTCCGGCCTGCGACGAAGCATACACAGGAGGCATCTGAAAATGAAAAGTTCAAATACATCAGTTCAAAATATGAAAAGCAGATGCGAGTACAAAATGCGAGTGGGGTGTGTGTCAGATGTGCTCTGCGCAGCCTATCAATGCAGCAGAATGTTCAAAACTAATATGTTATCAGAAATATGTTGAATACAGGAAAGATGAATAGTACCTGTACACCCATGATGGCCATCTGTGCCTCTCTCCGTAGTATCATGCCCTCGAATGTGGCCAGCATCCCAAGCAGCTCGTCCGTGTACTCAACTGGGGGCTGCAAATACAAATGCAAAACTATCAGCGAGGGAATGAATGTCCAAGTATCTGACTGGTAAATCAAAGCTGTAGAACATACCGGGGGTGAATCAGGGTCTCTGACATATCTGCGGGTCGGAAGAGGAGGCTCTAGCGGGACTCGTAAGGAGCCCCAACCGCCAACTCGTCAACTCGGTCTGCATGTCTGGCCACCCAGGATGATGATGAAGAGACGGAGGGATCGAAGGAATCGAACTACCTCTACCCCTAGATGCACCAGCCCTGCTAGAGGAGGGGATACCCGTAGCACCGACACGACTCGAAGATGGCATACCAAGAGGCCTCAAGTATGAGCACGACTCGCCAAGGGGGGCATCAGATATATACGACGGTAGGTGGCGTAGTTCCCCTCCATGAGATATAACAAAGCATCGGTGCCCTGCATAGCACTGATGACCTCCTGGGCAGAGAGTCTATCGGCAGTCCACATAGTGGCTGGAGGTACAACAGGAGGGTCCTGAGAATCGTACCCCCACACCTGACGCATGAAGCGTTCCCCCAGAAACCATGCCCTACCGACTGGTCCTTCGAGCAAGAACCGATACTGAGAGTTACTCGATCCTCCGGGATACGAATGTCAGAGACCGTCACCAAAGACCGCCAGTATCGCTAAGTAATCATGGATAACCAAGACATAAACCAATCAAATCAGAATATACAAGGCGATCAAAGACAAAATGAAAGGAACCGAGAGTTCGAATACTGCCGCCAGACGGTATCAAAATATCGCCGCAAGTAGAAGAGAGTCTCGAGCTCTCGCCGGTGCTTCGCCACAATACCAAATAAACGGAGTCGTAAGGAGTCCTGCCACCTCCATCTCCGGGGCTAATGTGGGAAAGTATACGTACACCCATAGCTGAGAAAAGCAGCGCAGAATATGAATACAAAGTGCTAAAGGCGGAATACAGAGTGCAGAGTGCGCCGTGTGTGCAATGAACAAGTAATAAGGAGCAGAAACGTAAATCAAGAGGACAGAACGTACCTCCCAGGCTCTCCAATAGCCGCCAAGTAAGTCTCCTCGCGAGAGGTCAAGGCTCATGTAACAATAAAGGGTAGCCAGGCCAGCGCCACCCCAGTCATATCGACTGACCTGTGATAGGTCCACCAGAGCGCTCAAAAGATATAACCCAACAGTGTTCCCCCTATCGGCAAACAGAGTGGTGCCGAAGAGGAACATAAGGAAGCCACGGGCGTACTGCTCAACCTCCTCGGGAGACTCAGGCTCCATCTCCGGCCTCCGAAAACGGGAAGAAAACCAAGTGTACCGGACTCTCCCGGAAGCTCTGTCTACAGGTGGGCGAGCCCCCAACAGATATATCCATGCGGCCTCCCACTCTCCCATATCCTCGTCGTAAGGTATGGGCCAACCGCCTATATCTAGGCCGGTGAGCACAGCGAAGTCTAGCGGGGTCATGGTCATATCCCCGGTGGCAGAAAAGTGGAAGGAATTGGTGGTGTCCCACCATCTCTCCACCAAAGCAGCCAACAATGTCCTGCTGGCAGGGCAGTGTGATAATCCCACGCAGAATGCTCCGA
This sequence comes from Camellia lanceoleosa, assembly GCA_025200525.1. Classification (NCBI taxonomy): domain Eukaryota; kingdom Viridiplantae; phylum Streptophyta; class Magnoliopsida; order Ericales; family Theaceae; genus Camellia; species Camellia lanceoleosa. The sequence goes on along the minus strand of JANUSC010000264.1, from coordinate 202,905 downwards.
ACCCTGCTAGATCGACTAGATCCCGGACAGCCTCTGGAAGCTCAGCATACCAGTCTCTCGCGGCAGTAGAGCCGTATCCTCGTACAGTGCGAGAGTCAACCTGCATTCAGAATGAACACATGTGCTTAGTACACAATAAAAGGCAAGCCGAATGAAATGAAATAGCTGTGTGCAAATGAAATGAAATAGTTGTCTACAAATGAAACTAATCAGTGGGCTGTGTGTTCATTTCAAAACTGGGCTGCGTGTTCAGTAAATCTGTGTTTTGGGCTGCGTGTTCAAATTCTAATCAGTGGGCTGTGTGTTCACTTCAAAACTGGGCTGCGTGTTCAGTAAATCAGAGTTTGAGCTGTGTGTTCTACTCTTAATTAGTGTGGGCTGTGTGTTCACCATCAAAACTGGGCTGCGTGTTCAGTAAATCAGAGTTTGGGCTGTGTGTTCTACTCTTAATTAGTGTGGGCTGTGTGTTCACCATCAACTTGGACTGCGTGTTCAGTAAATCAGAGTTTGGGCTGTGTGTTCTACTCTTAATCAGTGTGGGCTGTGTGTTCACCATCAACTTGGACTGCGTGTTCAGAAAATTAGAGTTTGGGACTGTGTGTTCTACTCTTAATCAGTGTGGGCTGTGTGTTCACCATCAACTTGGACTGCGTGTTCAGAAAATCAGAGTTTGGGACTGTGTGTTCTACTCTTAATCAGTGTGGGCTGTGTGTTCACCATCAACTTGGACTGCGTGTTCAGAAAATTAGAGTTTGGGCTGTGTTCTACTCTTAATCGCAGGGCCGTGTGTTCACCATCAACTTGGACCGCGGTTCAAAAATCGAGTTTGGGTCATGGTGTTCTACTCTTAGTCAAGCAGGGTCGGTGTTCACCATCAACTTGGACTACGTGTTCAGAAAATCAGAGTTTGGGCCGCGTGTTCTACTCGTTAATCAGTGTGTGCTGTGTGCTCACTTTCAAATTCGGGCTGTGTGTTCGACAAATCAGTGTTTGAGCCGTGTGTTCAATTCTTAATGTGTATTGTGCGTTCATAGTCAATCAATGAGCCTAGTGTTTAGCAATTCAAGTGTTTAAACTACATGTTCAGGATGCAGGCAAAGTACTATGTCATAAGTTAAAACTGTGTGTTTAAGCATGGCAGAGCTACAAAATGCACCTAAAAATGCGTAAAAATAGAGTAAAATACCTCTCGTGCCTCATGAGAGAGGTGCTGCTCCGGCTCTCACAGCAGTAAATCCCCGGGTGCCCGGTCGTTGAACCCAGTGAAACGACGAAAGACGGCCTGCGGAAGTGTGTGTACCGGTGGGACGTATCTCCCGGGACTGAAAGGGCGGACTCTCGGGGGCAGTGTCATAATGTCAAAGTCATCCCCGGCACCTGGAGGACCTCCACCGTGAGGAAAATCACCCGCCATTTTAAAAATCTGCAAAAAGGAGCAAAAATGAGCAAAATGAGCCAAAATTGGAAAAAGTCAACAAAAGTCAACTCCCGGGAAATGAAAAAGTCAACAAAAGTCAACTCCCGAGAAAATCTTCCAAATATTGAGACAAACTTACCTCAAGTGGTGAAAATGAGAAAAGGAGCCCCGAAATCAAAATTTAGTCAGCTCAAAGTGCTTAAAACTGAAAGATTTCATGAAACAACTTGCTGAAGGCCAAAAAGCGCCAGATAAAATGCAAATCTGAAGGAAAAATGGTTTTGGGAGCAAGGGAAGGAGTTTTTGCAGCTATGGGAGTGATTTCGAATGAATGGAGGTGCATATATATAGAAATGAGAAAATGACCAAAATGCCTCGCTTGGATTGGTGGCCTACGCCACCTTTTCTGGCCGGCCATTTGCTTTTTTCTTTCCTAGCGGTGGCCTCCCCAAGGGCAACCACCTGGCCGTGGTGGTCCCCACACCCCTTCTAGCTCCTCGCAAATTTTGAGGAAGATCGGAGTTCCTGACCAAAAAGTTCAAGAAAAGTGCACTTTCGGGCGAAATTGTTCACGAACTTCAGTTGCAATTTCTGACGTGTGTCTCATCATCACTCATCAAAATCAAGGTGTATCCTTTTCAAACATATTGTAACCTCTCCGGGAGGTGAATCAGAGGCCGCGATCAAGTTGCCTTCGCCGAAATGCGCGTTTTTCTTACTCGTTGTTTCGCAACAACTAGGCACCCTGATTTGCATTGTTTTGCACATAACTTGCATTCTCATCAACATTTTGCATTGTCATGCATGATTTCTTGGTGTACCATACCTCTGTGCTTGAGCATGCGTTGTCACGCACGTTCCTTTCTCGCATTGCGATGCATTCACTCGCAGACACTGCGCGTGTCAAACTTTCGGAATCACAGGAATCACATTGAATATATGTTGCTAGCATATTGTTCTTGTTGAATTTCTCTCTTTTGCAGGCACGATATTGTATGTACGTGTCACGCCCCAAACCCGCCCCTAAAAGTTTGGGCATGACCCATTCGAAAACGGACACTAAACCTGTCATATATATCTTACGGGGCCTGAACGGAAGCATTTACCAATATAAATTAACAAAAATAAAAGAACTGCATCCATTGAGCGACCACTATCATGCCAGGACCACATACAGAACATTAAGCAAATAAACATACAGTGACGTGCATAAGAGAATTAGCTATATACATATATATACATACAGACCCAGCCCTTAGAATTAGGCGTAAAACAACATGGACAGGTAAAGGGATTATATACATCAACTTTAAGTAGACAATCACAGTGTAAAATCCAAAAGCTTAGCAAGAAGAGCTGCCTTCACTTAAGTGCTTCGACACTCTAAGGTTGACAAAAGAGGCACGGATGCCAAGGGTTAAAACTGACATAACACAAGTGAGTCAAGCTCAGTGAATAGTAGTACATAAATAAAATACTGCTTAACTTGAAACATTGTATAATAGAAGTACACATGGATTCGTAACTTCTCAATATTTATTGAACCATAAATTGTGTCTGACATGCTTTGGAAATCAGTGAAGATAGACATACGAACTAAATGCAACTTTTCGAATGTTCCTGAGCGGACCATACAATTTCTGCAATTCTACAATGCCAAGTAAAGTTCCAACCTGGTATTCAAAGCTTCAAACATGCACTTTCGTATATTAATGCAAAGATCATGATACGAATCAATCTATTCTTATTCATTATAGACTTAGATCTTATCATGAAACATATTGGCTTGGATATAATGTTTTGGATTATTATCCTTGTATAATGTGGCACAAACCCTTAATCATGGTGGCATGAAGCCCATTAACATAGTGGCACAAAGTCCTTGGATACTTACCAAGTTTCAACACATATACTTACTAAGCTTCAAAACATATACCTATCAATCTTTAAAACATATGTTTACCAAACATTAAAACATATACTTATCAATCTTTAAAACATATGCTTCTCAAACTTTAAAACATATACTTAAGCATACAATGCAAAGTCCACATGATTTGTCCGAGTCTGTTTCACTTTATAGGCTCTTTCTTGACATATATCAGCTTGAACATAATGGCTGGCTTAAAGCCCTTGAATGGTGCGGCATAAGCCCTTAAACATTGGCATAAAGCCCTTGGAAGGTGGCATAAAGCCCTTGAAAATTGGCATAAAGCCCTTGAAAATTGGCATTAAGAATGCCCTTGTAAATTGCCGTTAAGCCCTTGTAAATTGGCATTAAAAATGCCCTTGAAAGTTGGCGTTAAGCCCTTGTAAATTGGCATTAAAAATGCCCTTGTAAATTGGCGTTAAGCCCTTGTAAATTGGCATTAAAAATGCCCTTGAAAATTGGCGTTAAGCCCTTGAAACATGATGGCACAAGGCCCTTAAAACATGATTGAAACTTATGGCACGAGGCCCTTGAAACTTGTGGCACATGGCCCTTGAAACATACTTGAAACTTATGGCACATGGCCCTTGAAACTTGTGGCACATGGCCCTTGAAACATATGGCCTTAAGCCCTTTTAACATGTTGTCATTAACTTTTCATGCATTAACATTAAGAACATTCATGTATTAAACATTAAGAAAATTCATGTGTTACCATTAAGAACATTTGCATAATTACCATCAATGAATGCTAAGACAATCATTATACGTAGTAAAGCGCACTACTACTCACAAGGCTATAACGAGTGCTTGTCCTTCTCGGTTATGCCCTACACATGTACACAACTTGTCCATTAAGGGCATCAAACCAAATTCCAAAAATAACAAAGAGTTAAGCACATAAAACAGAGCAAACAATATTTTGCAGCATGAAGTTTTCAACCTACTTCTTCAACTCTCCAACTCAATATATATATATATAAAAGATTACTAGTCTTACAAAACACATTATGGCATTTACACCCATTCATCTTCTATTCAAAGGAAGAAAGGATTTTTATGAACATTTCCATGTCCCCAAAACTCCTTAAATTTCTAATGTTTTCACCAAAAACCAAACATTTCCCCATCCCTAGAAAGAAATCCTATTAAATCATTCTCTTGATTTAATAATTAAGCAAGCCCACAATTATTTAGTAAAATGATTAGGATTAAACCCATTCTTGAAACTTCACATTTTAGGTCACAACAAAATTAATATCAACATAGGCAACATGATTCAATTCAACATTATATAATTCAACATATCTCAAAAGGAATTCTTAAATTTCATTTCAACATTCCATAATCGAATTCATATCGTCCATATCATCAACAAGTCTCTTCCCCCAATTTTCCCTTTTATTAAAACATAAATTACAATGCATTTAACAAAGTTCAATCGCAAATCTTAAACATAATTTTCAAACATAACCAAATTGCAATTAAACTTGACCACATCTAATTCAACCTACCACTTTCATGATTCAACTACCAATTTGGGCCAAATCATTGATTAGCATCAAAAATCAACCTAGGGTTTCTAAGAAATCTACAAATTTCAAATAAAAGTTTGAATCTTCTTAACCCATTACTTTTTATTTCAAATCTTCCCATTATTAGGCACCCTAGGTCCATAATCCATAAGCCATACACCATAATCTAAACCCCATAATAGAATTCCAACATACCTCAAAAATTTCGAAATTCCAATCGGTAGAAAGTGGTGATCTCCTCTTATCCTCCATCCTTGATGCAAGATCCGTGGTTGATTTGTTATTAAAAGTGGAGGAAATCAAGGTTTTAGAAGTTAGGGTTTTCGGACTAAGGCAAAGAGGAAGGAAGAGGGAAGAAGAAACATGTAAGAAATGATCCAAAATCCCGTTTTTAAAGCTGCTGTCCCGTAATTCCCGCTCGAGCGGACTGATTTCTGCTCGAGCGGACTCGCTTCAGACAGAGGTCGAAACTTTGAACAGGTATAACTCTCCCATCCGGACTCCGTTTTAGGTCGTTCTTGTGTCCAAATTGAAGCCCCGGAAATAAGCTTTCCAATGGTTCTAACCTCATATCCAAATTCCAAGTGTGGAAAAAGAAAAAGGTAAAAGAGTGGCGGCTGTTCGTAAAATAATTATCCAAATTAAATTCTTTGGTCCAATCTTACTTCACCATCATATTACCACCTCAACCAAAATCCCAAAATAAAATAAAGGCATTCCAAATACACTAATAAGATGTCAAAAATGAGCCCACATGCCTCGTACAACTCATCCTAGAGACCCGCTGAAGGCCAACATCGGCCGAGCGAAGATCAATAAGGCTGTCCGCCGGCGCCACTTATACGCCGAGCGAAAATCACCACTCCTGAAATTTCACCCGCTGCAAAATTACTGGAACCCCCAAAGGCCCGCTCGAGCTGAGGGAAAAAATTTTCAGATTGTTGATAAAGGTCAACAATTCCAGCTCCAAAAACATAATTCGACGGCTAGTTCTTCAATTCCAATAGCAAACACATGAACCCTTAATGAAATCAAGATAACCTTCTATACGCACTTTGGGGTCATTACATTCTCCCCACCTTAAGAAGTTTGGTCCTCCAAACTTGATTCACCTGGTTATAAGTCTAGTTCTGTCCTGAACATATAGCATTTCTCAATCATTTCATAACTATCAAACATAAGTCAAACTTGGTAAGTTCACAAGTAACTCCCATTATTACAATTCCTCAAAGGTAAAAGCTTCTTATAACAATTAGACCCATAATAACAATTAAGTGCTAAATCGACGACTTTGGGGCTCTTTATTCATTATCTCAGATTAGACTTATCACTCAAATCAAGTCTCTAACAGGCTCAAATTTAAAATCAATGCTGGCTTAGCCCAAAGTCAACATCTGGACATCAAACGCATAATACATTGTTCAGAGGTATTACTCAGAAACTTATCAGACCTTTCAAAAATATCAGATAATGAAATAATTCCCAATAGCATTAAGCTGATGTAAACTTTGACCGAACAATCTCCAAGCCAACTTACAACAGATAAAACAGAATAGCTTGAAGCTCAATATAGAGCCTTCATCAATTATCAAGGAGTTATTCATACATAGCAAAATATTTCTTTCAGAATAGCTTGAACATTCGAAATTTCATAACATATCTAGTCATTTTGGGGAAATTATTCAGAAAGCTTATCATAGCATAACCATGTCGGAAATTCATAGCATATTTTATCCTTTCAGAAAATACTCATCATATAGAACATTTCGTAACCAAGATGTAGATTGCATTCGTATAGCCTAACCATTTTCAAAATTACTTATACCAAAGTATCTTTACAAGACATTATTCATGATCACACATTTAGGCATTTCTGTCGAAAATACCAAATTTAATTGAGGGTATGACATCTTATACATAACACAGAGCACATAAGTTTCATTCCGATAATCACTTGTTTGCAGATCACATTAAAGAAACAAGCCTTGAACAGTTTACATTATAGCCTTTCAATACGAAATAGGGATTAGTTTGATAATTTGCAATATCTACGCATAAGTATATCACAAAAATGATTCCTCAATTGTAATTTATTACTACACAGAAGCAGGAGTCTAAGTCTTGCAGTAACTTATCAGACTATCAATCATGTAGATGTGATATCAAATTTGTTAATAAACCTCTATTGTTTTGCAAATGTCATATGGATAGACACATATCATAAGCGGGTTCTCAGATGTCATTCGACTGCTCCTTATAAGAAGTCCCAAGTACACAAATGTTAGTTACAAAATGTACAGGATTACATAAATTACTTGGATTTCAGATTACAGAGGTTAGAGTACAAAGTACATAAACAATACTCATTAGATACCATCAATAATTCCTTATCAGAAGTCGTCGGTAATTTCCTTAGTTCACGAAGTCATATCATTCACATACGATTTCGAGATCATTAACCAATTCGTCCGGATAACTTATTTATTTAAATCATTAGCAAGAAGCGAAGTCACAATTAATTGATCCCTTTCACAACTTTAGAGGTCACTACATGCATGACTTTTCTTAGAATCGGTCATACTCGACATAATTTCAATCATTACGCAAAACACATCTTGTTAAAATATTCAAACACCGTAAATTCTTAAAATCACGAATCTAAACATGGTTATAACAAGGAAAACATAACTAAGAGTATCATACATATAGCATTTTCATCGATCTTGGGAATATTCTGTACTTAGAGTTTAAGCAAGTTACGTAAGTAGATGCCAAAAGCCCAATCATATTATCGTTATTCCCATGATAACACACATTTCATCTAATCATCTGCATATAAATTGTCTTACCGACCAACTTGACTCCTCACCACGCTTCCACTGTGCAAATTTATTGATTTACTCCCATCTGTAAGTCTTACCATGTTCTGCATGACAATCAATCACAATATACACAAGGAATGTACAACCAACATACATAATAACTATTACGGTTAGTGATATACTTGCACCATCATCGTTATCAATTTCTTCATACGCATTAAGGATGTCATGCATGATACCTAAGTCTTTTCTAGACATCCTAAAGCTCAATGGATTCGTGTGTGAGATAGCAACTCGTGCTCGATACCACAGTCACGCCCAAACCCGCCTAAAAGTTTGGGCATGACCCATTCAAAACGACACTAAACCTCGCTATATATATCTTACGGGCCTAACGGAAGCATTTACCAATATAAATTAACAAAATAAAAGAATCGCATCCATTGAGCTACCACTATCATGCCAGACCACATACGTATATACATTAAGCAAATAAACATACAAAGGACGTGCATAAGAGAATTAGCTATATACATATATATACATACGCACGCCCTTAGAATTGGGCGTAAAACAACATGGACAGTAAAGGGATTATATACATCAACTTTAAGTAGACAATCACGTGTAAAATCCAAAAGCTTAGCAAGAAGAGTCGCCTTCACTTAAGTGCTTCGACACTCTGAGGTTGACAAAAGAGGCACGATGCCAAGGGTTAAACCGACCTCCGTGGAGTGCCTACGTAGCAGACATAACACAAGTGAGTCAAGCTCAGTGAATAGTAGTACATAAATAAAATCGCTTAACTTGAAACATTGTATAATAGAAGTACACATGGATTCAGAATCTCAATATTTATTGAACCATAAATTCTGTCTGACATGCTTTAGAAATAAGTGAAGATAGACATACGAACTAAATGCAACTTTTCGAATGTTCCTGAGCGGACCATACAATTTCCGCAATTCTACAATGCCAAGTAAAGTTCCAACCTGGTATTCAAAGCTTCAAACATGCACTTTCGTATATTAATGCAAAGATCATGATACGAATCAATCTGTTCTTATTCATTATAAACTTAGATCTTATCATGAAACATATTGGCTTGGATATAATGTTTTGGATTATTATCCTTGTATAATGTGGCACAAACCCTTAATCATGGTGGCATGAAGCCCATTAACATAGTGGCACAAAGTCCTTGGATACTTACCAAGTTTCAACACATATACTTACTAAGCTTCAAAACATATACCTATCAATCTTTAAAACATATGTTTACCAAACATTAAAACATATACTTATCAATCTTTAAAACATATGCTTCTCAAACTTTAAAACATATACTTAAGCATACAATGCAAAGTCCACATGATTTGTCCGAGTCTGTTTCACTTTATAGGCTCTTTCTTGACATATATCAGCTTGAACATAATGGCTGGCTTAAAGCCCTTGAATGGTGCGGCATAAGCCCTTAAACATTGGCATAAAGCCCTTGGAAGGTGGCATAAAGCCCTTGAAAATTGGCATTAAGAATGCCCTTGTAAATTGCCGTTAAGCCCTTGTAAATTGGCATTAAAAATGCCCTTGAAAGTTGGCGTTAAGCCCTTGTAAATTGGCATTAAAAATGCCCTTGTAAATTGGCGTTAAGCCCTTGTAAATTGGCATTAAAAATGCCCTTGAAAGTTGGCATTAAGCCCTTGAAACATGATGGCACAAGGCCCTTAAAACATGATTGAAACTTATGGCACGAGGCCCTTGAAACTTGTGGCACATGGCCCTTGAAACATACTTGAAACTTGTGGCACATGGCCCTTGAAACATACTTGAAACTTGTGGCACATGGCCCTTGAAACATATGGCCTTAAGCCCTTTTAACATGTTGTCATTAACTTTTCATGCATTAACATTAAGAACATTCATGTACTAAACATTAAGAACATTTATGTGTTACCATTAAGAACATTTGCATAATTACCATCAACAGAATGCTAAGACAATCATTATCTGTAGTAAAGCGTACTACTACTCACAGTGCTATAACGGAGTGCTTGTCCTTCTCGGGTTATGCCCTACACATGTACACAACTTGTCCATTAAGGGCATCAAACATTCAAAAATACCCGGAGGGTTAAGCACATAAAACAGAGCAAACAATATTTTGCAGCATGAAGTTTTCAACCTACTTCTTCAACTCTCCAACTCAATATATATATATATAAAAGATTACTAGTCTTACAAAACACATTATGGCATTTACACCCATTCATCTTCTATTCAAAGGAAGAAAGGATTTTTATGAACATTTCCATGTCCCCAAAACTCCTTAAATTTCTAATGTTTTCACCAAAAACCAAACATTTCCCCATCCCTAGAAAGAAATCCTATTAAATCATTCTCTTGATTTAATAATTAAGCAAGCCCACAATTATTTAGTAAAATGATTCGGGATTAAACCCATTCTTGGAAACTTCACATTTTAGGTCACAACAAAATTAATATCAACATAGGCAACATGATTCAACTCAACATTATATAATTCAACATATCTCAAAAGGAATTCTTAAATTTCATTTCAACATTCCATAATCGAATTCATATCATCCATATCATCAACAAGTCTCTTCCCCCAATTTCCCTTTTATTAAAACATAAATTACAATGCATTTAACAAAGTTCAATCGCAAATCTTAAACATAATTTTCAAACATAACCAAATTGCAATTAAACTTGACCACATCTAATTCAACCTACCACTTTCATGATTCAACTACCAATTTGGGCCAAATCATTGATTAGCATCAAAAATCAACCTAGGGTTTCTAAGAAATCTACAAATTTCAAATAAAAGTTTGAATCTTCTTAACCCATTACTTTTTATTTCAAATCTTCCCATTATTAGGCACCCTAGGTCCATAATCCATAAGCCATACACCATAATCTAAACCCCATAATAGAATTCCAACATACCTCAAAAATTTCAAAATTCCAATCGGTAGAAAGTGGTGATCTCCTCTTATCCTCCATCCTTGATGCAAGATCCGTGGTTGATTTGTTATTAAAAGTGGAGGAAATCAAGGTTTTAGAAGTTAGGGTTTTCGGACTAAGGCAAAGAGGAAGGAAGAGGGAAGAAGAAACATGTAAGAAATGATCCAAAATCCCGTTTTTAAAGCTGCTGTCCCGTAATTCCTGGTCGAGCGGATCGATTTCCGCTCGAGCGGACTCGCCTCAAAGACAGAGATGTCGAAACTTTGAACAGGTATAACTCTCCCATCCGGACTCCGTTTTAGGTCGTTCTTGTGTCCAAATTGAAGCCCCGGAAATAAGCTTTCCAATGGTTCTAACCTCATACCCAAATTCCAAGTGTGGAAAAAGAAAAAGGTAAAAGAGTGGCGGCTGTTCGTAAAATAATTATCCAAATTAAATTCTTTGGTCCAATCTTACTTCACCATCATATTACCACCTCAACCAAAATCCCAAAATAAAATAAAGGCATTCCAAATACACTAATAAGATGTCAAAAATGAGCCCACATGCCTCAGAAGTACAACTCATCCTAGAGACCCGCTGAAGCGCCAACATCGGCCGAGCGCCAAGATCAATAAGGTCTGCCCGCCGAGCGCCACTTATACGCCGAGCGAAAATCACCACTCCTGCAATTTCAAATTACCGCAAAATTATCGAACCTCCAAAGGCCCGCTCGAGCGGAGGGAAAAAATTTTCAGATTGTTGATAAAGGTCAACAATTCCAGCTCCAAAAACATAATTCGACGGCTAGTTCTTCAATTCCAATAGCAAACACATGAACCCTTAATGAAATCAAGATAACCTTCTATACGCACTTTGGGGTCATTACAGTACGGTTCATTCGAGGCTGGTCCGAGCAGACGAATCGCGCAGGTATCGTGTCTTCTCCGTGTGAGACGCGACGAGAATTGAATAAATTCTCCGCATTCCTAACTGCATGAAATGTAGTTGTTGCTTTGCATTCTTGCTTAAAACTGTTGCATCTATTTGCGAATACTTGCCTCATTACAACTTTTGGTCAGATTGGCATGATCATTTGGCTCAGCACGCCGCTTTGCATTTTGCCCCCGCCTTACGGCACGCGCTCAAGGGCATATATCTCTGTTCATCTTGTATGATTGTCTAAGTCTTCGGCCTTGTCAAAAATGGGTCATCTTTGGGCTTTGACATTCACTCCCGTCACTTGACTTCCGAAGTTACAAAGAGGGCAATCAGAGACACCCCATTTTTGACCGACCTTAAGACTCGACGTCACCGATTGAGCGCCGGTGATGTTGCATATTGTGCTCGTTGAAGTCTCGAGTCGCGCCGGCGCCTCGACTTCCGAACTCTTCAGGCCTTGCCTCGGCTTTGAACCGACTCGGTTTTCTTTGTTTTCTTTCCTAAGGGAAGGAAAGGTCCCGTGAGACCATCTCTCAAAGGGTCATGGGCTACATTTCAGGCCATAGGCCATTTTGCCCATTTTGGAGCCGGTTCGCTTTTGCTGAGCCATCGTGCAGGCCTCGGTTCGGGGACCGCCTAACCATCTCCGATTCCTCCGATTTTTGGCATGCATCTTATTTACTCCTTCGAGGGACACTGGGTCTTAGATACCACTTCGTGGCCAAACACCACTTTCGTGCCTAACGGCCGGTTTGGGCCCCAACCTCGCGGTTTGGCCCCGAGCATTCTGCTTTTACATCGGTTTTGTTCATTTTTGGCGTAATGCTTTTATCATAAGGAAGGTCACTGGGGGGTGGGATCCTAGCAATTGTCTCAGAAACTAGTTATGCTCTTCCAGCGCCCCCCAGGGCCCGTTTTTCTCACTTCCGAGCCAATGTTGAACACCCTAGGGCCATTTCCTTCGAGCCGAAACCACATATTTGTGTTGTACACACATGGGAGGACCCTAAAAAATGGTGCTCGGCCAGTAATTCTTCCTTTCATTTTTGGACCTCTCCTACAGGTGGCTTGTTGTCTCTCCTGCTTCAGAGTTACCAAATTCCAACCACAGAGCCTTGTTGTACACATATGGGAGGACACTACCCTTTGGTGTTCGGCCAGCAAATCCAACTTTCCATTTTTGCCCTTGGCCGGCCGGCCGGCTAGGAGGAGTGGCCGGCCGGCCACCTCCAATAAAAGTACCTGGCTGGCCTGCATCTTCTCAGTGCATACTTTACAACTGTATAGTTGTTTCTCCAAAATATCTTTGGCATCCGGGGGATATTTTGGGAGGAAAAGCTTGGGTGCATTTCCCTCCACCTTTACACCCTCTTTTTTGTCCATATAAGGGGCCTCCCAACTCAGTCCCTAGGGTTAGAAAATCTTCCCCAAGCATATCTCTCTCTATCTCTCTCAAACTCTCAAGTTTTGGTCTCATTTGTTCATCAACACCAAGCACTACCTTCACCACTTCCATTCCAGCAGCAAGGGAAGGTTTTTCAGAGGTTAATAAGCAACAAACTCAAGCCAAGAAGCAACTAAAGTGTAGTCTTCAAGGGTAAGTCACTATTTCCCCTTTTCTAGCACTTTTTTGCATCATTTTTCTACCCTATTTTATTGTGGTTTTGGGCTCCGACCATAACTGAGCTTAGGCCTATTTTGAGCCCCTCTTCAACATTGAAGAAGGGCTCAACCCTGTTTGAGCCCTCTATATACCACTTGTCTCAATACCCCTCTTATATGCCATTATTTTGCATTGAATATTTGGCCTATGTGTGATCTGATTTGGACCATCTCATGAACTGATATTGTGCTTATTTTGAGCCCCTCTTCAACATTGAATAAGGGATCAACCTTGTTTTCATGCTCCATATATCACTTGCTTTGAATCCATGTTTTACCCTTGTTTTTGCATGCTTCATCTAGCTTGTGAGTGATCTGTTTTCGAGAATTATATAAACTGTGAGTGGGCCTATTTTGAGCTCCTCTTCAACATTTAAGAAGGGCTCAATCCTGTTTGGCCTCTCTATCATGTACTTGCTTCATAATCTCTCATATTTACCGTAAACTTGCATGATTTGTTTAACCTATATGGGGTTTGTTTTGGAGCATGCCTTAAACTGTGATTGAGCTTATTTTGTGTCCCTCTACAACATTGTAGAAGGGATCAACCTTGTTGGGGGTCTCCATGTTGTGCTTGTCATTATACCCCTCTTTGGCCCTCATTTTGCATGCTTTGTTAGGCCTATTTTTCTTCTGTTTTCGGCCATGATCAGGTCTGGAAAGAGTCACATTTTGGCCTTATTGTCATCTTTTGTTAAGGGTCCAAGGCTGTTTGATGAATGTTTGGCATACCTCATGTTCTAGCCTTTGTTGGTTTCATTCTTGCATGACATTTTTAGCAAGTTTGCACACTGATTTGAGGGTTGTCATCTGCTGTAAATGTTTATATTTTTGGACCCTCTTCAATGTTGTAGAACTGTTTTTTTCAGTTTGAGCATTGTATATATCACTTGCTTCATTGTTCCCCTCTTTTCCCCCATTTTTGCATGCTATTTTTTCCATACTTGTGTTTGTTGTTTGGCCATACTTTGTACTGGAAAAATGCGATTTTTGGGACTGCCTAGCATCTGTATTTACACTTCATGTCCATATTGTGCATGTTTGGCATAGCTGCAAGTCATTTCGGGTACTTGGCATAGCATTTCGGGCATCGGGTGTAATTTCGCTATAATTCGGGGGCTGTTTTTGCATCATTTTGGCTGCTGAAATTTGCATTTTCCATATGCCATATGCCACGTCTCATTTGCATTTGGAGTGCCATTTCATGCTTTAGTACCATTGCTTCGGTTTGCGTGCCTGTGTGCACGCATTTCGAGGCACTTCATTTTTATCCGATGGCCTCTTGTGTGAGTGTGGCTGAGGCTCTCTCATGTTAGTGTAAGCCCATGTTGCATTGTTTATGCCATATTAGTCTCCTTGCATTGCATATGCCATTGCCTCGGTTTGCGTGCCTGTGTGCACGCATTTTGAGGCACTTCACTTTTATCCAACGACCTCTTATGTGAGTGTGGCTGAGGTCCACTCATGTTAGTGTAAGTCCAATTTTCATTGCGTATGCCATTTTACGCCTTAGGATCATTTCCTCAGTTTGCGTGCCCGCGTGCACACATTTCGAGGCATCTCATTTTTATAGCATTGTGCATACTAGGATTGTATTTTAGTTGCATTCATGCATATCATGCATATTGCATTGTGTTCGGGATAGGAGTTAGCCCGGGCACGGGAAACGAGACGCGTTCCGTACTCCGAGTGACGGAACGGGTCTCAATTCCCAAGTCACCGACACTCCGGATTACCCATGTTGGAGTTAGGTTTTGTTGTAGCATTCATGTGCATTCATCCTATATTGGGTTGTGCAATCCAACCCCTCGGCCATGATGCATCGATATGCGTGATTGGTGGCACGAGGATCGAGGCATGCATATATTTGTGAAATACATTGCTATGCCCCTTTCCTGCTCTCTGTTGCAGTAAAATGAAGAATCAGCAATTTTTCGGGACTTGGCACGCATTTCAAGAAAAAGTGCAAATAGAGGCTAATCGGGCATCGTCGTGGATTTCAGCCAAGACAAATTTCAACATGCATCATTCATCGAATCGAGGCAGCCGGCCAAGGCCACCATCTGACTTTCTTAGTTAATTTGTAAATTAATTAGGAATTTGTATTTATTTCGGACTGTATTATTCGGACTGTACTATTCTTTTATTTCGGACTGTATTATTTATTCGGACCCTCTGCGCGAGGGCATAATTGTAATAAGTGTGGGTGAGTGCGATGTATGTCTTCCAATCCCACATCTTTCTTCCCTTTTATTTACTCGCTTATGATGGTTAGATATAGGGCATGTTTCAATTAGCATATAGTATGACAGCATGTTTGCATCATTCATCTGTTTTGCGACTGCTCGACATCATACAAACTGCATTTGTATTTCAATTCCAAATTGAATACATGTTAGTTGTTGCATTTCACATGCCATGTTTAGAATAGCCGAGCCTGCTATAGTTTGCATCTTTGCATGTGTCGCATTAGGCAATTCTGTATACTTAGGATCCATGCATGGATTTCTAATCGGCTTTTGTTTTGACTTGGAGTACTAGGTGAGTTTTATGCTTTAGCATCCTTGCATGCGTGTGAGTGTTGCCATGAATAGCATGCTTACCATGAGGCTATGTGCTTATGTGATATAACTGCCTTGAATGCCTGTGGGTGGAGGTTGAGTTACTTGGATTGGACAATTCATCAAATGTTTGTTTTAAGCCCACTAGATAGTGGCAAAATCATATTTTTCTAAGCCCACCTGAGGGTGGCAAATCCGCGTCTTAGCCTACTTGCGGGTAGCACCATCAAACCATTTTCAAACAAACAAACATGAAATGTTTTGTTCCAATTCAGGCGATTCAGTCTATACTTGTATGCGTCATGATCACGTAGTAACCTAGGCTAATAACCTAATAAGAACTTACAATGTTTCCAAAATCAGATATCATGGTTAGTAGAGGTCTTTGACCGGGCGAGCGGGGGTGCTCACGAAGTGACCTTCCCCAATCGTACCCAAGTTCCCGAGCCGAGGTAACTTTGGTGATGACGGACACGTCGCCTTTGGCACCGAGTCAGGGTTTCCTAAATTTTCTAAAAATAAAATATTTAGGTGGCGACTCTGTATCTGGCAAAGCAGTCCATGTTTGGCACTTCTTTTCTAAAAAATCTGTTTTTCTCAAAAAGATTTGCCGGATTTGGACTCTTTGGTTCAAGATTAAGAACCGTGACATTTGAGTCCTTCGAACTGTAGTGACCCAATATCGAACCAGAATGGGGGGGATTCGCACTCCCTTCCCCCGGGATGCATTCGGGGACGTCTACACACTCGAACACCTATACGGATTCTCCTGCATGGTGGCAGGCATCTAAATACGGTGTTCACTTACCATTTCTCATGCATTAGTGTTCAAACACTCGAACACCTATACGGATTCTCCTGTATGGGGGCTGATATGTAAATACGGTGTTTACTTAACATTTCTCGTGCATTAGAGTTCGAACACTCGAACACTTATACGGATTCTGCAGCATGTTGGCAGATATGTAATTACGATGTCTACTTACCATTTCTCATGTATTATGGTTCGAACACTCGAAAACTTATACGGATTCTCCTGCATGGTGGCAGATATGCAAATACGGTGTTTACATACCATTTCTCATGCATTAGGGTTCGAACACTCGAACACCTATATGGATTCTCCTGCATGGTGGCAGATATATAAATCTGGTGTTTACTTTCCATTTCTCATGCATTAGGGTTCGAACACTCGAACACCTATACGGATTCTCCTGCATGTTGGCAGATATGTAATTACAATGTCTACTTACCATTTCTCATGTATTAGGGTTTGAACACTGGAAAACCAAAACGGATTCTCCTGCATGGTGGCAGAAATGTAAATACAGTGTTTAATTACCATTTCTGATGCATTAAGGTTCGAACACTCGAACACCAATACGGATTCTCCTGCATGGTGACAGGTGTGTAAATACGGTGTTTACATAACATTTCTCATGCATTGGGGTTCGAACACTCGAACACGTATACGGATTCTCCTACATGGTGGCAGATATGTAAATATGGTGTTCACTTTCCATTTCTCATGCACTAGGGTTCGAACACTCGAACACCTATACAGATTCTCCAGCATGGTGGCAGATATGCAAATACGGTGTTTACATGCCATTTCTCATGCATTAGGGTTCGAACACTCGAACAGCTATACGGATTCTCCTACATGGTGGCAGATATGTAAATATGGTGTTACTTTCCACTTCTCATGCATTAGGGTTCGAACACTCGAACACCTATACGGATTCTCCTACATGGTTGCAGATATGTAAATACGGTGTTTACTTACCGTTTCTCATGCATTAGGGTTCGAACACTCGAACACCTATACGTATTCTCCTGTATGTTGGCAGATTTGTAATTACGGTGTTTACTTACCATTTCTCATGCATTGGGGTTCGAACACTGAAAAACCTATACAGATTCTCCTGCATGTTGGAAAATATGTAAATACGGTGTTTACATACCATTTGTCATGCATTACGATTCGAACACTAGAACACCTATACGGATTCTCCTGCATGATGGCAGATATGTAAATACAGTGTTTACTTACCATTTCCCATGCTTTGGGCTACGTACACTCGAACACCTATACGGATTCTCCTGCATGATGACCGATATGTAAATACGGTGTTTACTTACCATTTCTGATGCATTAGGGTTGGAACACTCAAACAGCTATACGGATTCTCCTGCATGGTGGTAGGTATGTAAATACGGTGTTTACTTACCATTTTCCATGCATTACTGTTCGAACACTAGAACACCTATACGGATTCTCCTGCATAGTGGCTGATATGTAAATACGGAGTTTACTTAACATTTCTCATGCATTAGGGTTCGAACACTCGAACGGCTATACGGATTCTCCTGCATGATGGCAGATACGTAAATACAGTGTTTACTTACCATTTCTCATGCATTAGGGTTCGAACACTCGAACATCTATACGGATTCTCCTGCATGGTGGCAAATATCTAAATACGATGTTTAGTTAGCGTTTCTCATGCATTAGGGTTCGAACACTCGAACACCTATACTGATTCTCCTGCATGTTGGCAGATATGTAATTATGGTGTTTACTTACCATTTCTCATGCATTGGGCTTTGAACACTCGAAAACCTATACGGATTCTCCTGCATGTTGGCAAATATGTAATTACGATGCCTACTTACCATTTCTCATGTATTAGGGTTCGTACACTCGAAAACCTATACGGATTCCCCTACATGGTGACAGATACGTAAATATGGTGTTTTCTTACCATGTCTGATGCATTAGGGTTAGAACACTCGAACACCTATACGGATTCTCCTGCATGGTAGCTGATATGTAAATACGGTGTTTACTTAACATTTCTCATGCATTAGGGTTCGAACACTCGAACACCTATACGAATTCTCCTGTATGGCGGCAGATATGTAAATACGGTGTTTACATATCATTTCTCATGCATTAGGGTTCGAACACTCGAACACCTATACGGATTTTCCTACATGATGGCTGATATGTAAATATAGTTTTTAGTTACCATTTCTCATGTATTAGGGTTCGATCACTCGAACACCTCTACGGATTCTCCTGTATGATGACAGATATGTAAATATGGTGTTTACTTTCCATTTCTAATGCATTAGGGTTCGAACACTCGAACACCTGTACGGATTCTCCTACATGGTGGCAGATATGTAAATACGGTGTTTACTTTCCATTTCGCATGCATTAGAGTTCGAACACTCGAACACCTATACGGATTCTCCTGCATGATGGCAGATATGTAAATACAGTGTTTACTTACCATTTCTCATGTATTAGGGTTCGAACACTCGAACACCCCAACGGATTCTCCTACATGATGACAGATATGTAAATACAGTGTTTACTTACCATTTCTCTTGCATTAGGGTTCGAACACTCGAACGCCTGTACGGGTTCTCCTGCATGGTGGAAAATATGTAAATATGGTCTTCACTTTCCATTTCTCATGCATTAGGGTTCGAACACTCAAACGCCTATACGGATTCTCCTTCATGGTGGCAGATATGCAAACACGGTGTTTACATACCACTTCTTATGCATTAGGATTCGAACACTCAAACAGCTATACGGATTCTCCTTCATGGTGGCAGATATGTAAATATGGTGTTTACTTTCCACTTCTCATGCATTAGGGTTCGAACACTCGAACACCTATACGGATTCTCCTGCATGGTGGCAGATATGTAAATACGGTGTTTACTTACCGTTTCTCATGCAATAGGGTTCGAACACCCGAACACCTATACGGATTCTCCTGTATGTTGGCAGATATGTAATTACGGTGTTTACTTACCATTTCTCATGCATTGGGGTTCGAACACTCGAAAACCTATATGGATTCTTCTGCATGGTGGCTGATTTGTAAATAAGGTGTTTACATACCATTTGTCATGGATTAGGGTTCGAACACTCGAACACCTATACGGATTCTCCTGCATGATGGCAGATATGTAAATATAGTGTTTACTTACCGTTTCTCGTGTATTAGGGTTCGAACACTCGAAAACCTCAACGGATTCTCCTGCATGATGAAAGATATGTAAATACGGTGTTTACTTAACCATATCTCATGCATTGCGGTTCGAGCACTGGAACACCTATACGGATTCTCCTGCATGGTGGAAGATATGTAAATACGGTGTTTACATACCATTTGTCATGCATTAGGATTCGAACACCTATACGGATTCTCCTGCACGATGGCAGATATGTCAATGCAGTGTTTACTTACCATTTCTCATGCTTTGGGGTTCGTACACTCGAACACCTATGTGGATTCTCCTGCATGATGACAGATATGTAGATACGGTGTTTACTTACCATTTCTGATGCATTAGGGTTTGAACACTCGCACACCTATACGGATTCTCCTGCATGGTGGCATGTATGTAAATACGGTGTTTACCTACCATTTCTAATGCATTAGTGTTCGAACACTCGAACACCTATACGGATTCTCCTGCATGGTGTCTGATTTTTAAATACGGTGTTTACTTCACATTTGTCGTGCATTAGGGTTCAAACACTCGAACACCGATACGGATTCTACAGCATGTTGGCAGATATGTAATTACGATGTCTACTTACCATTTCTCATGTATTAGGGTTCGAACACTCGAAAACTTATACGGATTCTTTCGCATGGTGGCAGATATGCAAACACGGTGTTTACATACCATATCTCATGCATTAGGGTTCGAACACTCGAACACCTATACGGATTCTCCGGCATGGTGGCAGATATATAAATATGGTGTTTACTTTCCATTTCTCATGCATTAGGGTTCGAACACTCGAACACCTATACGGATTCTACTGCATGTTGGCAGATATGTAATTACGACGTGTACTTACCATTTCTCATATATTAGGTTTCGAACACTCGAACACCTATACGGATTCTTTTATATGGTGGCAGATATGTAAATACGGTGTTTACTTATCATTTCTCATGCATTAGGGTTCGAACACTCGAAAACTTATACGGATTCTCCTCCATGGTGGCAGATATGCAAATATGGTGTTTACTTAGCATTTCTCATGCATTAGGGTTCGAACACTCCAACACCTGTACAGATTCTCCTGCATGGTGGCAGGTGTGTAAATACGGTGTTTACTTACCATTTCTCAAGCGTTAGTGTTAGAACACTCGAACACCTATACGGATTCTCCTGCATGGTGGGTGATATGTAAATACGGTGTTTACTTAACATTTCTCATGCATTAGGGTTCGAACACTCGAACACCTATTCGGATTCGTTTATATGGTGGCAGATATGTAAATACGGTGTTTACTTATCATTTCTCATGCATTAGGGTTCGAACACTCGAAAACTTATACGGATTCTCCTCCATGGTGGCAGATATGCAAATATGGTGTTTACTTAGCATTTCTCATGCATTAGGGTTCGAACACACGAACTCTTGTACGGATTCTCCTGCATGTTAGCACATATGTAATTACGGTGTTTACTTACCATTTCTCATGCATTGGGGTTCGAACACTCGAAAAACGATACGGATTCTCCTGCATGGTGGCAGAAATGTAAATACGGTATTGACATACTGTAGACACCCCATTTTTGACCGTCCTCAAGACTTGGACGTCACCGTTGGAACACTCGGTGATTATCCATGTTTGTGTTCGTTTGGAGTTCCCGGAGTTCTCGGCTACGCGCGCCCCGCCTCAGGACCTCCGAACTTGACCGTTTGTGTTTGGTTTTGCACCAAACACTTGTGTTTTGCCTTGGAAGGGCAGGGAATGCTTTGTGAGGCATCCCTACACACCACCGGCTGGGGCTAGAGGCCACCGGGTTCAGTAGTTGTCACTGCAAGATATAGTGCCTACCGGCACTATTTTGGGCGAATGACCAATTTGCCCAAATTACCATGGGCACTTGCTTTCTGAGATATTTTCAGACAGCTTTTGAGCATTTGCTTCCCCTCCATACACGTGTATGGAGGGATGAGGTCTTGTTTGCTTAGCTTGTAAGTTTACAAGTTCTATAAGAGAAAAGCTCTCCCTCTTGACTTAGGGTTAGCATTTTTCAGAGCATTAGACATTGTTAGAGAGCTGGAGCTCTGGTTTTTAGGGTTAAGTTAGATACATATATCATATCTCTCTTTTTCTCTTAGTACACTAGGTGTTTAGTTCACACTATTGTACTAAAACACCTTGTGTTTCACCCTCTCCTTGCAACTGAGGTTCCAGAGGCTGTTCTTGGAGGTTCTTGACAGATTTTGAGCTCAAGGAAGCATCAACCACAACCTTTGTGAAGAAGGCTACAAGGGTAAGCAAAACTACCCTTTATTCCCCATTTTTGCACTCTATTTTTACTTGCTTTAAAATAGTTTTTGAGCTTAGCATATAACACAAAAAAGTTCTGATTTTGAACCCTCTTCATTGTATATTAAGAGTGTTTTGTGGTTTGGGGAGGTTTGACCCCCTTTAGACCTTGAAAAAGGTCCCATTTTGTGCTATTTTGGAGAGATCCGAGATTTTGGTGATAGGATCTCTTCACCACTGAAATCTTGAGGGATTTCAGTGGTGAAGAGCATGCCTTGAAGTCTCAAGAAGGAGAGGGCCACCCCCTCTCCTTGATGTCCTTGAAAAGGACAAATTTTGCTTCCTTAAGGAGCTTCATGCTCGAGTGTGTGTTGAGCATGTTTGGGTTGTTTTCTATGCTTATATTGCCATGATATAACATGCTTCTAAGTTGGTTTTGGTCTCCTATACATGCTTAGTGTAGTTGCCTTGTAATGCCTCTTTTATGCCTTAACATGACTAGGTTGTTTGCCCTATTTTCTAGCATGTTTTAAGCTTAGATTTGTGAAGCTTGTGAGCTTACTTTGCCATGATTTAGCTCTGTCCATAGCTATTTTGGCTAATCTTGGCATGTATTTGGTAGCCTCTTTGTATTTGGCTTGTTGGCCTCAAAAGCATGAAAGTGTGGTATGCTATTCTAGCTTTATTTTTGATGATTGGAACCATCTAGCATGCCATTTCAGTCCTTCATACATGCATGTTTGATTGCCTTGGTGGCCTTGTTAATGCTTTAAGAGCTTGTGTTAAGTGCTCTATGTTTAGGCCTTATTGCATGCCTTAGATTCCATGCTTCCTAGATGCCATCTAGGTGGTCATTTAGGCTTAGTTTTATGTGTTAAAACTTTGTCTTTAAGGGTTTGAATATTGCCATGTATGATTGCACTAAGTGTGGTTTAATGCCCTATTGACTTGCCTTAAGCCTAGGCCATTTGCACGCTTTGTTTGGAATGCTCTATTGCATAATTTGACATCATGTTTGACATGAATTTCAGAGTTTTTGATGCATGCTATCAGTCTATGTTTGGCCTCTTAAGTGTGCATGAGAGTTTGACTTTGTATGCCTAAGTCTTAAGCCTTAACATGTGCATGTGTGTGCGTGTGTTTAGTCTCATTTTCTAGGCATTTCGGCCACTGTTTTGAGCCTTATTAGAGCTGCCCAATTCATGTTTAAGCCCAATCTACAATCGGTTTGCATGCTTGGTTCATGTGCTTGCTTGTATGCTTGCATAAATGCCATGCCATTGTCCATGTGTGCACAATAGATAACATGCTTAGGACCTCATCGCATTGCCATGTATGCTAGGCCTCTTGACTAAGTCATGATGGAGGTTTAGCACCCCTTATGTGCTTGCTTGGTTTGTATGCATCTTAAATCAAATTTGTACCCTTGGTTCTTAGGGTCATCACGCATGGAAATGCGCGATTGATGGTCCGGGAATCGAGGCACATGCCCTCTTGAGTCCATAGCATGATGAGGGATGTGCTTGGTGCATACATGCTTTGATTTGCATTGCCTTGCCTTTGGTTTCCTCTGCTGCTGTCAGTTGCAGGTCCTGCAGGGATAAAGGGCCGATCGGCACTCTTTATTGCCGACCGGCTGCCTCTTGGCAGCCGATAATGAAATTCAGAGCCGGTGGCTTCCTTCCTTAGCCGGTGGCTCCCTGCCTCAGCCGGTGATGTTCCCCAGTGCTCTGAGAGGCACTCCTGAAGTTTTGGGAATTTTCAGAGAAGGAGAGCAGAGGAAACAGAGGCACACTTGCACGGCAGTGCAGTTCCGAGCGAGTCCCGGGCACACGCGGCAGTCAGCCCTCCTTCCGAGGCATTTATCGCTTAAATAGATTAATTATTTGATTTAATTAATTTAGTCGATTTGTAATATTTAATTAGCTAGAATAGTTAATTATTTGTTCGGCCTGTATTATTATTTGGTCCCTCCGAGCGAGGGCGAATTTGTAATAAGTGTGTGTGAGTGGGTGTATGTCTTCCAAACCCCCACTTCTTTCTATCCCTTTTATTTACCCGCTTACAATGGTAGATTAGGGCATACTTATTTTAGCATACCTTATGCAATGCATGTGTGCATTCATGCATTTGTTTACATGCACCGGGCTCGGTACATCATACAAACTGCATCGTAACTTTCAATTTCTAAATTGAATACATGCTACTCGCGCATGTCACATGCCATGTGTAGGGCTAGCTGAGCCTCCTCTAGAACGCATCCCTGCCTGTGTTGCATTAGCCAGTTAACATGGACTAGCTCATGCATGTTTGCTAACCGTTTCTTGTTTTGGCGCGAGTACGATGTAAGTGTTTACGGCTTTAGCATACCACATGCGTGAATGTTGCCATGACAAAGATGCTTACCATGCGGCTAAATGCTTATGTGAGATAAACTGTTTGAATGCCTGTGGGTGGAGGTTGGATTGCGTGAGTTGGAATAACTCGTTGAAATCCGTATTTTAGCCTACTTGCGAGTAGCAAAACCTAACACGTTTTTCGAGAAAAAACGGATATGCAATGTTTATTTCCAAGTTAGGCGATCTAGTCTATACTTTTGTGTTGTGCGCATCACATAGTAATTCTAGGTTAACAACCGGAATAAGAACGCATAAAGTTTTCAAAAATGGATATCACGGTTAGTAGAGGCCGGTCTTCGGACCGGGCGAAAGGGGGTGCTCATAGCTGACCTTCCCCGATCGTACCCAAGCTCCCGAGCCAAGACCACTTTGGTGATGACGGACATGTGGCCTTCGGCACTGAGTCAGGGTTTCCTAAATTTCCCAAAAATAAAATATTTAGGTGGCGACTCTGTAATCTGGCAAAGCAGTCCATGTTTGGCACTACTTTTTCAAAAATCTGTTTTCTCAAAACGATCTGCCAGATTTGGACTCTTTGGTTCAGATTTAGAACCGCGACACAAATCGAGTCCGAACTGTAGAGTGAAGCCCACGGGCGCGTCTACACATACCATTTCTCATGCATTGGGGTTCGAACACTCGAACACCTATACGGATTCTCGTGCATGATGGCTGATATGTAAATACAATGTTTACTTACCATTTCCCATGTATTATGGTTTGAACACGCGAACACCTCAACGGATTCTCCTACATGATGACAGATATGTGAAAACGGTGTTTACTTACCATTTCTCATGCATTGGGGTTCGAACACTCGAACACCTATACAGATTCTCCTGCATGGTGGCAGATATGTAAATATGGCGTTCACTTTCCATTTCTCATGCATTACGGTTCGAATACTCGAACACCTATATGGATTCTCCTGGATGGTGGAAGATATGTAAATACGGTATTTACATACCATTTCTCATGCATTAGGGTTCAAACACTCGAACACCTACATGGATTCTCCTGCATGGCGGCAGATATGTAAATATGGTGTTCACTTTTCATGCATTAGGGTTCGAAGAATCGAACCCCTATACGGATTCTCCTGTATTGTGGCAGATATGTAAATGCAGTGTTTACTTACCATTTCTATTGCGTTAGGGTTCGAATGCTTGAACACCTTTATGGATTCTCCTTCATGTTGGCAGATATGTAATTACGGTGTTTACTTACCATTTCTCATGTATTAGGGTTTGACCACTCGAAAACGTATACGGATTCTCCTGCATGGTGGCAAATATGTAAATACGGTGTTTACATATGATTTCTCATGCATTAGGGTTCGAACACTCGAACACCTATATAGATTCTCCTGCATTGTGGCAGATATGTAAATATGGTGTTTACTCTGCATTTCTCATGCATTAGGGTTCGAACACCCGAACACCTATACGGATTCTCCTCTATGGTGGCAGATATGTAAATATGGTGGCAGATATGTAAATACAATGTTTACTTACCATTTAGCATGCATTAGGGTTCGAACAGACGAACACCAATACGAATTCTCCAGCATGTTGCCAGATATGTAGTTACGGTGTTTACTTTCCATTTCTCATGCATTGGGGTTCGAACACTCAAACATGTATATATATTCTCCTGTATGGTGGCAGATATGTAAACACGGTGTTTACTTACAATTTCTCATGCGTTACGGTTCGAAAACTCGAACACCTATACAGATTCTCCCGCATGACGGCAGATATGTAAATACAGTGTTTACTTACAATTTCTCTTGCATTAGGGTTCGAACACTCGAACACCTATACGGATTCTCCTGCATGATGACAAATACGTAAATACATTGTTTAATTACAATCTTTCATGCATTAGGGTTCGAACACTCGAACACCTATACGGATTCTCCTACATGATGGCAGATATATAAATACAGTATTTACTTACCATTTCTCATGCATTAGGGTTCGAACACTCGAACACCTATACGGATTCTACTGCATGTTGGCAGATATGTAATTACGATGTCTACTTACCATTTCTCATGCATTAGGGTTTGAACACTCGAAAACCTATACGGATTCTCCTACATGGTGGCAGATATATAAATACGGTGTTTACATACCGTTTCTCATGCATTAGAGTTCGAACACTCGAACACCTATACGGATTCTCCTGCATGGTGGCAGATATGTAAATATGGCGTTCACTTTCCATTTCTCATGCATTAGGGTTCGAACACTCGAACACCTATACGAATTCTCCTGCATGGTGGTAGATATGTAAATACGGTGTTTACATACCATTTGTCATGCATTAGGGTTCGAACACTCGAACACCTATACGGATTCTCCTGCATGGTGGCAGATATGTGAATATGGTGTTCACTTTTCATGCATTAGGGTTCGAAGACTCGAACACCTATACGGATTCTCTTGCATGGTGGCAGACATATAAATGCGGTGTTTACTTACCATTTCTAATGCGTTAGGGTTCGAATGCTCAAACATCTTTATGGATTCTCCTCCATGTTGGCAGATATATAATTACGGTGTTTACTTACCATTTCTCATGTATTAGGGTTTGAACACTCGAAAACATATACGGATTCTCCTGCATGGTGGCAGATATGTAAATACGGTGTTTACATACCATTTCTCATGCATTAGGGTTTGAACACACGAACACTTATACAGATTCACCTGCATGGTGGCAGATATGTAAATATGGTGTTTACTTTCCATTTATCATGCATTAGGGTTCGAACACCCGAACACCTATACGGATTCTCCTATATGGTGGCAGATATGTAAATGTGGTGTTTACTTACCATTTAGCATGCATTAGGGTTCGAACAGACGAACACCTATACGGATTGTCCTGCATGTTGCCAGATATGTAGTTACGGTGTTTACTTTCCATTCCTCATGCATTGGGGTTCGAACACTCGAACATGTATATGGATTCTCCTGTATGGTGGCAGATATGTAAACACGGTGTTTATATACAATTTCTCATGCGTTACGGTTCGAACACTCGAACACCTATACGGATTCTCCTGCATGATGGCGGATATGTAAATACAGTGTTTACTTACCATTTCTCATGAATTAGGGTTCGAACATTCGAACACCTATACGGATTCTCCTGCATGATGGCAGACATATAAATACAGGATGTACTTACCATTTCTCATGCATTAGTGTTCGAACACTCGAACACCAATACGGATTCTACTGCATGTTGGCAGATATGTAATTACGATGTCTACTTACCATTTCTCATGCATTAGGGTTTGAACACTCGAAAACCTATACGGATTCTCCTGCATGGTGGCAGATATGTAAATACGGTGTTTACATACCATTTCTCATGCATTAGGGTTCGAACACTCGAACACCTATACGGATTCTCCTGCATGGTGGCAGATATGTAAATATGGTGTTTACTTTCCATTTCTCATGCATTAGGGTTCGAACACTCGAACACCTATACGGATTCTCCTGTATGGTGGCAGATATGTAAATACGGTGTTTACTTACCATTTCTCATGCATTAGGGTTCGAACACTCGAACACCTATACGGATTCTCCTTCATGTTGGCAGATATGTAATTACGGTGTTTACTTTTCATTTCTCATGCATTGGGGTTCGACCGCTCGAACATGTGTATGCATTCGCCAGTATGGTAGCAAATATATAAACACAGTGTTTACATACCGTTTCTCATGCATTAGGGTTCGAACACTCGAACACCTATACGGATTCTTCTGCATGATGGCCGATATGTCAATACAGTGTTTACTTACCATTTCTCATGCATTAGGATTCGAACAGTCGAACACCTATACGGATTCTCCTGCATGATGACAGATATGTAAATACGGTGTTCACTTACCGTTTCTGATGCATTAGGGTTCGAACACTCGAACACTTATACGAATTCCCCGTCATGGTGGCTGATATGTAAGTACGGTGTTTACTTACCATTTGTCATACATTAGGGTTCGAACACTCGAACACCTATACGGATTCTACTGCATGTTGGCAGATATGTAATTACGATGTTTACTTACCATTTCTCATGTATTAGGGTCCTAACACTCGAAACCTATACGGATTTTCTTGCATGGTGACAGATATGTAAATACGATTTTTACATACCATTTGTCATGCATTAGGGTTCGAACACTCGAACACCTATACGAATTCAACTGCATGTTGGCATTATGTAATTATGATGTCTACTTACCATTTCTGTTGCATTAGGGTTTGAACACTCGAAAACCAATACGGATTCTCCTGCATGGTGGCAGAAATGTAAATACGGTGTTTAGATACCATTTCCCATGCATTAGGGTTCGAACACTCGAACACCTATACGGATTCTCCTGCATGCTGGCAGATATGTAAATACAGTGTTTATTTACCATTTCTCATGTATTAGGGTTCGAACACGCGAACACCTCAACGGATTCTCCTACATGATGACAGATATGTAAATACGGTGTTTACTTACCATTTCTCATGCATCGGGGTTCGAACAATCGAACACTATACGGATTCTCCTACATAGTGGCAGATATGTAAATATGGCGTTCCCTTTCCATTTCTCATGCATTAGGGTTCAAACACTCCAACACCTATACGGATTCTCCTGCATGGTGGCAGATATGTAAATACGGTATTCACTTTCCATTTCTCATGCATTAGGGTTCGAAGACTGGAACACCTATACGTATTCTCCTGCATGGTGGCAGATATCTAAATACGGTGTTTACTTACCATTTCTAATGCATTAGGGTTCAAATGCTCGAACACCTATATGGATTCTCCTCCATGTTGGCAGATACGTAATTGCGGTGTTTACTTACCATTTCTCACGTATTAGGGTTTCAACAATCGAAAATGTGTACGGATTCTCCTACATGGTGGCAGATATGTAAATACGGTGTTTACATACCATTTCTCATGCATTAGGGTTCGAACACTCGAACACCTATACAGATTCTCCAGTATGGTGGCAGATATGTAAAGATGGTGTTTACTTTCCATTTCTCGTGCATTAGGGTTCGAACACCCGAACACCGATACAGATTCTCCTGTATGGTGGCAGATGTGCAAATACGGTGTTTACTTACCATTTAGCATGCATTGGGGTTTGAACAAACGAACACCTATACGGATTCTCCTGCATGGTGGCAGATTTGTAAATATGGCGTTCATTTCCCATTTCTCATGCATTAGGGTTCGAACAGTCGAACACCTATACGGATTCTCCTACATGATGACAGATATGTAACTACGGTGCTCACTTACCGTTTCTGATGCATTAGGGTTCGAACACTCGAACACTTATACGAAATCCCCTACATGGTGGCAGATATGTAAATACGGTGTTTACTTACCATTTCTCAAGCATTAGGGTTCGAACACTCGAACACCTATACGGATTCTCCTGCATGATGACAGATATGTAAATACGGTGTTTACTTACCATTTCTGATGCAGTAGGGTTCGAACACTCGAACACCTCTACTTATTCTCCTGCATGATGACAGATATGTAAATACGGTGTTTACTTACCGTTTCTGATGCATTAGGGTTCGAACACTCGAACACCTATATGGATTCCCCTATATGGTGGCAGATATATAAGTATGGTGTTTACTTTCCATTTCTCATGCATTGGGGTTCGAACACTCGAACACCTATATAGATTTTCCTGCATGGTGGCAGATATGTAAGTATGGTGTTTACTTACCATTTCTCATACATTAGGGCTCGAACACTCGAACACCTATACGTATTCTACTGTATGTTGGCAGATATGTAATTACGATGTTTACTTACCATTTCTCATGTATTAGGGTTCTAACACTCGAAACCTATACGGATTTTCCTGCATGGTGGCAGATATGTAAATACGGTTTTTACATACCATTTGACATGCATCAGAGTTCGAACACTCGAACACCTATACGGATTCAACTGCATGTTGGCAATATGTAATTACGATGTGTACTTAAAATTTCTCATGCATTAGGTTTTGAACACTCAAAAACCTTTACGGATTCTCCTGCATTGTGGCAGATATGTAAATACGGGGTTCACGTACCATTTCTCATGCATTAGCGTTCGAACACTCGAACACCTATACGGATTCTCCTGCATGGTGGCAGATATATAAATATGGTGTTTACTTGCCATTTCTCATGCATTAGGGTTCGAACATTCGAACACCTATATGGATTTTCCTACATGGCGGCACATATGTAAATACGGTTTTTACATACCATTTGACATGCATTAGGGTTCGAACACTCGAACACCTATACGGATTCTACTGCATGTTGGCAATATGTCATTACGATGTCTACTTACCATTTCTCATGCATTAGGGTTTGAACACTCAAAAACCTATACGGATTCTCCTGCATGGTGGCAGATATGTAAATACGGTGTTTACATACCATTTCTCATGCATTAGCGTTCGAACACTCGAACACCTATACGAATTCTCCTGCATGGTGGTAGGCATATACATATGGTGTTTACTTTCCATTTCTAATGCATTGGGGTTAGAACACTCGAACACGTGTATGGATTCTCCTGCATGGTGGCAGATATATAAATACGGTGTTTACTTACCATTTCTCAAGCATTAGGGTTCGAACACTCGAACACATATACAGATTCTTCTGCATGATGACCGATATGTAAATACAGTGTTTACTTACCATTTGTCATGCATTAGGGTTCGAACACTCGAACACCTATACGGATGCTCCTGCATGATGACAGATTTGTAAATACGGTGTTTACTTACCGTTTCTGATGCATTAGGGTTCAAACACTCGAACACCTATACGGATTCCCCTGCATGGTGGCAGATATGTAAATACGATGTTTACTTACCATTTCTCATGCATTAGGGTTCGAACACTCGAACACCTATATGGATTCTCCTATATGGTGGCAGATATGTAAGTACGGTGTTTACTTACCATTTCTCATACATTAGGGTTCGAACACTCGAACACCAATACGGATTCTACTGCATGTTGGCAGATATGTAAATACGGTTTTTACATACCATTTGACATACATTAAGGTTCGAACACTCGAACACCTATACGGATTCAACTGCATGTTGGTAATATGTAATTACGATGTCTACTTACCATTTCTCATGCATTAGGGTTTGAATAATCAAAAACCTGTACGGATTCTCCTGCATGGTGGTAGATATGTAAATACGGTGTTTACATACCATTTCTCATGCATTAGGGTTCGAACACTCGAACACCTATGCGGATTCTCCTGCATGGTGGCAGATATGTAAATATGGTGTTACTTTCCATTTCTCAAGCATTAGGGTTCGAACACTCGAGCACCTATACAGATTCTCCTGTATGGTGGCACATATGTAAATACGGTGTTTACTTACCATTTCTCATGCATTAGGGTTCATACAGTCGAACACCTATACGGATTCTCCTGCATATTGGCAGATATGTAATTACGGTGTTTACTTTCCATTTCTCATGCATTGGGGTTCGAACATTCGAAAACCTATACGGATTCTCCTGCATGGTGGCAGATATGTAAATACTGTGTTTATTTACCATTTCCCATGCATTAGGGTTCGAACACTCGAACACCTATACGGATTCTCCTGCATCATGACAGATATGTAAATACGGTGTTTACTTATCGTTTCTCATGCATTAGGGTTCGAACACTCGAACACCTATACGGATTCTCCAGCACTGTGTCAGATATGTAAATACGGTGTTTACTTACCATTTCTCATGCATTAGGGTTCGAACACTCGAACACCGATACGGATTATCCTGCATGATGGCTGATATGTAAATACAGTGTTTACTTACCATTTCTCATGCATTAGGGTTCGAACACTCGAACACCTATACGGATTCTCCTACATGATGACAGATATGTAAATACGGTTTTTACTTACCGTTTCTGATGCATTATGGTTCGAACACTCGAACACCTCTACTTATTCTCCTGCATGATGACAAATATGTAAATACGGTGTTTACATCCCATTTCCCATGCATTAGGCTGCGAACACTCGAACACTTATACGAATTCTCCTGTATGTTGGTAGATATGTAATTACGGTGTTTACATACCATTTCTTATGCATTAGGGTTCGAACACTCGCACACCTCTACGGATTCTCCTGGATGGTGGCATCTACGTAAATATGGTGTTTACCTTCCATTTCTCATGCATTAGCGTTCGAACACCCGAACACCAGTACGGATTCTCCTGCAAGGTGGCGGATATGTAAATACGGTGTTTACTTACCATTTCTCATGCATTAGGGTTCGATCACTCGAACACCTATACGGATTCTCATGTATGTTGGGATATATGTAAATACGGTGTTTACTTATCATTTCCTATGCATTGGGGTTCGAACACTCGAACACCTATACGGATTCTCATGCATGGTGGCAAATATGTAAATACGGTGTTTACTTACCATTTCTCATGCACTAGGGTTCGAACACTCGAACACCTATACGGATTCTCATGCACGTTGGCAAATATGTAATTACGGTGTATACTTACCATTTCTAATGCATTGGAGTCCGAACACTCGAAAACTTGTACGGATTCTCCTGCACGGTGGCAGATATGTAAATACGGTGTTTACATACCATTTCTCATACATTAAGGTTCGAACACTCGAACACCTATACGGATTCTGCTGCATGGTGGAAGACATGTAAGTAAAGTGTTTACCTACCATTTCTCATGTATTATGGTTCGAACACTCGAACACCTGTACGGATTCTCCTGCATGATGACAGATATTTAAATACGGTATTTACTTACCCTTTCTCATGCATTAGGGTTCGAACACTCGAACACCTATACGGCTTCTCCCACATGGCGAGAGATATGTAAATACGGGGTTTACTTACCATTTCTCATGCATTAGGGTTCGAACACTCGAACGCCTATACGGATTCTCCCACAAGTTGTCTGATATGTAATTATGGTGTTTACTGACCATTTCTCATAAATTGGGGTTCGAACACTTGAACACCTATACGGATTCTCTTGCATGGTAGCAGATATGCAAATACGGTGTTTACTTACCATTTCTCATGCATTAGGGTTCGAACACTCGAACACCTATACGGATTCACATGCATGGTGGTAGATATGTAAATACGGTGTTTACTTACCATTTCTATTGTATTAGGGTTCTAACACTCGAAACCTATACGGATTTTCCTGCATGGTGGCAGATATGTAAATACGGCTTTTACATACCATTTGACATGCATTATGGTTCGAACAGTCGAACACCTATACGGATTCAACTGCATGTTGGCAATATGTAATTACGATGTCTACTTACCATTTCTCATGCATTAGGGTTTGAACACTCAAAAACCTATACGGATTCTCCTGCATGGTGGCAGATATGTAAATACGGGGTTTACGTACCATTTCTCATGCATTAGCGTTCGAACACTCGAACACCTATACGGATTCTTCTGCATGGTGGCAGATATATAAGTATGGTGTTTACTTTCCATTTCTCATGCATTGGGGTTCGAACACTCGAACACGTGTATGGAGTCTCCTACATGGTGGCAGATATGTAAATACGGTGTTTACTTACCATTTGTCAAGCATTAGGGTTTGAACACTCAAACACATATACAGATTCCTCTACATGATGGTCAATATGTAAATACAGTGTTTACTTACCATTTCTCATGCATTAGGGTTCGAAGACTCGAACACCTATACAGATTCTCCTGCATGATGACAGATTTGTAAATACGGTGTTTACTTACCGTTTCTGATGCATTAGGGTTCGAACATTCGAACAACTATATGGATTCCTCTGCATGGTGGCAGATAAGTAAATACGGTGTTTACTTACCGTTTCTCATGCATTAGGGTTCGAACACTCGAACACCTATATGGATTTTCCTGCATGGTGGCAGATATGTAAGTACGGTGTTTACTTACCATTTCTCATACATTAGGGTTCGAACACTCGAAGACCTATACGTATTCTACTGCATGTTGGCAGATATGTAATTACGATGTTTACTTACCATTTCTCATGTATTAGGGTTCTTACACTCGAAACCTATACGGATTTTCCTGCATGGTGGCAGATATGTAAATACGGTTTTTATATACCATTTGACATGCATTAGGGTTCGAACAATCGAACACCTATACGGATTCAACTACATGTTGGCAATATGTAATTACGATGTCTACTTACCATTTCTCTTGCATTAGGGTTTGAACACTGAAAAACCTATACGGATTCTCCTGCATGGTGGCAGATATGTAAATACGGTGTTTACATACCATTTCTCATGCATTAGCGTTCGAACACTCGAACACCTATACGGATTCTCCTCCATGGTGGCAGATATGTAAATATGGTGTTTACTTTCCATTTCTCTTCCATTGGGGTTCGAACACTCGAACACGTGTATGGATTCTTCTGCATGGTGGCAGATATGTAAATACGGTGTTTACTTACCATTTCTCAAGCATTAGGGTTCGAACACTCGAACACATATACAGAATCTTCTGCATGATGGCCGATATGTAAATACTGTGTTTACTTACCATTTCTCATGCATTAGGGTTCGAACACTCGAACACCTATACGGATTCTCCGGTATGATGACAGATATGTAAATACAGTGTTACTTACCGTTTCTGATGCGTTACGGTTCGAACACTCGAACACCTATACGGATTCCCCTGCATGGTGGCAGATATGTAAATACGGTGTTTACTTACCATTTCTCGTGCATTAGGGTTCGAACACTCGAACACCTATATGGATTTTCCTGCATGGTGGCAAATATGTAAGTACGGTGTTTACTTACCATTTCTCATACATTAGGGTTCGAACACTCGAAGACCTATACGTATTCTGTTGCATGTTGGCAGATATGTAATTACGATGTTTACTTACCATTTCTCATGTATTAGGGTTCTAACGCTCGAAATCTATACGGATTATCCTGCATGGGGACAGATATGTAAATACGGTTTTTACATACCATTTGACATGCATTAGGGTTTGAACAATCGAACACCTATACGGATTCAGCTGCATGTTGGCAATATGTAATTACGATGTCTACTTACCATTTCACTTGCATTAGGGTTTGAACACTGAAAAACCTATACGGATTCTCCTGCATGGTGGCAGATATGTAAATGCGGTGTTTACATACCATTTCTCATGCATTAGCGTTCGAACACTCAAACACCTATACGGATTCTCCTCCATGGTGGCAGATATATAAATATGATGTTTACTTTCCAGTTCTCATGCATTGGGGTTCGAACACTCGAACACATGTATGGATTCTCCTGCATGGTGGCAGATATGTAAATACGATGTTTACTTACTATTTCTCAAGCATTAGGGTTCGAACACTCGAACACATATACAGATTCTTCTGCATGATGGCCGGAATGTAAATACAGTGTTTACTTACCATTTCTCATGCATTAGGGTTCGAACACTCGAACGCCTATACGGATTCTCCTACATGATGACAGATATGTAAATACGGTGTTTACTTACCGTTTCTTATGCATTAGGGTTCGAACACTCGAACACCTATACGGACTCCCCTGCATGGTGGCAGATATGTAAATACGGTGTTTACTTATCATTTCTTTTGCATTAGGGTTCGAACACTCGAACACCTATATGGATTTTCCTGCATGGTGGCAGATATGTAAGTACGGTGTTTACTTACCATTTCTCATACATTAGGGTTCGAACACTCGAAGACCTATACGTATTCTACTGCATGTTGGCAGATATGTAATTACAATGTTTGCTTACCATTTCTCATGTATTAGGGTTCTAACACTCGAAACCTATACGGATTTTTCTGCATAGTGGCAGATATGTAAATACGGTTTTTACATACCATTTGACATGCAATAGGGTTCGAACAATCGAACACCTATACAGATTCAACTGTATGTTGGCAATATGTAATTACGATGTCTACTTACCATTTCTCTAGCATTAGGGTTTGAACACTGAAAAACCTATACGGATTCTCCTGCATGGTAGCAGATATGTAAATACGGTGTTTACATACCATTTCTCATGCATTAGTGTTCGAACACTCGAACGCCTATACGGATTCTCCTCCATGGTGGCAGATATAGAAATATGGTGTTTACTTTCTATTTCTCATGCATTGGGGTTCGAACACTCGAACACGTGTATGGATTCTCATGCATGGTGGCAGATATGTAAATACGGTGTTTACTTACCATTTCTCAAGCATTAGGGTTCGAACACTCGAACACATATACAGATTCTTCTGCATGATGGCCGATACGTAAATACAGTGTTTACTTACCATTTCTTATACATTAGGGTTCGAACACTCGAACACCTATACGGATTGTACTGCATGTTGGTAGATATGTAATTACGATGTTTACCTACCATTTCTCATGTATTAGGTTCTAACACTCGAAACCTATACGGATTTTCCTGCATGGTGGCAAATATGTAAATACGGTTTTTACATACCATTTGCCATGCATTAGGGTTCGGACACTCGAACACCTATACGGATTCAACTGCATGTTAGCAATATATAATTACGATGTGTACTTACCATTTCTCATGCATTTGGGTTTGAACACTCAAAAACCTATACGGATTCTCCTGCATGGTGGTAGATATGTAAAAACGGTGTTTACATACCATTTCTCACGCATTTGGGTTCGAAGACTCGAACACCTATGCGGATTCTCCTGCATGGTGGCAGATATGTAAATATGGTGTTACTTTCCACTTCTCAAGCATTAGGGTTCGAACACTCGAACACCTATACAGATTCTCCTGTATGGTTGCACATATGTAAATACAGTGTTACTTACCATTTCTCATGGATTAGGGTTCGTACAGTCGAACACCTATACGGATTCTCCTGCATGTTGGATGATATGTAATTAGGGTGTTTACTTTCCATTTCTCATGCATTGGGGTTCGAACGTTCGAAAACCTATACGGATTCTGCTGCATGGTGGCAGATATGTAAATACGGTGTTTACTTACCATTTCCCATGCATTAGGGTTCGAACACTCGAACACCTATACGGATTCTCCTGCATCATGACAGATATGTAAATACAGTGTTTACTTACCGTTTCTCATGCATTAGGGTTCAAACACTCGAACACCAATACGGATTCACCTGCATTGTGGCAGATATGTAAATACGGTGTTTACTTACAATTTCTCATGCATTAGGGTTCGAACACTCGAACACCTATACGGATTCTCCTGCATGATGGCCGGTATGTAAATACAGTGTTTACTTACCATTTCTCATGCATTAGGGTTTGAACAATCGAACACCTATACGGATTCTCCTGCATGATTACAGATATGTAAATACGGTGTTTACTTACCGTTTCTGATGCATTAGGGTTCGAACACTCGAACACCTCTACTTATTCTCCTCTATGATGACAGATATGTAAATACGGTGTTTACATACCATTTCTCATGCATTAGGCTTCGAACATTCGAACACCTATACGGATTCTCCTGTATGTTGGCAGATATGTAATTACGGTGTTTACATACCATTTCTCAAGCATTAGGGTTCGAACACTCGCACACCTATACAGATTCTCCTGGATGGTGGCAGCTTCGTAAATATGGTGTTTACCTTCCATTTCTCATGCGTTAGAGTTTAAACACTCGAACACCAATACAGATTCTCCTGCATGGTGGCGGATATGTAAATACGGTGTTTACTTACCATTTCTCATGCATTAGGGTTCGAACACTTGAACACCTATACGAATTCTCCTGCATGTTGTTTGATATGTAATTATGGTTTTACTTACCATTTCAAATGCATTGGGGTTTGAAGACTTGAACACCTATACGGATTCTCCTCCATGGTGGCAGATATGCAAATACAGTTTTTAATTACCATTTCTCATGCATTAGAGTTCGAACACTCGAACACCTATACGGATTCTCATGCATGGTGGTAGATATGTAAATACGGTGTTTACTTACCATTTCTCATGTATTAGGGTTCTAACACTCGAATCCTATACGGATTTTCCTGCATGGTGGCGGATTTCTAAATACGATTTTCACATACCATTTGACATGCATTAAGGTTCGAACACTCGAACAGCTATACGGATTCAACTGCACGTTGGCAATATGTAATTACGATGTCTACTTACCATTTCTCATCCATTAGGGTTTGAACACTCAAAAACCTATACGGATTCTCCTGCATAGTGGCTGATATGTAAATACGGCGTTTACTTACCATTTCTCATGCATTACGGTTCGAACACTCGAACACCTATACGGATTCTCCTGCACAGTGGCAGATATTTAAATACGGGGTTTACTTACCATTTTTCTTGCATTAGTGTTCGAACACTCGAACACCTATTTGGATTCTCCTGCATGGTGGCAGATATGTAAATACGGTGTTTACTTGCCATTTGTCAAGCATTAGGGTTCGAACAGTCGAACACATATACAGATTCTTCTGCATGATGGCCGATATTTAAATACAGTGTTTACTTAACATTTCTCATGCATTAGGGTTCGAACACTCGAACACCTATACGAATTCTCCTGCATGATGACAGATATGTAAATACAGTGTTTACTTACCGTTTCTGATGCATTAGGCTTCGAACACTCGAACACCAATACGGATTCCCCTGCATGGTGGCAGATATGTAAATACAGTGTTTACTTACCATTTCTCATGCATTAGGGTTCGAACACTCGAACACCTATACGGATTCTCCTGCATGATGACAGATATGTAAATACGGTGTTTACTTACCGTTTCTGAGGGATTAGGGTTCGAACA
Organism: Camellia lanceoleosa; assembly: GCA_025200525.1. Taxonomy (NCBI): domain Eukaryota; kingdom Viridiplantae; phylum Streptophyta; class Magnoliopsida; order Ericales; family Theaceae; genus Camellia; species Camellia lanceoleosa. The sequence continues at coordinate 163,396 of JANUSC010000264.1, read as the reverse complement.
GTGGAACACCTCTACTTATTCTCCTGCATGATGACAGATATGTAAAGACGGTGTTTACATACCATTTCTCAAGCATTAGGCTTCGAACACTCAAACACCTATACGGATTCTCCTGTATGTTGGCAGATATGTAATTACGGTGTTTATATACCATTTCTCATGCATTAAGGTTCGAACACTCACACACCTATACGGATTCTCCTGGATAGTGGCAGCTTTGTAAATATGGTGTTTACCTTCCATTTCTGATGCATTAGAGTTCAAACACCCGAACACCAATACGGATTCTCCTGCATGGTGGTGGATATGTAAATACGGTGTTTACTTACCATTTCTCATATATTAGGGTTCGAACACTCGAACACATATACAGATTCTTCTGCATGATGGCCGATATGTAAATACAGTGTTTCCTTACCATTTCTCATGCATTAGGGTTCGAACACTCGAACACCTATACGGATTCTCCTGCATGATGACAGATATGTAAATACGGTGTTTACTTACCGTTTCTGATGCATTAGGGTTAGAACACTCGAACACCTATACGGATTCCCCAACATGGTGGCAGATTTGTAAATACGGTGTTTACTTACCATTTGTCAAGCATTAGGGTTCGAACACTCGAACACCTATACGGATTCTCCTGCATGTTGACAGATATGTAAATACGGTGTTTACTTACCGTTGCCGATGCATTAGGTTCGAACACTCGATCACCTCTACTTATTCTCCTGCATGATGACAGATATGTAAATATGGTGTTTACATACCATTTCTCATGCATTAGGGTTCGAACACTCGAACACCTATACGGATTCTCATGCATGGTGGTAGATATGTAAATACGGTGTTTACTTACCATTTCTCATGTATTAGAGTTCTAACACTCGAAACCAATACGGATTTTCCTGCATGGTGGCAGATATATAAATACGGTTTTTACATACCATTTGACATGCATTAGGGTTAGAACACTCGAACACCTATACGGATTCAACAGCATGTTGGCAATATGCAATTACGATGTCTACTTACCATTTCTCATGCATTAGGGTTTGAACACTCAAAAACCTATACGGATTCTTCTGCATGGTGGCAGATATGTAAATACGGTGTTTACTTACCATTTCTCATGCATTTGGGTTCGAACACTCAAACACCTATATGGATTCTCATACATGGTGGCAGATATGTAATTATGGTGTTTACTTACCATTTCTCATGCATTAGGGTTCGAACACTCGAACACCTATATGGATTCTCATACATGGTGGCAGATATGTAAATACGGTGTTTACTTACCACTTGTCAAGCATTAGGGTTCGAACACTCGAACACATATACAGATTCTTCTGCATGATGGCCGATATTTAAATATAGTGTTTACTTAACATTTCTCATGCATTAGGGTTCGAACACTCGAACACCTATACGAATTCTCCTGCATGATGACAGATATGTAAATACAGTTTTTACTTACCGTTTCTGATGCATTAGGCTTCGAACACTCGAACACCTATACGGATTCCCCTGCATGGTGGCAGATATGTAAATACGGTGGTTACTTACCATTTCTCATGCATTAGGGTTCGAACACCCGAACACCTATATGAATTTTCCTGCATGGTGGAAGATATGTAAGTACGGTGTTTACTTACCGTTTCTGATGCATTAGGGTTCGAACAATCGAACACCACTACTTATTCTCCTGCATGATGACAGATATGTAAATACGGTGTTTACATACCATTTCTCATGCATTAGGCTTCGAAGACTCGAATACCTATACGGATTCTCCTGTATGTTAGCAGATATGTAATTATGGTGTTCACATACCATTTCTCATGCATTAGGGTTCGAACACTCGCACACCTATACGGATTCTCCTGGATCGTGGCAGCTACGTAAATATGGTGTTTACCTTCCATTTCTCGTGCATTAGAGTTCGAACACTCGAACACCAATACGGATTCTCCTGCATGGTGGCGGATATGTAAATACGGTGTTTACTTACCATTTCTCATGCATTAGGGTTCGAACACTCGAACACCTATACGGATTCTCCTGCATGTTGTCTGATATGTAATTATGGTGTTTAGTTACCATTTCTCATGCATTGGGGTTCGAACAGTCAAACACCTATACGGATTCTAATGCATGGTGGTAGATATGTAAATACGGTGTTTACTTGCCATTTCTCACGTATTAGGGTTCTAACACTCGAAACATGTACGGATTTTCCTGCATGGTGACAGATATGTAAATACGGTTTTTACATACCATTTTCCATGCATTAGGGTTTGAACACTCGAACACCTATACGGATTCAACTGCATGGTGGCAGATATGTAAATACAGTGTTTACTTGCCATTTCTCATGCATTAGGGTTCGAACACTCGAACACCTACTCGGATTGTCCTGCATGGTGGCAGATATGTAAATACGGTGTTTACTTACCAATTCTCATGCATTAGGGTTCAAACAATCGAACACCTATACGGATTCTCCTGCATGGTGGCATATATGTAAATACGATGTTTACTTACCATTTCTCATGCATTACAGTTCGAACACTCGAACACCTATATGGATTCTCCTGCATGTTGGCAGATATGTAATTACGGTGTTGACTTACCAGTTCTCATGGATTAGGGTTTGAACACTCGAAAACCTATACGGATTCTCCTGCATGGTGGCAGATATGTAAATACGGTGTTTACATACCATTTCTCATGCATTTGGGTTCGAACACTCGAACACCTAGACGCATTCTCCTACATGATGGCCGATATGTAATTACGGGGTTTACTTACCATTTCTCATGCATTAGGGTTCGAACACTCGAACACCTATACGGATTCTCATGCATGATGGCAGATATATAATTACGGTGTTTACTTACCATTTCTCATGCATTAGGGTTCGAACACTCGAACACCTATACGGATTCTCCTGCATGGTGGCAGATATGTAAATATGGTGTTTACTTACCATTTCTCATGCATTACGGTTCGAACACTCGAACACCTATACGGATTGTACTGCATGTTGGCAGATATGTAAGTACGATGTTTACTTACCATTTCTCATGTATTAGGGTTCGAACACCCGAAAACCTATACGGATTCTCCTGCATGGTGGCAGATATGTAAATACGGTGTTTACATACCATTTCTCATGCATTAGGGTTCGAACACTCGAACACCTATACGGATTCAACTGCACGTTGGCAATATCTAATTACGATGTCTACTTACCATTTCTCATGCATTAGGGTTTGAACACTCAAAAACCAATACGGATTCTCCTGCATGGTGGCAGATATGTAAAGACGGTGTTTACATACCATTTCTCATGCATTAGCGTTCGAACACTCGAACACCTATACAGATTCTCCTGCATGGTGGCAGATATGTAAATATGGGGTTTACTTTCCATTTCTCATGCATTGGGGTTCAAACACTCGAACACGTCTATGGATTCTCCTACACGGTGTTAGATATCTAAATACGGTGTTTACTTACCATTTCTCAAGCATTAGGGTTCGAACACTCGAACACATATACAGATTCTTCTGCATGATAGTCGATATGTAAATACAGTGTTTACTTACCATTTCTCATGCATTAGGGTTCGAACACTCGAACACATATACAGATTCTTCTGCATGATAGTCGATATGTAAATACAGTGTTTACTTACCATTTCTCATGCATTAGGGTTCGAACACTCGAACACCTATACGGATTCTCCTGCATGGTGGCAGATATGTAAATACGGTGTTTACTTACCATTTCTCATGCATTAGGGTTCGAACACTCGAACACCTATACGGATTCTCCTGCATTGTGGCAGATATGTAAATACAGTGTTTACTTACAATTTCACATGCATTAGGGTTCGAACACTCGAACACCTACACGGATTCTCCTGCATGATGGCCGGTATGTAAATACAGTGTTTACTTACCACTTCTCATGCATTAGGTTCGAACACTCGAACACCTATACGGATTCTCCTGCATGATGACAGATATGTATATACGGTGTTTACTTACCGTTTCTGATGCATTAGGGTTCGAACACTCGAACACCTCTACTTATTCTTCTGCATGATGACAGATATGTAAATACGGTATTTACATACCATTTCTCATGCATTAGGCTTCGAACACTCGAACACCTATACGGATTCTCCTGTATGGTGGCAGATATGTAATTACGGTATTTACATACTATTTCTCATGCATTAGGGTTCGAACACTCGCACACTTATACGGATTCTCCTGGATGGTGGCAGCTACGTAAATATGGTGTTTACCTTCCATTTCTCATGCATTAGAGTTCGAACACTCGAACACCAATACGGATTCTCCTGCATGGTGACGGAAATATAACTACAGTGTTTACTTACCATTTCTCATGCATTAGGGTTCGAACACTCGAACACCTATACGGATTCTCCTGCATGGTCGCAGATATGTAAATATGGTGTTCACTTTCCATTTCTCATGCAATAGGGTTCGAACAATCGAACATCTGTACGGATTCTCCTTCATGATGATAGATATGTAGCTACGGTGTTTACTTACGATTTCTGACGCATTACGGTTCGAACACTCGAACACCTATACGGATTCTACTGCATGGTGGCAGATACGTAAATACGGTGTTTACTTACCATTTCTCATGCATTAGGGTTCGAACACTCGAAAACCTATACGGATTCTCATGCATGGTGGCAGATATGTAAATACGGTGTTTACTTACCATTTCTCATGCATTAGGGTTCGAACACTCGAAAACCTATACGGATTCTCATGCATGGTGGCAGATATGTAAATACGGTGTTTACTTACCATTTCTCATGCATTAGGGTTCAAACACTCGAACAACTATACGGATTCTGATGCATGTTGGCATATATGTAATAACGGTGTTTATTTACCATTTCTCATGCATTGGAGTTCAAACACTCGAAAACGTATACGGATTCTCCTGCATGGTGGCAGATATGTAAATACGGCGTCTACTTACCATTTCTCACGCATTTGGGCTCGAACACTTGAACACCTATATGGATTCTCTAGCATAGTGGTTGATATGTAAATACGGGGTTTACTTACCATTTCCACGCATTAGGGTTCCAACATTCGAACACCTATACGGATTCTGCTGCATGGTGGAAGGCATGTAAATACAGTGTTTACTTACCATTTCTCATGTATTAGGGTTCGAACAGTCGAACACCTCTATGGATTCTCCTGCATGATGACCGATATGTAAATACGGTGTTTACATACCATTTGTCATGCATTAGGGTTCGAACACTCGAACACCTATACGGATTCTCCTGCCTGATGGCATATTTGCAAATACGGTGTTTACTTACCATTTCTCATGCATTACGATTCGAACACTCGAACACCTATACGGATTCTCATGCATGTTGGCATATATGTAATCACGGTGTTTATTAACCATTTCTCATGCATTTGGGTTCGAACACTCGAACACCTCTACTTATTCTCCTGCACGATGACAGATATGTAAATACGGTGTTTACTTACCATTTCTCATGCATTAGGGTTCGAACACTCGAACACCTATACGGATTCAGTTGCATGGTGGAAGATATGTAAATACGGTGTTTACATACCATTTCTCATGCATTAGGGTTCGAACACTCGAACGCCTATACGGATTCTCCTGCATGGTGGCAGATATGTAAATACGGTGTTTACATACCATTTCTCATGCATTAGGGTTCGAACACTCGAACACCTATACGGATTCTCCTGCCTGGTGGCAGATTTGTAAATACGGTGTTTACTTACCATTTCTATGCATTAGGATTCGAACACTCGAACACCTATACGGATTCTCATGCATGTTCACGTATATGTAATCACGGTTTTTATTTACCATTTCTCATTCATTTGGGTTCGAACACTCGAACACCTATCCGGATTCTCATGCATGGTGGTAGATATGCAAATACGGGGTTTACTTACCATGTCTCATGCATTAGGGTTCGAACACTCGAACACCTATACGGATTCTAATTCGTGTTGGCATATATGTAATTACGGTGTTTACTTACCATTTCTCATGCATTAAGGTTCGAACACTCGAACACCTATACGGCTTCTCCCGCATGGTGAGAGATATGTAAATACGGGATTTACTTACCATTTCTCATGCATTAGGATTCGAACACTCGAACACCTTTACGGATTCTCCTGCATGTTGGCTGATAAGTAATTATGGTGTTTGCTTACCATTTCTCATGCATTGGGGTTCGAACACTTGAACACTTATACGGATTCTCCTGCTTGGTGGCAGATATGTAAATATGGTGTTTACTTACCATTTGTCATGCTTTAGTGTTCGAACACTCGAACACCTATACGGATTCTCCTGCATGATGGCAGATATGTAAATACAGTGTTTACTTACCATTTCACATGTATTAGGGTTCAAACACTCGAACACCTCTACGGATTCGCCTGCATTATGACAGATATGTAAATACGGTGTTTACATACCATTTCTCATGCATTACGGTACGAACACTAGAACACCTATATGGTTTCTGCTGCATAGTGGAAGATATGTAAATACGATGTGTACATACCATTTCTCATGCATTAGGGTTCGAACACTCGAACACCTATACGGATTCTCCTGCATGGTGGCAGATATGTAAATACGGTGTTTACTTACCATTTCTCATGCATTAGGGTTCGAACACTCGAACAACTATACGGATTCTCATGCATGGTGGAAGATATGTAAATACGGTGCTTACTTACCATTTCTCATGCATTAGGGTTCGGGCACTCGAACACCTATACGGATTCTCATGCATGTTGGCATATATGTAAATACGGTGTTTACTAACCATTTCTCATGCATGAGGGTTCGAACACTCGAACACCTATACGGATTCTCATGCATGGTGGCAAATGTGTAAATACGGTGTTTACTTACAATTTCTCATGCACTAGGGTTCGAACACTCGAACACCTATACGGATTCTCATGCACGTTGGCAAATATGTAATTACGGTGTTTACTTACCATTTCTAATGCATTGGGGTTCAAACACTTGAAAACCTATACGGATTTTTCTACATGGTGGCAGATATGTAAATACGGTGTTTACGTACCATTTCTCATACATTAGGGTTCGAACACTCGAACACCTATACGGATTCTGCTGCATGGCGGAAGACATGTAAGTAAAGTGTTTACCTACCATTTCTCATGTATTAGGGTTCGAACACTCGAACAACTCTACGGATTCTCCAGCATGATGACAGATATTTAAATACGGTATTTACTTACCATTTCTCATGTATTAGGGTTCGAACACTCGAACACCTATACGTCTTCTCCCGCATGGCGAGAGATATGTAAATACGGGGTTTATTTACCATTTCTCATGCATTAGGGTTCGAACACTCGAACACCTATACGGATTCTCCTGCATGGTGGCAGATATGTAAATACGGTGTTTACTTACCATTTCTCATGCATTAGGGTTCGAACACTCGAACACCTATACGGATTCTCCTGCATGGTGGCAGATATGTAAATACGGTGTTTACTTACCATTTCTCATGCATTAGGGTTCGAACACTCGAACACCTATACGGATTCTCCTGCACAGTGGAAGATATGTAAATACGGTGTTTACTTACCATTTCTCATGCATTAGGGTTCGAACACTCGAACACCTATACGGATTCTCATGCATGTTGGCATATATGTAAATATGGTGTTTACTTACCATTTCTCATGCAGTAGGGTTCGAACACTCGAACACCTGTACGGATTCTCATGCTTGGTGGCAAATATGTAAATACGGTGTTTACTTACAATTTCTCATGCACTAGGGTTCGAACACTCGAACACCTATACGGATTGTCATGCACGTTGGCAAATATGTAATTACGGTGTTTACTTACCATTTCTAATGCATTGGGTTTCGAACACTTGAAAACCTGTACGGATTCTCCTGCATGGTGGCAGATATGTAAATACGGTGTTGACGTGCCATTTCTCATACATTAGGGTTCGAACACTCGAACACCTATACGGATTCGGCTGCATGGTGGAAGACATGTAAGTAAAGTGTTTACCTACCATTTCTCATGTATTAGGGTTCGAACACTCGAACACCTCTACGGATTCTCCTACATGATGATAGATATTTAAATACGGTATTTACTTACCATTTCTCATGTATTAGGGTTCGAACACTCGAACACCTATACGGCTTCTCCCGCATGGCGAGAGATATGTAAATACGGGGTTTACTTACCATTTCTCATGCATTAGGGTTCGAACACTCGAACACCTATATGGTTTCTGCTGCATAGTGGAAGATATGTAAATACGGTGTGTACATACCATTTCTCATGCATTAGGGTTCGAACACTCGAACACCTATACGGATTCTCCTGCGTGGTGGCAGATATGTAAATACGGTGTTTACTTACCATTTCTCGTGCATTAGGGTTCGAACACTCGAACAACTATACGGATTCTCATGCATGGTGGAGGATATGTAAATACGGTGTTTACTTACCATTTCTCATGCATTAGGGTTCGAGCACTCGAACACCTATACGGATTCTCATGCATGTTGGCATATATGTAAATACGGTGTTTAGTTACCATTTCTAATGCATTAGGGTTCGAACACTCGAACACCTATACGGATTCTCATGTATGGTGGCAAATATGTAAATACGGTGTTTACTTACAATTTCTCATGCACTAGGGTTCGAACACTCGAACACCTATACGGATTCTGATGCACGTTGGCAAATATGTAATTACGGTGTCTGAGTGTGTGTAATCCTTTTTACTTGCTAAATTGTTCTAGTTGGTTGATTTGGATGTCATCATATTCTTTTAGTGAAAGGACACTACTTCATATAAAAAGGACACTATGTCTTCATGTACTCATTTGTTTAATGCATGCCCAGACATACTTAACCATTTGTATAGTGGTGTTAAGTTGTGAAGAAGAACAAATGCAATTTACGTTGAATATTTAGTGTCTATTAAACAAAACCAACTATGATGTTTGCTATGGGCGGCCCTTTGAACTCTTGAATATTTGTTGGTCTCAATTCTTAGACTTGCAAACTTGCCTGCAAACTAGGCAAGACTTTGTTGAAATTAAAGTAATAAATTTTCTTTATCACCATATTAAATAGTCGTATAATAAAATTTTGGAACAATTCAAATTCTCTGTGCAATTTGAAAAAGAAAATAGGCCATTGCACATGCAGCATGAGTGCTACTCAGTTGAGCTTTGAAATCTGGATATGTCGAGTGGTCAAGGGTTCAACTCTATTGCCTCTATTGTGAAATATCATGTTCTTAAAAATATATTAGAAAGAAAGAAAAGAAAAATGGTGGCCAATCATTAACCTCAAAGTTGGTACATGAAGGTTGCACTTTAGACATTATTTTACTAGATTGTAGAACTCTAGGTAGGTAAGTTATTGAAATTTTGTGGTATTTCTCATGGCCATATCAAATCACATAGGTGAATCAACAATGGTAAGTTATTGCTATAGATTGTAGACCCATCAATACTGGTTTCTTGGAGTTCTTGATATAGTAAGTATATTGATTATGTAAGATATTGGTTTCTTGGAGTTCTTGATATAATAGGTATATTGATCATATAAGATATTAGAGTGGAGTTTTTGTTCTTTGTTGTACTTCATAAATATTTCTCTTATCAAACAAATCAAAATTGTTGTAATATGGTTCTAGGGAGGAACCATATTCATGTCAAGCATTGACACTTCTAGAAACACCTCAAAAACATAAATTATAAGTTACACCAAACAAGTCTTATATGTCACTTGTTTTATTTTTCTCTATGATACATAAGGGTAACAAAAAATTAATAGGGTATATGTTAATTTTTTTGGGGGTCTAATTTGGTTGAAAGAAAGAATATAGTTTTATGAATTATGAATAGATATTGGTAGAAGAAATTCTTGATAGTTTGACAAAGATTTCAAAACTATTAAAAATAAGAAAAAAAAAGAAAAAGTGGACAATCTGACTTGTTCTTTATTGGGTTGCAAGAATAAAATGTGTTAGCCTAGTAGGTGATCTAAGATCATTAATTTTGCCAACTTTGTACGGTGAGGATTTTTATTATAGCTGCGGTGAAAGATTGACTATATGACTAATTATGACTAATTTTGCCATTCTTTCTCTATCTGCCTCACACATAATCCTATATCATTGTGACCCTTACATTTGTTGTAATTATATTTTTTTCTAGGGCATATTTGTTTTGCATGTGAGATGTATATCTCCCAGTAAGTTTGCCTGAAACAAATTAATGGTGGGAAACACATATGCATGTGGAAAATGACTGGCATTTAAATATATTTATATATATTGTTGAGAAGATTACAAAAGAAGTGAAGTGTGCATTTGAGGGAAGTACAGATGATGGATAAGAGTTAGATTGATTTTCCAAATAGGATGTCGAGGGAATACATTAATGGGACTGATCAATTCCTTGTGTTTGCCTACACTAATAGGGTTGAAGGTTCGATGATTAGTTGTCCATGTAAAAAATGTGAGAATTGATACCATCTTGTACGAGAGGGTGTACGGGAGCATCTGATTTTGAATGGCTTTTTAAAAAAGAACAAACATTGGATTAATCATGGGGAATCTTACGTATCTCTGTATGGTAATCGAGAGAATAAAACATTGGCTAATTTAGACATTGGGGATGATATGGTTGGAATGATACAAGAGGCTATGGGAAATCCACATGCCGGTACAAGTGTTGTGGGTAATGAACCACAAGGGCCTGATCCCCATGCATCTGAACCCCAGCTCGGTCCAAATGCAGAAACTGCAAAGTATTTCAAACTTCTTCAAGATGCACAAAGTGAATTATATCCAGGTTGTCAAAAGTTCACATCTTTGTCATTCATTGTTCGACTTCTACATCTGAAGGTGCTTAATCAGTGGACAGACAAGTCTGTTGACATGTTGCTTGAGTTATTGAATGAGGCATTCCCGTTAGGTGTGAAACTCCTGGACTCATATTATAAATCTCAAAAGGTCACAACAGATTTGGGCTTCACGTATGAGACGTGGGATGCATGTCCCAATAGTTGCATGCTGTTTTGAAATGAGGATGCCAATCTTGATAAATGTGTCATATGCAATAGTTCAAGATGGAAATCAAATGGTGATGGTGGTTCAAATGGTCCTAACAACGGTGGCAAATGAATAGCTGCAAAACAAATGAGATATTTTCCTTTAAAGCCAAGGTTGCAGAGGTTGTTTATGTCATCCAAGATGGCTAAGTTAATGAGATGGCATGCAGAGGAACGAACTGATGATGGTGTCTTTAGGCATCCTGCAGACTCCCTTACATGGAAAGATTTTGACCGTCAGAATATTGACTTTAGTAATGATTGCCGAAGTGTAAGGCTTGGCTTAGCATCTGATGGTTTTAACCCATTTAGGACAATGAACATAGTTCGTAGCACTTGGCCTGTTGTACTCATTCCATACAACTTGCAGCCATAGATGTGCATGAAAGCAACAATTTCTAATTTTATCTGTGCTTATTGACGGCCCAAAAGGACCTGGTGACAAGATTGATGTGTATATGCAACCGTTGATTGAGGAGTTGAAAGAACTATGACGGTGTCTCCACATTTGATGCATCAACAAATCAAATGTTTCAGATGCATACAGCTTTACTGTGGACAATTAGTAATTTTCTTGCATATGCAAACTTGTCAAGATGGAGCACTAAAGGTGAATATGCATGTCCTTGTTGCAATAAGGAAACTGCATCGTGTTGGTTGAAGCATAGTAGGAAACAATCATACTTCGGTCATCGCAGATTTTTACCTAGTGGCCATAAATTCCGAAAGGATAAAGTATCATTTTATGGTAGTTGGGAAGTCAGACTCAAACCAAAATTGTTGTCTGGAACTGAGATGCTTCTACAATTAGAATCTGAGGATATTTTAACCCAATACAAGAGGGATGACCTTAAGGAGAGGCGTAGGAGACAAGTAGAGAAGGAGAAAGCTGGACATCGCATCCATAACTGGAAGAAAAAGAGTATCTTTTATGAACTGCCATATTGGGAGCACAATCTAATAAGACACAACCTCGATGTGATGCATATAGAGAAAAATGTTTGTGACAATGTGTTGTGGACAATATTAGGAGTTGTAGGAAAATCGAAGGATAGTGTTAATGCTCGGCGTGATTTACAAGAAATGAATATTAGAAAACCCCTACATTTGTAGTTAAGCGGGTCGAATAAAGTTTATTTACCACCAGCACAATTCACGATGACCAAGGATGAGAAAGATTTGTTCTTGAAAGTATTGAAGGAAGTTAGAGTTCCCAACAGGTATTCATCCAATATATCGCGTCACGTGCGCTTACATGATAGAAGTATTGGGGGTCTTAAGAGCTACGATAGTCATATACAGATGCAACAACTAATTCCATTGGCTATTCGAAGATCGTTACCGAAGAATGTAACTGAGCCTCTGATTGAATTGAGCAATTTCTTTAGACAATTGTGTTCCAAAGTGAATCGTGCGACGGATTTGCAATATATTCAAGATCGTATCGCCGTAACACTTTGTTAGCTAGAGAAAATATTTCCTTTGACTTTTTTCGATATAATGGAGCACTTGCCTATACATCTAGCTGACGAAGCATTATTGGGTGGAGCGATTTAGTTTCGATGGATGTATCCAATTGAGAGGTATCTTCTTACTTTGAAGCAATATGTGCGTAATAGAGCTCATCTAGAAGGTTCAATTGCTAAAGGATATCTTATGGAAGAATGCATGAATTTTTGTGCACAATATCTCAATGATGTGGAAACCAAATCTAGTCGACCTGTGAGGAACTACAGTGGTGATGATAATCTGGGTCGTGCTGTTGTTGAAAGCACAAGCTTTTATCTTGATAATACTTATTGGGTACAAGCTCATCAGTATGTCTTATTCAATACAAGCTGTAGACACCCCATTTTTGACCGACCTTAAGACTCAGACGTCACCGATTGAGCACTCGGTGATGTTGCATGCTGTGCTCATTCAGAAGTCTCAGAGTCGCGGCCGCGCGCCCTGCCTCCGGGCTTCCGAACTTTCTTCTCTACCTTGTCTCGGTTTGCGAACCAGGCTCGGTTTTCTCTGTTTTCTTTCCTAAGGGAAGAGAGTGGTCCCGTAGACTATCTCTCAGTGGCCGTGAGCTACATTTCGTGGCCGTAGGCCATTTTGCCCATTTCGGAGCCCGGTTCCCGATTTTCGGGATCGTCAGGCCGTGTGCCTCGGTTCGGGACCGCCCGACCATCTCCGATTTCTCCAGTTTTTGGCAAGTGCCTCTGTTTTATCGTTCTGAGGAACACTGGGGTCTCCGAGACCCACTTCGCAGCCGAACACCACTTCCGGTGCCCGGCAGCCCATTTTCGGGATCCCGAACCACGCGGTTTTGGCCCCGAGCATTCATTTTGCATCGATGTCTGTTCATTTTTGGCAGACACCTCTGTTTGGTCCTTCCGAGGGACACTGGGGTCTCTGAGACCCACTTGATGACCACACCTTAGGTGCCCGGCCCATTTTCAGATCCCGAACCACGCGGTTTTTGGCCCCGAGCATTCATTTTGCATCGATGTCTGTTCATTTTTGGCGAACACCTGCTTGGTCCTTCCAGGGACACTGGGTCTCGAGACCCACTTCGCAATGAACACCACTTCGGTGCGGTACCCATTTTCGGGATCGAACCACGCAGTTTTGGCCCCGAGCATTCATTTTGCATCGATGTCTGTTCATTTTGGCGAGACACCTCGCTTGGTCCTTCCGAGGGACACCGGGGTCTTCGAGACCCACGCCAGCGAACACCACTTAGGTGTCGGCCCATTTTCGGATCCCAAACCACGCGGTTTTGGCCGAGCATTCATTTTGCATCGATGCTGCTCATTTTGGCGAACACCTGCTTGGTCCTTTCGAGGGACACTGGGGTCTCTGATACCCACTTCGTGGCCAAACACCACTCCCGGTGCCCGGCAGCCCATTTTCGGGATCCCGAACCACGCGACTTTGGCCCCGAGCATTCATTTTGCATCAATGTCTGTTCATTTTTGGCAGACACCTCTGTTTGGCCCTTCCGAGGGACACTGGGGCCTCTGATGCCCACTTCGTGGCCGAACACCGCTTTCGGTGCTCACAGCCCATTTTCGGGACCTCAAACTGCGCGGTTTTGGTCCCGAGCATTCATTTCGCATCCGTTTTCTCCGGTTTTTGGCGGGGACCTCTATTTTATCGCTCGAGAACACTGGGTCTCAAACCCACTTGACCGAACACCACTTAGGTGCCCATTTTCGACCCCGCGTTTTGGTCCCGAGCTGCGTTTTGCATTAGTTTTTGTTCAATTTTGGCAGGTACCTCTGTTTCATCATTCCGAGGAACACTGCGGTCTCAGATGCCCACTTCGTGGCCAAACAAAATCTTTTCTTTTTGCCCTCAAAATATCTAGATATTTTGCCCTCAAAATATCTAGATATTTGAGGCAAGATATTTCAACCCTTTTGGCCCTCCTTTTAAGCCCTCTCTCTTGTCCATTCCAGCAGCTGGCCGAACCTCATTTTGAGAGGAGAAAAAAATCCTTCAAGAACACTTAAGCTTAAACCTCCATTTTCATAGCAAAAAAGCTCCAAATTTCTTCAAGTCTTGCATTATTTCTTCACCAACACCAAGCCTCACCATCTCCACTACCATTCCAGCAGCAAGGAAGTGTTTTCAGAGGTTAAGAGTCAACAAATTCAAGTCAAGAAGCAAAGAAAGAAAGATCTTCAAGGGTAAGCATTCAAATCCCTTTTTCTTGCATAATCTTGAATCAAATTTTTACCCTATTTCCTTTTGTTTTTGGGGCTCCGACCCCTACTGGTTTTAGGCTTATTTTGAGCCCCTATACAACTTTGTAGAAGGGCTCAACTTCATTTGGTGTTTCCATGATATACTTGTTTCAATATACACCTTGTATGTCACAATCTTGAATGCTAGTTTTAGCCTCTTTGCATTTGTTTTTGGGGCTCCGACCCCTACTGGTTTTGGGCCTATTTTGAGCCCCTATACAACATTGTAGAAGGGCTCAACCTCATTTGGACATTCTATATACCACCTCTCTTGGAAATTCACTTTAGGCCCTAAATCTTGCTCATTTTGTAGCCTTTTGTGCTTATGGTTTTGGCTCTTGGTCAGAGCTAAGAGGGGTCTTATTTTGACCCCCTCTACATGTTTCATGAAGAAAGTTTTGTTATTTGATGTATGCTTTGCATGTCTCTCATTATAACCTCTTTTGAGCTCCATTTCGCATGGAATTGTTAGCATGTTTGCATACTGATTTTGGGGTTTCCATAAACTGTATATATGCTTATTTTTGGGCCCTCTTCAAAGTTGTAGAACTGAGTTTTTGGGTTTGAGCATTGTACATATCACTTGCTTTGTAATTCCCCTCTTTTACCGTATTTTTGCAAGCTTTTGTTTCCATACTTGTGATCATAATTTGGCCATGTTTTGTGCTGGAAAAGTGCTATTTTTTGGGCTGCCTTGCTACTTTTCTTGCTACCATAATCATATTTTGCGTGTTTAGTATAGCCGTAGGCCATTTCGGGCACTTAGAATTGCATTTCGGGATGATTTCATGCATTGATTGTCATTTCGTATCATTTCGGGGCTGTTTTCCCCTTTATTAGTGGCTGAAATTTGGTTTGCATGCTTGCATATCATTTCCCACGGACACGCACTTCGAGGCACTCCGTTTTCATCTATCGGCATCCCATGTGAGTGTGGTTGAGGCCCTCTCATGTTGGTATAAGCCCAATTTGCATTTCGCATGTCATTCCCCATTGCCTCGGTTTGCGTGCCCGTGTGCACGCATTTCGAGGCAGCTTTATTTTTACCCGACGGCAGCCTATGTGAGTGTGGTTGAAGCCCTCTCATGTTGGCGTAAGCCCAATTTGCATTTCCATGCTTGTATGCCATTGCCTCGGTTTGTGTGCCCGTGTGCACGCATTTCGAGGCACTTTATTTTTATCCGACGGCAGCCTATGTGAGTGTGGTTGAGGCCCTCTCATGTTGGCGTAAGCCCAATTTGCATTTTCATGCTTGTATGCCTTTGCCTCGGTTTGTGTGCCTGTGTGCACGCATTTCGAGGCACTTTATTTTTATCCGCTGGCTTCCTATGTGAGTAGGCTGAGGCTCTCTCATGTTGGTATAAGCCCATCATTGCATTTCTGTACCATTTTCATGCTTGTATATCATCGCCTCGGTTTGCGTGCCCGAGTGCACGCATTTCGAGGCAGCTCATTTTATCCGACGGCCTCCTATGTGAGTGAGCTGAGGCTCTCCCATGTTGGTGTAAGCCCATCGCGGCATTCCGTGTGCCATTTCATTGCATTTTATCATCGCCTCGGTTTGCGTGCCCGAGTGCACGCATTTCGAGGCAGCTCATTTTATCCGACGGCCTCCTATGTGAGTGAGCTGAGGCTCTCCTGTGTTGGTGTAAGCCCATCGCGGCATTCCGTGTGCCATTTCATTCCATTTCATCATCGCCTCAGTTTGCGTGCCCGTGTACACGTATTTCGAGGCACTTCGATTTTATCCGATTTGCATTTTTGTCATCGCCTCGGTTTGCGTGCCTGTGTGCACGCATTTCGAGGCACTTCAGTTTTATCCGATTTGCATTTTTATCATCGCCTCGGTTTGTGTGCCTGTGTGTATGCATTTCGAGGCACTTCGGTTTTATCCGATTTGCATTTTGTCATCGCCTCGGCTTGCGTGCCTGTGTGCACGCATTTTAAGGCACTTCGGTTTTATCCGATTTTGCATTTCACATCATCGCCTCGGTTTGCGTGCCTGTGTGCACGCATTTTGAGGCACTTCGGTTTTATCCGATTTGCATTTTTATCATCGCCTCGGTTTGTGTGCCTGTGTGCATGCATTTCGAGGCACTTCGGTTTTATCCGATTTGCGTTTTGTCATCGCCTCGGCTTGCGTGCCTGTGTGCACGCATTTCGAGGCACTTCGGTTTTATCCGATTTTGCATTTCACGTCATTGCCTCGGTTTGCGTGCCCGTGTGCACGTATTTTGAGGCACTTCGGTTTTATCCAATTTGCACTTCATATCATCACCTCGGTTTGCGTGCCTGTGTGCACGCATTTCGAGGCACTTCGGTTTTATCCGATTTGCACTTCATATCATCACCTCGGTTTGCGTGCCCGTATGCACGTATTTCGAGGCACTTCAGTTTTATCCGACTTGCATTTCACATCATCGCCTCGGTTTGCGTGCCTGTGGGCACGCATTTCGAGACATCTCACTTTCATAGCATTGTGCACACCAGGCTGTATCTTAGTTGCATTTCATGCATATCATGCATATTGCGTCGTGTTCGGGATAGGAATTAGCCCGGGCACGGGAAACGAGGCACGCTTCGTACTCCGAGTGACGGAACGGGTCTCAATCCCCAAGTCACCGACACTCCGGATTACCCATGATGGAGTTAGGTTTTGTTGTCGCATTCATCTGCATTCATCTGATATTGAGTTGTGCAATTCGGCTCCTCGGCCATCATGCATCGATATGCGTGATTGGTGGCACGAGGATCGAGGCATGCATATATTTGTGAAATACACTGCTGTGCCCTTTTCCTGCTCTCTGCAAGAAAATTCAGAGTTTAGCAACTTTCGGAGTCGGACGCGCATTTCAAGAAATATTGCAAACAGAGGCTAATCGGGGCATCCCAGTGGATTTCCGCGCCAGGCAGCCCAACAGGCGGCATCTATCAGAAGCAAGGCAGTCCCTGGCTTGCACGCCAGTTTTACCGCTTTTATTAATTAATTTGTCAATTAATTAGAAATTTGTATATTTATTTCCGGACTGTATATTCTTTTATCCGGACTGTATATTCTTTTATTCGGACTGTATATTTATTCGGACCCTCTGCGCGAGGGCATAAATGTAATAAGGGTGTGTGAGTGTGATGTATGTCTTCCAACCCCCATTTCTTTCTCCCTTTTATTTACCCGCTTTGAATGGTTAGATATAGGGCATATTTCAATTAGCATAACAGTATGACAGCATGTTTGCATCATTCATCTGTTTTGCACGCACTGCCTTCATGATCATACAAACTACATCTGTATTCCAATTCCAAGTTGAGTACTTGATAACTGTAGCATCTCATATGCCATCTTTAGAATAGCCGAGCCTGCTATAATTGCATCTTTGCATGTGTTGCATTAGGCAATTCTGTATACTTAGGATCATGCATGATTTCTAATGTAGTTTCTGTTTTGGCTTGGAGTACTCGGTGAGTTGTTATGCTTTAGCATCCTTGCATGCGTGTGAGTGTTGCCATGATAGCATGCTTACCATGAGGCTACATGCTTATGTGATATAACTGCCTTGAATGCCTGTGGGTGAAGGTTGAGTTATCTGAATTGGGACCATTCATCGACTGTTTGTTTTAAGCCCACTAGATAGTGGCAAAATCATGTTTTCTAAGCCCACCCGAGGGTGGCAAATCCGCATCTTAGCCTACCTACGGGTAGCACCATCAAACCATTTTCAAACAAACAAACATGAGATGTTCAATTCCAATTCAGACGGCCCAGTCTATACTTGTTTGCTGCGAGCATCACATAGTAACCTAGGCTAATAACCGGAATAAGAACTCACAATGTTTTCAAAAACAGATATCATGGTTAGTAGAGGCCGGTCTTTGGCCGGGCGAGAGGGGGTGCTCACGATGTGACCTTCCCTAATCGTACCCAAGTTCCCGAGCCAACTTTGGTAATGACGGACACGTGGCCTTTGGCACTGAGTTAGGGTTTCCTAAATTTCCCATTTTAAAATATTTAGGTGGCGACTCTGTTATCTGGCAAAGCAGTCCATGTTTGGCACTTCTTTCAAAAATCTGTTTTTCTTCAAAACGATTTGCCGGATTTGGACTCTTTGGTTCAAGATTTGGAACCGCAACAAAATCGAGTCCGAACTGTAGCGAGGTCCCCCGCGGGCGTTGTTACACAAGCGCGGTTCAACCATTCATAAAATAAGTTATGTCACTCACTCAATATTTTATTATGTTTCATTGAATTTTGAACCAATTTTTTTTTATTGATAAATTTTCAATCTACACAGCAAACACCTTGAAGTACTTAAGGTCAAGATGCCTCGTGTTGACGATCATCAATTCGGCGTGAACATTTTGAAACTTTTCACATTTGGTTCAAGGAACATGTATGTATTTAAATCTACAGATTCTATTTACCTAAGTCGAACTACATCTTAAATTTTACAAATTTGTTTTTAAATAGGTTCAAACTTTGCGAAGGATTAGTGATGTCACATTTTCTGAAGAGATTATTGTATTGGCAAATGGTCCTCATAACCTGGCAAAGAGGTTCAACGGGTATATAATGAATGGGTTTCGGTATCGAGTAAAGGCCATAGATGACCGTCGAACCACACAAAATTGTGGTGTAGCTTTGAAGGCAGATACCATAAGTTATGCTAGTCGGAAAGACAAGAATCCTCGGGTGGGATCTGTGTACTATTATAGACAATTGACAAATATTGTTAAGATTCGATATTCCAATGAGAAGAAGCATGTGTTGTTTAAGTGTGATTGGATTGACAACAATTACGGGAAGATACAAGATGTTTTCAATTTCACGTTGGTCAATTTCAATCATTTGTTGTACTGAGATGATCGAATTACCAATGAACCTTTCATCTTGGCATCCCAAGCAAAGCAAGTTTGGTATGTTGCAGACCCGTTAGAACCAGACTGGCAAGTAGTGGTGAAGATGTCTCAAAGAGGTTTATTTGATATGAATTCGACTGATCCAGAAATCGAGCCATATATGAGCCAACAATTAGAAGAAAACATAATGCTTCGTGATGAAGAAATTGGTTGGGTGAGGGAAGCCACAGAAGGAGAAACACTTGATGTGGAAATAGACTGATATTTAGTAAATATCAGTAATTGAATTAAGGCCAATGTTGTAGTTAATCATCAGTTTCTTAATTTACTTTGTCTTTGTAATTGTATTAGTTCAATTAATGTCATATTATAGTTGATTGAAAATCATTCTCTATGTTTCTAATGTCAATTAATATGACGACACTTGCAAATTATTATGGCAAGGAAGAGGAAGCTTGATCATCCCTTACACATGATGTCCGATGTGGTACGTAAGGGGACATCAGTGGCACCACTGTCAGAGGAGGCATCACATCGACCACCATCAGAGGGGCCATTAGTGCCACCACTATTTGACCAGCCACTGCAGCGACCATCATTAGTGGCACCACAATTAGAGAAGGCATCACAGTGAGCACCATCAGAGGGGCCATTAGTGCCACCGCATTGACCACCATTAGTGGCACCACATTAGCTATCATCCCGACTAGAGTCATCATCTTATGAGCCATCTACAGGTATATAAATTTTCTTTGATTTGTATGAAAATTATTTAAATATACATTTATTTATTCTCATTATATATAACTTGTTTATTCTCATTGTATTTTCCAGACCCTTCGACTTCTTCACAGCCCACCTCAGTTATAAGAATTCGATTTGTATTGACATTATTTTAATTTGCATTTGTTTATTAGTGATGCATATTGTTTATTCTTATTGTATCTCGCAGGTCATGTTAGTTCTTCATCAACCTCGACTATATGTGGTAGAGGATGTGCCAAGGGCATTAGGGAGTGGGGTATTGGTACAAAGTTGGACATACAGTTTGATGAAAATTACTGTCCAATAGGGGATAACGTGTCTAAGTTAACTACTCAACTTGGGATTATTGTGCGAAATGGTAACATTTTTCCTCTTATTTTTCTTGACTAGAATACTGTGCCTGATGATATTTTTGATGCTATCTGGAAAGATGTGAAGGTAAAAGTATATTTTTGTCCAAAAATTCAAATTCCAAAATTGTGTTATTATTACTTAAACTTTGAAATTGTGTTTTATGGGACAATTTGAATATATGTCCAAAGGAGTATAAGCTAATCTGCATGAAAAACTGCAACAGCATATGGAAGGATCACAAGAATAAGATTAAGACTAAGTATTTCAAGCCTAGAAGTTCTGATCCTAATCTGAAGGATGATGTTCCTTTGTACATTGTGCCAAGCCAGTGGGAAGAACTTGTGGAGTATTGGCGTACTTCCGATGCTGAGGTATACAAATAAGTTATATGTATGATACGTAAACATACAAATCATATTTATATACTTACATTTGTTGAACCTGTTATAGAAAATTGCAACTAGGAACACTAAAAATCGGCGAGCTCACGGTATAGCTCATACCACAAGGCGTACTACTTTTGCTCAGATACGGCATGAGGTTTATATTTTATTGTTTTATTTTCATATATAAATGAACATTGTATATTTGCAAATTATTTGGATTCTAATTTTCATATTTCTAAAAAAATCCAGCTGACCAATAAGGGGGAGTCTACTGATAAGATGAATGTTTGGCTTATGACACGTAGTGCAGATGACCCTGAGGTTATCCAGACCTTGGTAGTTTCCAAACACCTAACATTGTATTTAAAGTTTATTTTTTTATTTTTTGTGTCTCAACCATCTTAATTTCACATATACTTGTATGTCTTATTCAATACATGATGAGTTTAATCATCAACTCTCCATGCTACCTGAGGATTGTCAGACTTTGGAGGCTAGAAATGCCATTTTCCATGAGTTGATAGGTCATGACAGACATGGATATTGTCACACATACGGGAGAACTATGCCTCGGAGAGCGGTGTATAAAGATAGTGCTGGGCCATCACAGTCAACACCCCAGCCATCGACTATTGTTCAGATCACCCAGCAGGTTCGTGCGGAGCTAAGGGATGAGTTGAGGGAGGAGCTGTCACGCCCCAAATCCGCCCCTAAAAATTTGGGCATGACCCATTCGAAATGGACACCAAACCTGTTAAATATTATCTATGGGGCCTGAACGGAAGCATTTAATATCATATAATAGTATAAAATAATATCCATTGAGCTACCACTACTATGCCAGGATCACAGACAGAACATAATGCAGATAAATATACATTGACGTATATCTGGAGATAGCTAAATACATATACATATACATCAAGCTTAATAAACACTTAGGGTACAAATTAAAACTTAGCAAAACTCCATAACTTGAACGGTCAACGCCTAAGAATCTAGATACTCAAGGCTTGGCAACTGGTAACGGAAGCCACAGGTTAAGGTTGACCCCCAGGTTGAGTGCCTACAGAAACAGACATAAAATAAAGTGAGTCAAGCTCAGTGAATAATAGTACGTAAATCATGTAATGTTCAACTCAAACAATAAAGTATATAACTGCAGAAGTATATGATTAACTACATTCTGTAAAGATGTCTCAAACACACATGGGTCTAGTTTCCGTAACAGAGCAGCTTATCAGCCCAGAAATAACAGAATAGCCTTTCGGCCCAGAACAGCCTTGCGGCCCAGAACATACTACTATGTACGTGTATCTTTTCAACATTTCATTCTCATTGAGTTCCAATCAACACATATGCTAATATTGTAACTGACGGAAATCAGAATGTTATTAACGAACATTATGTCACAAAACATACATTGAATCAAACAGAAGTTAATATCATGTTATAGCATAGCACAACCGAAACAGTAATAGAAATAACTTCAGTTTTCTTAAAATACCGTTCTGCTTAATAAGGACAGAATAACCCACATTCTAACGTGAGTCTCGTAATAATGTTAAACATTTACATGCGTATCATAGATTCTCAACGACTTCGGGTCCATGTGTAACACAATGGAATATTCTCAGTTTCATACAGATATTTGGTTTAAAGATAAACATAATTTCGTTTATTCATTAAGAACGATGTAGTTTACCTATAGATAATAAAGAATTATTATTCGTTATTAATAAAACCGAGTTATTCCAAAGTCATACCGATGTAGTCCAATCTTTCAACGTTCACATTGACTGTCAATCATCATAATGCTCATGTAACATGTTTGTGTAACACTTACAAGAAACAGAGCGTTAGTGATAATAATTGTCAATGATAAATAAAATATATATCTTCGTACTATTACTCACAGTGGTTAGATGCTAGGTCCGCCCCTGTAGTTAACCCTACACAAGTCAATTCAACAACATTTAACACAACCCAACATAATCAACATAACCTCACATAATCATCTCCAATTAATATAATCCACACTATTTAGCGTTATTTAACTCAATACCACCAAATATAATTCCACATAATTCTATTTAAATTGCTAAGGCCCAATTCAACATTCCAAAGCCAAGTTTACCTCATCCACATTATCAACAAACCTTTCTTCCCAATTTCCTTTCTCATTAAAACATAATTCACAATACTCAAACAAAGTTCATTCATAAATTTTAAACATAATTTCCAAGTATCACTAAATTCCAATTAAACTTGTATATACCTAATTCAATATCCCAATTTCATTATTCTACTTTCGATTTGGACCAACTCTTTGGTTATCATCCTTAATCAACCTAGGGTTCGAAGAAAATATTGAAATTTCAAGAAATAATTAACTTATTAACCCAACACTTTATATTCTAATTTTTCCATTGATTAAACATCTAGGATTCATAATTCATCATTTAAACCCATCAATTGGCCCCTCCATGCTTCAAATCCGAAATTTCCAAATCTTATAAGTTACTCTATTTGCTCCAAAAATGCAATTTATACATTAATACAATGGAACTACTACCACTCTAGCTCTTAATGTAAATCTTGAAGAATATTAGAACCCTTACCTCAAGAATCAACAAAGGAGCAAGCTTGAGAAGAAACCTTCGCAAATCCATGTTCTAATCGGTTAAAAGCATTGATCTTTTCTTATTCTTCATCCTTGATGTCCAAACCATGGTGGATTGTTGTTCAAAATAGAGGGAATCAAGGGTTTGAGGCTAGGGTTTCGGAGGGTTTCAGACTTAGAAGAAGAGAAAAGAAGAGAGGGGAAAGAAAATGTGGAAAAAGATCTCAAAATCCCGTTTTTAGAGCTGCTGTCCCGTAATTCCCGCTCGAGCGTCCATATTCTGCTCGAGCGGACTGCTCCAAAGACAGATTCCAAAACTTCAAATAGGTGTAACTCTCCCATCCGGACTCGCTTTTAGGTCGTTCTTGTGTTCAAATTGAAGCCCCGGAAATAAGCTTTCCAATGGTTCTAACCTCACATCCATATTCAAAGTGGGGAAAAGAAAAGGGCAAATGAGTGACGGTTGGTCGAAACTAATTATTCCAATTAAAGTTTTTAGTCCCTCTTACTTTACCATCATCTTATCATCTCAATTAATATCCCAAAATAAGGTAAGGACATTTCAAATACACTAAGAAGAACATAAAAATGAGTCCACATGCTTTTAATCAAACTTACCCAGCTCGGACCGCTTGAGCGCGCAGACCAACAAAGTCGTCCGCTCGAGTGTAAACTCCCCTGCTCGAGCGGAGGAAAGGATTTCTGGGTCGTTACAGGAGCTGAGGGAGGAGATGCGAGTAGAGTTCTCTACACATTTACAATAGATGAGAGCTGAGATGATGGCCCTTGTGTCATAGGGGGCGAGTGTAGATCCCAACAGACAAGTTCGATATAAATTAAATTGTTTGATAGTTAAATTTTCACACAACATATATGTACATATATATAATAAAATTCGAATAAGATTAATCAAAGGTTCCCAATGCATCGAGTGGCCACCGAGCATTTAGAGAATCTACAAGAGATGAGAATCCATATACACCACCACTAGAAGATCAGGTATAAAATGTATCTTTGCATTCTAAGCTAAGAATAACCATAAATTAACTGTACACAGCCCAAAAGGATAAAGGCTAGGTATGAGAAACTTGAATTCGAGGTGTTGACGCCCCAAAATCACCAACGGTGTCAATTTAGCACGAAACATGGCACACATGACCGTCTATGCACGAGAGACTTATGGGAGAAGACGGGACTCCAATCGGGTTCCCGGTTTGGGAGTTAGAGCCAGATTTCACTCTAGGTGAACTAGTTCCTCAAGAAAATTGAATTCGAGGTGTTGACGCCCCAAAATCACCAAACGGGGTCGAATTAGCACGAAACTTGGCACACACGACCGCCTAGGCACAAGAGACTTGTGGAGAAGACGGGACTCCAATCAGGTTCTCCGTTTGGGAGTTAGAGCCAGATTTCACTCTAGGCAAACTAGTTCCTTAAGAAACTTGAATTCGAGGTGTTAATGCCCCAAAATACCAAACGACGTCGGTTTAGAACGAAACTTGGCACACACGACCGCCTAGGCACGAGAGACTTGTGGGAGAAGACGGGACTCCAATCGGGTTCCCGGTTTGGGAGTTAGAGCCGAATCTCACTCTAGGCAAAGTAGTTCCTTAAGAAACTTGAATTCGAGGTGTTGACGCCCCAAAATCACCAAATGGGGTCGGATTAGCACGAAACTTGGCACACACGACCGCCTATGCACGAGAGACTTGTGGGAGAAGACGAGACTCCAATCGGGTTCCTGGTTTGGGAGTTAGAGCCGAATTTCACTCTTCGCAAACTAGTTCCTTAAGAAACTTGAAGTCGAGGTGTTGACGCCCCAAAATTACCAAACAGCGTCGGTTTAGCACGAAACTTGGCACACATGACCACCTAGGCATGAGAAACTTGTGGGAGAAGACGAGACTCCAATCGGGTTCCCGGTTTGGAAATTAGAGCCGGATTTCACTCTAGGTGAACTTGTTCCTTAAGAAACTTGAATCCGAGGGGTTGACGCCCCAAAATCAC
The DNA here is from genome assembly GCA_025200525.1 of Camellia lanceoleosa. NCBI lineage: Eukaryota > Viridiplantae > Streptophyta > Magnoliopsida > Ericales > Theaceae > Camellia > Camellia lanceoleosa. The sequence goes on along the minus strand of JANUSC010000264.1, from coordinate 137,446 downwards.
CAAACAGCATCGGTTTAGCACCAAACTTGGCGCACACGACCGCCTAGGCACGAGAGACTTGTGGAAGAAAACAGGACTTCAATCGGGTTCCTGGTTTGGGAGTTAGAGTTGGATTTCACTATAGGCAAACTAGTTCCTTAAGAAACTTGAATTCAAGGTGTTGACACCCCAAAATCACCAAATGGCGTCGGATTAGCACGCAACTTGGCACACACGACCGCCTAGGCACGAGAGACTTGTGGAAGAAGACGGGACTCCAATCGGATTCCCAGTTTGGGAGTTAGAGCCGGATTTCACTCTAGGCAAAATAGTTCCTTACGAAACTTAAATTCGAGGTGTTGACGCCCCAGAATCACCAAACGGCGTCGGATTAGCACGAAACTTGGCACACACGACCGCTTAGGCACAAGAGACTTGTGGGAGAAGATGGGACTCCAATCGGGGTCCCCGTTTGGGAGTTAGAGTCAGATTTCGGTCTAGGCAAACTAGTTGCTTAAGAAATTTGAATTCGAGGTGTTGACGCCCCAAAATCACCAAACGGCGTCGGTTTAGTACGAAACTTGGCACACACGACCGCTTAGGCACGAGAAACTTTTGGGAGAAGACGGGACTCTAATCGGGTTCCCGGTTTGGGAGTTAGAGTCGGATTTCTATCTAATCAAAATTGTTTACTTAATTATCTTTGTAGTTATATAGTAGTTAATTTTTTTTATGTTTTTTTGTAATTAAAATATTAACACATAATTATATTGTCATTAATTATTTTTACTTTTTGTTTACAGATATTTCTTGAGTAGCAGTTTGCTTCTTGTGGAATGCAGGCGGGAGTTAGATTGTGACTAACTTTTGTTTTTGTTTCCTACGAAAAAATCATGAGAAAAACTTTTGTTTTTGATTTATGTTATTTTCCTTTGTGAACAACATTATGTATTTAAATATTGTACATGTATTATGCAACATTATGTAGTGGGATAATTTTGCTAGTGTGTTGTTATGAATGGAAGAACATTTTTATTATGGATGAATTATTGTTTTTATATTGGAATTTTTATATTATTATACAATTAATGGTTTCTTTTTTAGTTATTTTTCATTTAATGCAGGTAATTTTCATATTTTTATTTTTATTTTTATTTTTATTTATTTTTATTTTTTTTGAGATGGCATCACACCGTCTCAAAAAAACATAAGAACCAATTTTATTTTTTTTTTTGCGACATTAGCATTGCTGTCTCAAAAGATATTGCCAATAGTTGGAAAAAACCTTTCGCGATAGTCTTGTTTGCCGTCGCAAATAATTTCTTAGCGACGGCGTGTCTGTGCTGTCTCAATAACTTTTAGCGACGGCAAGTATCCTAGTCGCGAATAACACTTTTAGCAACGGCATTTTTTGCCGTCGCAAATACTAGATTTTTACGTATTATTGCCGACGACGTAATTCCATCGCAAAAAAGGCAACTAACCGTCGTCGCAAAAATTTTTTAACAACACCCTTTGTTGTGACCCCTCCCTTTGTCGTCACTAAAAGTCAGTTGCTGTCGCAAAAAAGTTTTTGAAACGGCGTTTTGAATATTTGCGACGGCATTTTTCCGTTGTAAAAAATCAAATTTTTTGTAGTGTAAGGAATACTTTTCAAAAGACTGTTATTAGAAATTATAACATTCATTTATTTTAAAAAACAATCTCTTTTTTGTGGATTCAATTTCCAATAGTGACTTGACGAATGCAAGAAGACATTTCTTTTGAAAATGAAAGGCATCGAACAGGCCAGAAATAATAAAATAAAGTTGAAACTAATAAATACTTTTCTATGAAAATCAACTAATCAAATTCCAAAATAAGACTTGACGACTCCAAAAAGACTTTACTTCCACCTTGCAAACGGAAGCCACCAGCGGGAGTAATTATCATACTTTCCTGGAATTTTATTTTGTGTGTCTTATTAATAATAAGAGGTTAAAATGGTTCGTTATTTTTTTTGAATTAAACTTTTACATATATGATCGAAATTTGAAAGTATATGCGCGAACATTATTTATTTATTTTGAAATAAGTAATAGAATATTTCTTATTTGTTTAGGAACCGATAACCGAAGCAACAGTAGAAGCAGACAAACAAAGAAGGTCGAACCACCCTTGGGTGGTCAACTGGCCAATTGATCGGGGGGTCGATCGATGGGTGAAATTCTGTCCAGTTTTACTCACATAAAGAGCATACAACTACAGTGAGACCATAGATGAATGATAGAATATCAACCAGAGAAGCATGGAAGTGGATTGTATTGTGTTTGTCAAAAAACGTAAAAATAAATAAATAAATAACAAACAGATTGACAAACCTCGTAATGAAGTAGAGAAAAAACTTCTTAATTATTACAATTTTTTTTTTCACTAGTTTTGGGAGGTTCTACTGTCGTGAGTTTTGTTAGAATTTTGGGTGAAAGGCTTTTAAGAGTATGGGGGGTGTGCATTTGAATGAGTGAAATATTTTTACAAGAATAATTTTGGTATTATTTGAGGGGAGAAAAGAAATTTGAAGAGTTTATAATTTATAAGTAGGGGTCTAAAGAAATATGGAATCCAAAATAATTGATGGGATGCTAATAGTAACAATCCAAATAGCCATCTTATTTTGTATAGAAATTTTGTATAAAAATTAGGCTAAATTATACTAAAATCTACTCAACTATTAGCCAATATCACTCTATCTCTCTCATTTGTCAACTCGTACATATCAATCACTTCAATTATGAAAATCATACAAATACATCATTCTAGAGGTGTTCTAGAGGGGTATGTAAAGAGTGAATGTGATATATTTTTCTAATTAGAGGAGTTAGTAAAATGTACAAATTTATAGATGAAGCATGTAAAATGATATTTGATGATATTGAAAATATCTTGTGAAAATAATTTAAAAAATTATGCAATAAATAATAATTTTATTTGCATCATATTTTATTTATTTATTTTTGGTGAATTCAAATATAAGAATCGATATTTTAATAAAATAATTATTTTATTTTATTTTAATTCAGTGAAACAAGTACTATTTATTTAATTATAAGAATTAGTTGTATTTTCCTTGGTCTCTATTTTTTCAATTTTTGGTGGCGGTGATCTCTGTGAATCATTGTGGTCCAGTATATCCACAAATATCAGCCCTGCTTTTGGCATGATCCTACACTTTATTTCCAAGACTTTTTGTTCACCCATTTTCTATGAGTTTTTTTCTTCATGTAATGTTTGTATCTATTCAGAAATCCAACTCCGCTTTTGGGACTGATTTGGATTGTTATTTTGGCATGTTCCTCCAATTGTATTCCAAGACTCTGTTCACCTATTTTTTATGATTTTTTTAATGATTGAAAAAATTTGTTTAACTCCATAAATTATAACTCAAAAATCAATTTAATATTTGTTATTTTAATATTATTAATTTTATATTTAAATTATTTGATTTTACATTCATTTTACATCTACCATAATTAAACAGAAGTTGCTGATGTGACACTTAAATTTCATTTCTAATTGATATTTTATAAATAGTTTGGGAGATAAAATAAAATTTTAAATGAAATTTGGATGTTACGTTCAATTTCTGTTTGATTATAAACAGAAGTTAACGGCGGAGGTAAAATTGACTTAAAATCGAATAATTTAAATATAAAATTAATAATATTAAAAGAATATAAGTTGAATTGATTTTTGAGTGATAATTTAAGAGATAAAATGATATTTTCTCGTAATAATTTATATTTCACAAGACTGTAGATGACATCAATTAATGAGAGCTCAAATATCATACGGTAGGTAGTAAGTAGATTACAAAATTACATAAATGAGTTGTTCACTTGTTTCATTTACATTTAAGTAAGATGGTATTACTTTGAAATAATATTATATGTATCAATTAGTATATCAATTAGTGTGACGAATGATGTGATATAATTTTAAAAGCGATTATCCTTTGTTAAGCTTCTAATTTTGATCAAAACAATAATGTGGTTTACAATTTATGACACTAACGTTTCATTTATTTAGGTGAAAATGTAAATGACACTTATTAGTGCTTTAATGGATTAATGTTATTTTGAGTTATCAAAATTATGGACGAAATCAAAATTTTATTATTGGAAGAGTTACAATTTGAATAAAAAAATTCACCATATATACAAGAACGCATGTACATATACAATAAGATATGTAAGTTATATTTATATACAATATATATATATATATATATATAAAATAAATATTAGGGTTAAAAAAAAATAAAAAATCCAAGGTTTTACACATTTTTAACTTTAAATCCCAAAATTATTCTCCTTTACCTTATACAGACGGAGATGGACAGAGAGAATACATTGAAATACGGATGAAACTTCAAAATTTAATTTATTAAAATTAAAACACTGGAGTTTAAAATAAAAAACGTGTGAAACTTTAAAAAAAAATAATATATATATATATATAATTAACCCTATTTTTTTTATTATTAATTGATGACATTAAAATTTGGTAACCTAGTTAAAAGTTAACTTTTAACTTTTAACTCATTTTAGATCACATCACCTCTTATATTTTTCACACAAATAGACAAAAAAAATAAAAAATTAACTTTTAATTAACTTTTTAAATCACCCCTAAAAGAAGTAGTATCACGGTTATTGTACCTGACAGGGATAGGCCCATAGAGCCCACGGCCCACCATTCAAACCCCATTATACAACCCGGTTGGCCAAACCCAACACAGCTGGAGTCCAACTAGACAGGAAAGACCAATGATGCTCGGACAAGTGGCAGGCGCAGAGCAGACCACGTCAGCAGACAAAGATCTGCAAAGTTATTGCCACAGCACATCACCATTAATGCAATCCATCACAGCATTTATTGCGACAACACCTCTCAGCCGGAATCACACCCCCTCGCCCTGAACAAGGCGATCCACGCCTCAAGCTTTCGGCGGGGACAATCGAGCAGAGACAATGAAATGATTACGATTGGATATAAGCTAAACCGGAGGAGAGGAAGAAGGTTAAGTTTTCCGCCCTATCTCTCTCTCTACATTTCTTCAGTATTATCACCTTCTCTAATTCCTACAGGAGGGTTCACGGGACTACCCCTGTTCCCGATTGAACTTGTTTGCGGGTTATCGGCGGGCTTGAGGAGCTTGGATCGGTCCAACCCATCCACGAGACTCGGGACTACCGATTGAACTTGTTTGAGTTATCCGGTGGGCTTGAGGAGCTTGGATCGGTCCAACCCATCCACGAGGACTCCTTGTATTATCGATTGGCGCCGTCTGTGGAATCGGTTTTATCCGTCGCGCCATTGTGTTCATTGTCACGAGACCCTTTTCCAACAACCTTTTCACCTCATCCGTCACGTGCATGGTAACGACCAGATCCATGGCTTCCCACCACAATGTCTTGCGATCACCGACCGACCTCCCAATCCGAACAACCCACCACGATTTCATCGAGCTCACCAACAGATCAACCGTATGGCTGAACAAAACCAGGCCTTAATCAACGCCCTGCTCCAACAGAACCTCCCTATTCCCCCACCACCTCCACATATTCCCTCCCATCCAGAACAAGTCCCAAGCCATACTGTCCCGCAACCCAATCCTCCCAACTCTGGGGGCTTGCAGCCCCCTCACCCACATATACATCCTCCTCCTCCACCCCCACGCCTCAACATAGCCCCAGCTCCGAGGGAGAAGCCACGTTCAACATCTATCTCTCGGGGAGACAACATTCCTCTTTGGGGCGCAGAACCGCGAGCCATGAAACTCGAGGTCCAAGGGGTCATGCAACACACCCAACACAAGCCCTCCACCGAAGCAAACTCCCCCTTCGTCGCCTCCGCCCGCGACAAACCGCTACCCCCCAAGTTCAAAACGGCTACCAACGACCCTTCGACGAACAACCGACCGTCGACCACACGAAACCTACCGAACACTCATGATCCTCCATGCTTTCCCCGACGAAATCATGTGCCGAGCCTTCCCCGTGACCCTAAAGGGATCGGCTCGGCTATGGTTCAGCCAATTGCCTCCAGATTCGGTCTCTACATTTCAAAACCTCAGTGACTCTTTCCTGAGCCACTTCATTGGAGCCCAACGCCAGCCACGTCCGGCGACCCAACTCCTCAACATTCGTCAAACCGAGGGGGAGTCACTACGCAGCTTTGTCACTCGCTTCAACACCCAAGCCCTACAAGTTCTTTGAAAATGGCGATAAGGTCATCCTCACGACCTTCATGGCCGGTCTGCGATCATCCGATTTCCTCTTCTCTCTCCAAGAACCCCAGACATCCATGGCAACCTTGCTCTCCAAAGCCCAAAGTATATGAGCGCAGAGGACTCTCTAGCCGGCGGCGAGAATCCTGACTAAATATCTGACCTCCAGAGAAAAAAGAAAAGACCAAGAGCCCAGCAACATCCGGCCTCATAACCAAACATCCCGCTATGCTGACCGACCCCCTCCTGCCGCTCGGCCGGCCTCAACCAGACCCCCCGGTCGGTTCGAGCAATATACCCTCAATACACCCATGGAACAAGTTCTTCACTGATCCAGCGGACTACCCCTCAAGTGGCCGCTTCCCACGAAACCCCTCCAACCGCAAAGACCGTCTAAGTATTGCCGCTTCCACCAAGATCATGGCCATAACACAGCGCATCGACCTCAAACACCAAGTAGAGACCCTCATTCGCGCTGAGCAGTTTCACGATACCGCCTCAAGAAAGACAAAGGACCGAGCCCCACAGAGGCGATCGCAGCATACCCCACGGCGACATTTCAACCAGACCAGGGGCATGGCCGACCTCACCAACAACCTCGGCCTCAAGGAAATCCGCCTCCGCCAGTTGGTGAAATCAGAGTTATTTCAGGTGGTCTTGCTTGTGGGGGACCATCACGCGCTTCAGAGGGCGAGCTTAGAAAGATCTGACGAGGCTCCGGGACAAGGCAGTGGCCACGGTCGACGACCCCCAAGCAACCTAAGCGGTGATGAGCCCATTACCTTCACTTGACGCCGATGCGGGCATCCGTTACCTCACGATGATCCCTTGTCATCTCCTTTGTCCTCTCAATTATAAAGTCGACGAGTCCTCATTGACAATGGCAGCTCGTCGGACATCATTTTCCTAAACTGTTTCCGCCAGCTGAAGATCGGGGAAAAAGGCATGTCCCCACTCCAAACTCCTCTGGTTGGGTTTACTGGTGACTGGGTGACCTCGATCGGCTCCAGCGATCTCCCCATCACCATTGGAGAGTACCCAGCGGACCACGAAGTTGCTTACTTTCCTTGTTGTCATTGCCCTCCGCTTACAATGTCATCCTCGGCACCGCCTCAATGCCTTCGGGCCATTACATCCACCTACCACCTTGCCCTCAAGTTCCCTCTTGATTTTGGGGTGAACGGTGAGAGGAGAAGCACCATCGCCAGAGAATGTTATGTGGCCTCACTTAAAGAGGTCAAGCGAAGGAGGCAATGATCATTGAAGGACTTGGCGTCCGAGATGAGGACGAAGCGATCGAGGCGAACTGTGGAGGAACTTCGTGGAAGTTAACATTGATCCCACTAACCCACTCAAAGCTGCTAAAATCGGCGACCAACTACCTCCCAAGCCAAAGCCGACCTCACCGCTCTCTGGCCGAACACAGAGGCGTCTTCGCTGACTCATGCGACATGCCGCATCGACCCATCTTTATAACCCACCGCCTCGATGTCGAGCCTCACTTCCGACCTTACCGGCAAAGGCAGCGCATCTTCCATCCGAACGCAACAATCTCATAGCCTGCAGAGGTTGATAAACTTCGAGGCCGGTTTATCCGAATGTGGACTACCTAAGTGGTACATCCAACGTGGTCTGGTCCGCAAAAACAATGGCAAGTGGCGTCTCTGCGTCGACTACTCCGAGCTGAACGAGCTGTCCCAAAGATAGCTACCCTCTCCCCGTTGATCTCTTGGGTCGGCGCCACGGCGGTCATCAAATGCTCGGCTTCATGGATGCATTTTCGGTACAACCAAATCGTGATGCACTCATCGGACCAGAACACACATCCTTCATCACCGTCGGGCACCTACCATTACCGTGTGTCATGCCGTCGGACTAAAGAATCTTTGGGGCCACCTACCAGCGTTTGGTCAACGCAGTCTTCCACCATCAATCGGACGGAACATGGAAGTGTATGTGGATGACATGCTAGTTAAAAGCAAACTCTCGCTGACCACCTTACCGACTGCGTGAGACTTTTGCCACGCTCGCAAATATCGATGAAACTCAACCCAGAGAAGTGCGCCTTTGGCGTAGGATGCAGTAAGTTCTAGGTTTCATGGTCGGTAGCGGCATCGAGGCCAACCACGAGAAGATCAAGGCCTTGATTGAGATCACGATCACCCAAAACCGTTAAAGAGGTCCAAAGGCTCACCGGCGAGTGGCGACCCTTAACCGTTTCATCTCATGCAACGGATAAATGCCTACCATTCTTCAAAGTCTGCGGCGAGTTTGAATGGACAAGCGAGTCGAAGAGGCCTTTCGGCGGTTGAAACAATGCATGGCCAACCCTCCCTTCTCTCACAGGCAATCACCGTGAGCCCTCTTTCTCTACCTAGCGATATCAAGCACCGCATCGATGCGACTCATCGAGAGGGCGGCTCCGTCAACGACCGGTTTATTACATCGGTAGGGCTCTCGGGGAGCAGAGAACTATCCCCTATTAGAAAGCTGTCACGGCCTTGGTCGCGCCTCCAGACGACTCGTCCCTACTTCCAAGCCCATTCGATAGTGGTTCTAACCGACCCGGCCGAAGAAGGTCATGCACGACAACCCGAGCTCTCGGGGAGACTAATGCGATGGTCGATAGAACTAAGCGATTCGACATCTCTTATCGCCCGGACGGCAATCAAGGGGCGGCCGTGGCCGACTTCATCTTGAGTTTACCAATCCGGCCTCAACCAGCGACCTTCCATCCGCACCAACTCCACGAGCACGAAGATCCTCATTGTTGGACACCCCATGTTGCCGGCTCCTCTCGCAGGGAGGGAAGTGGGGCTGGCCTCATCCTCTCATCCCGAAGATTATTTCAAGTGTGCCCTCCGCCTCTTATTTGCGGCCGGCAACAATGAGGCGAATCTGGCATTGATAGCGAGGGCTCCGTCGGCCAAAGACATTGGTGTTAGCCACATCCGAGTGTTGGCGACTCGGCTTATCGTCGGCGGATCACGGGTGGTCGATGCCAGGGCGCCACAATGCTTGGAGTTCTGAGACATGGCTCTCACCCTTGTTCGACTCTTCAACACCTTCCAAATCAGACACATACCTAGGCGGAAAACTCCAGCGGATGAGATGGCTCAGCGGCTTCCGCCGACCAATCCGACCTCGACCATGGAGTCGCCTCGAATACTGACTCTGACCATCTCACCCGACCTACAAGTGCAATTCCTTGAGCCAGAACCCATCCTTGGGCATCGACATCCTCATCTTCTTGACCCTTTGGCGAACTCCCGGATGACCAATGGCGGCCAAGGTCGAGCCGATCGACCAACTACACCACAGTCGACGGTGTTCTCTAGCAGCGGTTTCTCACGACCATACCTGCGATGTCTCAATCCCGCCCAAGCAACCTATGTAATGCAAGAAATCCATGAAGGAATCTGCGGTAATCATTCGGGTGGCAGGTCTCTCGCACACAAAGTGCTCGCCGCGAGCTACCGGCCGACCCTCGGCAAAGATGCCTCGATTTAGATCACGAAATCGACAAGTGCGGTAACCGCCAACATCCCCCATGCTCCCCCCGCCGCGTTGATCACTCTCTGCAGCCCTCACCCATTCGCCAAATGGGGTATCGACCTCGTAGGTCCACTTCCCACTGGTCGAGGCCAGACCAAATTCCCAACTGTTGCCATTGATTACTTTACCAAGTGGGTCGGCGAGAACCCTTGCCACAATCACCGGCGGAACACCACCAAGTTTATCGGCAATCGATTGTCTGTGATTTGGCATCCTCGGGCCATCGTCTCCGAACAACGGCAAGCAGGTTCGACAATGCTGAATCTGGGAAATTTTGTGCGAGATCTCCAAATTCAACCATGCTTCTCTTCCCCCGGTCACCCCCAAGCAAATGGCCAAGTTGAGGTCACCAACCGCTCTCTTCTGGAGATCATCAAAACTAAGCTCGGGGCTGCTAAAGGCCTCTGGGTGAGAGCGCCACATGTACTCTGGGCCTCCGAACCCTTTGGGACTCCTCTGGAAACCCTTTGCCTAACATCTGTTGGAGGCGGTCATCCTGTAGAAGTCGGTCTGCACCCCAGGTCCTACATCCAGACCTCGCCTCATCAGAAGAACTCGTCGGCGGACACGGATCTCATTGAGGAACTTCGAGAGGCTAACTGGCTGTCGGTGACCACATACCATGAAAATGAGAGCACACTACAACCTTGAGTCAGACCGGGAGTTCTCCATTAGCGACCTTGTCTTGAGAAAGCAACCCTTGCCACAAAGAATCGGTGAGGGCAAGTTGGCGTGAAATGGGAGGGGCCCTATGTAGTGAAAGCCCAACCGCGACCGCACTTACCGACTTCAAGATATGGATGGCGAGACCTTCCCCATCCTGGAATCTTGAACATGAAGCGTTACTATCAATGAATCCTCACTTTTGTATTGTCAAAATTGTTGTATTTTCCTTTTTCAATACATAATACAAATGTCATTGGAGCTCCCACTCTCTATAATTCAAGCATGCTGAATGTAACTTTCATGCAACTCTTCTTTGCGGACCACATTTTAAAAAAGCCTCGGCAGGACAGAGCACTTCCAAAGCCTCGGCAGACCGAGCACTCAAGCCTCGGCCGGACTGAGCACCTCAAAGCCTCGGCAGGCCAAGGCACTCAAGCCTCGGTCCGGACTGAGCACCTCAAAGCCTCGGCCGGCCGAGGCACTCAAAGCCTCGGCCGGACTGAGCACCTCAAAAGCCTCGGCGGACCGAGCACTCAAAGCCTCGGCCGGACTGAGCACCTCAAAGCCTCGGCGGACCAGAGGCACTCAAGCCTCAATCCAACTTGAGCACCTTCAAAGCCTCGGCGGACCAGGCACTCAAAGCCTCGGTCGGACTGAGGCACTCTCAAAGCCTCGGCGGACAGGGCACTCAAAGCCTCGGTCAGGCTGAGCACCTTCAAAAGCCTCGGCGGGCCAGGCACTCAAAGCCTCGGTCGGACTGAGCACTCTCAAAGCCTCGGCCGGACCAGGCACTCAAAGCCTCGGTCAGGCAGGCACCTTCAAAGCCTCGGCGGGACCGAGGCACTCAAAGTCTCGGTCAGGCTGAGCACCTTCAAAAGCCTCGGCCGGACTGAGGCACTTCCCAAAGCCTCGGTCAGGCACAGGCACCCTCAACAACCTCGGCGGGACCAGGCGCTCAAAGCCTCCGCCAAACTGAGCATTTTCACGAGCCCGGTAAGACCTATGGTGAAGGCTCATCAAACAAAACACTTTCGACCATGGCCTGACACTTAATCACAATTTCAACATACTTTGACACTTAGTCATATTTGCCCATATTTCACTTGCAAATCACATGTTCAACATTGCATTTCAACCTACTTTTTCAAGGCAATTTGACACTTAGTCATATTTTAACAAGGTCTAACCACATTTCATTGGCAAATTACATCTCCAACTTCACATTCCAGCCTACTCTTTAGGTAGACATTTGACACTAAGTCATGAACACCTCAGTGCACAAAGTAATTACAAGAAAGATATACAGACCAAACCAACACAAGAAGAAAGATATATTGGCATCATCAATTAGAACCATAAATGTTCTTTTATTTATTCAAAAATGTGCGTACAAGCTACATACATCCCTTGCAAAAAAAAAACAAAAAAAAAAAAGCGAAAACAAAACAACGCATGTATACAAAATTATCCCCACTTCATTCCTCCCCTCACTTTGGAGACCAGGTCCACCTCTTGACCCCCTCGTCGAGAGGTGCAGGCCCACATCTTCTTCTTGACCACCACTCTGCTAAATCGAGTTAAGGAGCAGTTCTTGACCTTGCGCTTGAACATTTTCCACCTTGTCCCGATACTGCCATTTCATGCTTATAGAAGTCCATCTTTGAAACTTGCAATCACGTCAGACTCGGCTCTCGTGATCGTCCCGATGGCCCGGCCCTCCAGTCCCTCCCTCGCCCGGACTATTGGCCACCGCAGCATCAATTGCCACGAAAATCTGGCGGCGCCTTGAAGCGTTCCACAGTGCGATACACGTCGGGATAGGCAGCCCTCTCCGAGGCCGCCTTCGCCCTCTCCTCAACCAACTCCTTCATCAAGCCCTCCCTTTCCGCGGCAGCCTTCTCCCTCTCGGCCTCAAACTGCTTCTGCAGCGCCTCTTTCTCCCCAGTCACCCTGCTTAACTCTGCCCCCAACTCTTGGCGCAGACTCTCCCTCTGCTCTGCCGCTTTGGCACGCTCATCTTCAACCACTTTTTGCAGCACCTCGAACTTAGCATCCGCCGCGTCCCTCTGCCTGACCAAGTCTTCGTTGCTATTCATGGCCTCTTCATGGCGCTCGATCGCAATAGCACAGGCCTCTTTGGACTCTTCCAGCTTCCTTTGCTCACCAGTCAACTGGAACTCGAGCGACACAACCCTTCGGCGTGTGTCCTCCAACTCAGACTTGACCAATGGCAACTCAGCATAGGCAACCTTCCAGGCAGCACTCTCCGTCTTCAACCTGGCTAAATCTGCCTTGGCCTCATCAGCTTTTATCTTGGCCGCTGCGCCCTTCCTCAGCAAGGCCCCTGCCAGGGTAGTTACCTCCATTTGGGCAGAGCATAACCCCCTGAACAGGTCGGCCTCCCCAAATCCGGAGGCGAGCAGCGGTGGTTCCTCACCATCTTCACCAGACGATGCGCCCACCGCCTTCTTTGGTCCCCATCTCCTCCAACCTTCCGGCTCTGACAGCGTATGGTAAATGGTGGCCCCCAGACCAACCCCTCTTTCCTGAGGCGCAGGCCCCCTTGGCATCTGCTCCCTCCCACTCGGCTCTGCCATGACCAACTCTACTTCATTGGTCAGCGGGGTCTTCTCAACCCCCACTTGGCTCGCCCCAGTAGAACCAACCCTCGGCAGCTCGATGGAGCCTTCTCCACCACGTCCCCGTTGGTGGCTATCCCGCCGGGGTCTCCTTCGTCACAAAGGCTTGCTTGGTGAGGCGACCGCCCTTCAGGGGCTGCTCCACCTCCCACCCTCCTCTCGCTTGGCCAGGCTGGCCTCTTCCACCTTATCTCCTTCCTTCTTTTCTGGGATGGCTCCTCTTCACCTCGCCTCAACCTCTTTTTCTTCTTCCCCACCCCCAGTGCCTCCATCTCCTTCAACGACCTCTCCTTGAGGGTCTTTTGGAAGCGATCGTGGGCAGACCCTCCAACCCCTTCTCCCCAGCTTTTGGCCGAGGCGAATCCTCTCCTCACCACTTGGCCGAGGAGGTCGACTTGGGCCTCTGCAATTCTGAGCCCTCGGTAGCATTGCACGATCCTCCGCCTCCTGCGCCTTCCTCTTAGCCTCCAACTCCGCTCGGTCGAGTGCTGCCGACCGGGTTGTGGGCAACCCGCTTCAAGCAGGCAGATGGCGAGCAGGCTCGTCCCACCTAACTTTTTCCCTCTCCCTCCACTCCTTCACCTTCCTTACTCTCTCTTCCATCGCCGTACCCCCTTTCGACTCCACAAACTTGGTCGGCACCTTCCACGTCTTGCGTGCCCGGCCCCTCGAGTTGGACCCATAGAACCACCTTTGCCCCCAGCCTTTGACCGAGGTTGGCAACCCTGCCACCAAGCCCTTCCCTGCCACGGCCTGTAGGGTTACCCAAGTCTCCTGCCGCCTGGCTTGTAGCGACAAAAGAATTCATCATTGTCATGGCCTCCCCTCCATTGCCTTCGGCGAGCACTTGCACACGATAGCAAAATCTTCCACGAATTAGGCATCGGCGTCACGGTGCCATGTCCAAACGATTAAGCCGTCCACCACAATCTGCGGCAGCGGCAATCGCAACCCACCCTTCAGCCTCCTCGTAGAGAGAACTCCCCGCCTCACGTCGATGGCGGTCCGTCGACTTTGGCACCACCAACCCCACTTCGCGGAATCTGGTACCTTCGCGGATAGCCTCCAACTCCGCCCGTTACAATGGACCTATCGGCCCTCGAGTGCGGTGATGCGGTTCCACTGGTAGCTCCGGCACCGATAGCACCTCCACCCTCAGCGATCTATCTTCTTTGCGCCCGGCTCCAACATCGTCCTCTCCTAGCGGATCCATCCTCGCATTCCGGTCCTTCTGCGCCATTGCTAAAGCTGTATTTGCGAATAACCGGATCGAGTTCGAAATCGCAGAAGTATTTTAATGGGGTATCGTGAGCAACGAAGGAATTGATACTTTGGATATTTTGAGTTTTTGTAAACAAGTAGGTGAATCGTATGATACCAAAAGCCCACGGTTTGCCCGTATTCCAAGGATCCCAATTAATTTTCGCGGTTTGAAAACTTTTCAAATCTTCGCCAAAAGCGTCCCATCAATGCCCATAATAATACCCTGACGTTTCACTCGATCCAACGCTTGCGTTCCACATCCCGCGTGTACGGTCGAGATGCACCGAACTACGCCTCACCCTGTCTTTTCCACTTCAAGTCATCACGTGACACGCCGCCTCTTGAGCCCCGCGCCCTTCCGCTCGGCCACCCTCACGGTCGGCTTCTCCCGCTCGGTCACCCTCACGGTCGGCCCCTCCCGCTCGGCCACCCTCACGGTCGGCCTCTCCAGCTCGGCTACCCTCACGGTCGGCTTCTCCCGCTCGGTCACCCTCACGGTCGGCCCCTCCCGCTCGGCCACCCTCACGGTCGGCCTCTCCAGCTCGGCTACCCTCACGGTCGGCCCCTCCCGCTCGGTCACCCTCACGGTCGGCTTCTCCCACTCGGTCACCCTCACGGTCGGCCCTTCCCGCTCGGTCACCCTCACGGTCGGCCTCTCCAGCTCGGCCACCCTCACGGTCGGCCCACCACCCTCACCACACGGTCGGTTCGCCACCCTTGCGGTCAGTTACCTCCTTACTATTATTATTCCCCGTTGGACTAAAGCGCACTTTCGGGAATGGGGACTCTTGGAGGATAGGCCCATAGAGCCCACGCCCACCATTCAAACCCCATTATACAACCGGTTGGCCAAACCCAACACGGTGAGTCCAACTAGGCAGGAAAGACCAATGATGCTCGGACAAGTGGCGGTAGAGCGAGACCACGTCGGCAGACAAAGATACGCAAAGTTATTGCCCTGACACATCACCATTAATGCAATCCATCACGGCATTTATTGCGACAACACCTCTCGGTAGGAATCACACCCTGCTACTGAACGAACAAGGCGAACCACGCCTCAAGCTTTCGGCGGGGACAATCGAGCAACGAGCGGCAATGAAATGATTACAGTTGGATATAAGCTAAACTGGAGGAGAGGAAGAAGGTTAAGTTTTCCGTCCCCTATCTCTCTCTCTCTCTACATTTCTTCTGTATTATCACCTTCTCTAATTCCTACACCGGAGGGTTCGCCGGGGGACTACCCCGTTCCCCGATTGAACTTGTTTGCAGGTTATCCAGCGGGCTTGAGGAGCTTGGATCGGTCCAACCCATCCACGAGGACTCACTGTATCGCCGGGGGACTACCCCGTTCCCCGATTGAACTTGTTTGCAGGTTATCCAGCGGGCTTGAGGAGCTTGGATCGGTCCAACCCATCCACGAGGACTCACTGTATTATCAGTACCCATTAATATAGTTTCTAATTTTGATCAAAATAATATTGTGGCCAAAAACTAAGGAATACTTTTCAAAAGCCTATGATTAGAACATTCATTTGTTTTATTTTTTTAGATTGATAGAACATTTGTTTATTTGAAAAATCAAAAACTCTTTTTAAGTTATCCAATTTCCAATATTGACTTGACAAGTCCAACCAGACGTTTCTTCCGCGTTGAAAACGAATGGTATCCAACACGCCAGTGGAGAGTGGAGACTACGGGAGCTAGACTATTGGATTCAATCTATAAATCATTCCATATATGTGATTGTTTGGATGGACTTGATAGAAAAGATTTTATTAGATTGGATTTTATTAGATTGTTAGTTTTAGAATATATTATGTCTGAATTATTTAATTAGACTGAATTTGTATTTTATATTTATTTAGTTATGGAATTAGATATCAAAAAATGACTATTTGGTTGGACAGAATATGAATAAAATGTTTGTTTGGGATATTATGAAAAAAGATGAATGCTCAAATGATTATTTTATTTTTTTCAATTATTTCTTCAGTAATATCAATATTAAACATATTTTTAATATTTTTTAGCTAGATTAAATAAAAATTTATTTTATTTTATTTTTTACACAATTAAATAAATTAAATAAATAAAATATCAATAAAAATATATGTTATTTTTTAATTAAAATTTTAAATAAATTTATTTTAAAAAATAATAACAATTAAATAAAACATCAATTAAAATTTAAATAATGAAATTAAATAAAATATAAACAAAATTTTAAAATAAAAACATCAATAAAATATCTATAAAAAAATTATTTAAAAAAATTAAATAAATAAAACATCAATAAAAATTAATTAAAATTATTTTATTTTTAAATTGAGACATTTAAATTTTATTAAATTTTGCTAAATATAATGCATGATATTTAGTAGAGGGTCAAAATGATTATTCCACCACCTAATCCCCATATCCCCCTTATCCCCCTATTTGTGCCCCACCCCCCACATGGAACATAATAGTCCAACACATTTGGGACTAATAGTCCGGAGCAAAATTAAAAAACCAAACAATGGACTTTTAGTCCAATTTCATGGACGGACTAGATAAGGGGGATTCTAGAATCCATACACTTGAATCCTGGGACTGTGAATCTCCCGAACTATTTGATTGGATTGGATGCGTATCCCGTATTTATTTTCTCATGTGATTAGATGTTTAGAAATGACTATTTTTAGTGAATCCAATGTTCGGTTAGATAGACTGAATAAAGATAAATGAGCAAAAGACTATTTTACCCTTTTTAAGTTGTTTACTAAGTAATAGCAATATTAAACATATATTTAATATTTTAATTATTTTTAGCCAGATTAAATGAAAATTTATTTTATTTTATTTTTTACAAAATTAAATAAATTTATTTTTCAAAAATTAAATAAATTAATAATATATGTTAAAATTTATTTTAATAGATATATTTTAAATAATAATAATAATAATTAAATAGTGAAATTAAATAAAACATCTATTAAAATTTAAATAATGAAATTAAATAAAATATAAACAAAATTTTAAAATAAAACATCAATAAAATATCTATAAAAAGTTATTTTAAAAAATTAAATAAATAAAACATCAATAAAAAGTTAAATAAAATTATTTTATTTTTAAATTGAGATATTTAAATTTTATTGAATTTTACTAAATAGAATACATAATTAAATACTAGAGGGTCAAAATGGTCATTTTACCACCCAATCCCATGGGATTGTTATTCCATAAAAATTGTCCTTTCCCCTCTCCCTGGGACAGTGTAATCCCATATATAGGGAATAAGGAGTCCGGCCAGACTCCATGTCCGGTAGACTAAAAAAAAACACAAGCACCGGATAAAAGGCTCCCAATTAATAACAATCCGAAATAAATAATCCCCCTAATCCCCCAATCAAACGCACCCCTAAATTTTTAACTAACAAACAAATTTTTTTTCACATGATATGCCAAACAAGAACACAAAATGACATTGTTGTTAACACCTAATTTAAGTTGTCGTTTGGCATGTGATTTTTTTAAGTTAGTTTTATAGTTTTTTAACTATTTTAGTTTGGATTAAAAAATTCGTTTTAGTTATTTTTGACTTTTTTTATTTTTATGAGAGAAAAAATAACATAATTATACTTTAGATGTCACATTTTGTCTTATTAACTTTTTAACTTATTTTTTTTTTTTTGGTAACTAATTTAGCTCCAAACCCAAATGCCAAACGAAGCCTTACAAGTAAAAACTAAACATGCGACAATCAGATTATCTTCAATATTTAAGCAGCATACACTTGTGGGAGATTTTTTTCGGTGAAAGTTACCAATTGGTTCTTTTTACTTAATTTAATGGTTAATTACACTTTTTACCTTTGTAATTTGACTTAAATATCATTTTAATCCTTATAATTTCAATTTTAATAATTTGGTTCTTACAATTTAAATTTAGTTTCAATTTGGTCATTTTATCTAATTTTTTGGCTAATTTTGTCTATATGAAAAATTGATAAGTATCTCAAAATTGTTAATTTTAGCCTCAAATTTAGATAGAAATTCCAAAATTGTTAATTTTAACCTCTAATTTAGATGGAAGGACAAAATTAAAACTAAACTTGAAATGTAGAGACTAATAAATTGTTCAAATTGAAATTATAAGGATTAAAGTGAATTTTGGGTTAAATTAAATGGATGAAAAATGTAATTAACCCTTAATTTAAATATAATAGAAATAACCCGTGCCTGAAGGCACGATCAACAATTTTTTTGGTATCATAGATGTTATGGAATTCAATTGTAATAAATTAATTCAAAACGATAATATTATTTCAATTTATAACTTCACAGATAAGAAGCTGAAATTGTTTCTAAACATTGAACTGATAAAAATATTCATAAATCTCAAATAGCAAATTTCAAAAATAAAGCCTAAATAATGAATTCTATATTTCACTGTAGCATAAGCAAAGAATCAAAAAAGATTTGCTAAAACGTAAATCCAAATAGCAAATTTTATAATTTGATCAACGTTAAAACGACACATATATAACAAACCTTCAACAAACGAATATTACTGAATTAGTATCATTACTGGTGACCTTTTCGCCTTCAATAACAAATTTCAATACCTTTTTTGAGTGGATGAATGAATATTTTGATACAAAATAGTAATCATTATAGCTAGCCAAAAATAAAACATTAATCATTCAATTTAGAATGAGAGCCAACTAATGACACACATAAAGTGTATTAACATCTCATATGTTCTTAAATTGATTGTCAAATAAAATCACATAATAAAATAATTTCTACTGAATCACAAAAAATAGAGACCTCATGTCTCGAACAATTTGATTACATGTCTAACACTTATTTTCTATATTTAAGCAAGCATTGCAAAAAAAAAAAAAAAGATTTAAACAACAATTCATTTTTTTTCAAATAAAATGTTAGAAATGAGGCAAACAACTCTGACATGTCACCAAAATGTTTTACAAAATTGACTCAACTTGAGAGATTGTAGGTTGCAACACTTCTCTAATCTTACCCTTTTGGCGAATGACCCATGCCTAAAAATACTTGCATAAATTTTGATTTCTTCCAAAACCAAATATCCTTCCAATAACATATAAAAAAAAAAAAAATCCAATGTTGTAGTAATTCTATATATTTCAATATTCTAATATGAAGTTTATAATCATAAAAATTACCACCTAGTGAAATGTCCATATACAAATAGTGACATAGGGTAAACAATTCCTTTAGCTTGCTAACAATTTGACAAATTAGAATGACAAAATCAAAGTCTAAAAATCCGAAATACCACACAACAATCAAATAGAAAATTACTTATGCCTACGATATTTTTAAATTGAACATTGCTAGTAAAACTGATTAACGATGCCTACTTAACTAATAACACAGCTAAATATGCCATAAATAAATTCTTGCAATATATCCAAACTCTCTAATAAAACTATGTGAACAAAGTTGAGAACGGTCTAAAACTGCCAAGTGAACCTTGAAAGATAAATAACTCAAGTACTAAAATAGCCTATTATCTCATACTCTTGGCACTTGTAACACATTCAAGCTCACTTTGTCAAAATAGAGACCTCATGTCTCGAGCAATTTGATTACATGTCTGACCCTTATTTTCTATATTTAAGCAAGAACCACAAAAAATAAAAGAAAAAAAAACGGCAAAATAAAAGTTAAAATTTAAAAATTTGAACTTGATCACAAAATGGTGCTGCATTAGATAACATTTACGTAACTATTCCCTTTTTTCAAATAAAATGTTAGAGAGGAGTCAAAGAAACAATTCCTTCTTTTCGAATAAAATGTTAGAGAGGAGTCAAACAATTCTGACATGTCACCAAAATATTTTATAAAATTGACTGAACTTGAGAAATTGTAGGTTGCAAAACTTGGTATCTAATCTTACTGTTCTAGTGGATGACTCGTGCCTAAAAATACTTACATACATTTTGATTTCTTCCAAAACCAACTATTTTTCCAATAACATATATACAATCCAATGATTTAGTAATTCTATATATTTCAATATTCTGATATGAAGTTTATAACCTTAAAACTACCACCTAGTGAAATTGTCCATACACAAATAGTGAAGTAGGGTAAAAAATTCCTTTAGCCTTCTAACAATTTAACAAATAAAAATGACAAAATCAAAGTCTAAAAATCTAAAGTACCACACAACAATCAAAATAGAAAATTACTCATGCCTACGATACTCCTAAATTGAACATTGCTAGCAAAACTAATTAACAGTGCCTACTTAGTTAATAGCACAACTAAATATGCCAAAAATAACTTCTTGTAATACATCTAAGCTCTCTAATAAAAATTTGTGAACAAAGTCGAGAACTGTCTGAAACTACCAAGTGAACCTTGAAAGATAAATAACTCAAGCATTGAAATAGCACATTATCTCATACTCTTAACACTTGTAGCTCATTCAAACTCACTATGTTTAAAGAAAAGGCACAAAGTAAAACAAAAAAGGGCAAATTACACTAATAGTCCCTGTACTTTACATTTTGTGTCACTTTGGTCTCTGTGTTTTCAATTTGCTTGGTTTTAACCTTTTATTTTTAGTTTCGTTTCATTTTGGTCCAATTAATAACCTCTGTTAAAAAATTTAACAGAAAATAGTCATGTGCACAACATGTGATCAACTTTGAGGGGCAAAATAGACATTTCAATCCAAACCCTTCCCTATTCCATCTCTGCAACACCCTTTGTTTTCTTCCCTCCTCTACCGTCTATCATCAATCTCACTCCACCACCTCCATTGCTATACACCACCACCACCACCACCACCACCATCCGCCATCGAACAACACCTTCTTCTATCCCAACCCCACCACCACCTGTTTCTCTCTTGTAGTCTAGCCATGACAGTCACCCACATTATTTTCCTCTTTCAGCCAAACCTCTCTCCAACTACTACCTTGGTGGAGGCATGCCATCATTACCTGAAAATGTTATTCCTAAATAGGGTGAGCCACAACCTAGTAGAAATCATTTAACACAGTATATGGAATTTAGCAAATGTATAAGTACAAGTGCATAGACAATGCTTGTTATAAAACTCTTCACAATTTTATATAAATTCATAAGGTATCAATTTTCAAGTCTTACTCCACTACTCTCAATCTACATTTCGATTACTTATCTTTCTTAATTCATGAGTCAATTCCATTACTTCACAACAACCAAACTGAGACTACAACTCAGTTTTTCCATATCATATAACACATATGCATAAACACTTAAAAACTTCCACGAATATTTCGTTTGCGGGCAGCCGTCAAACAGGACCTATGTAAACGTAGGCTATACAAACACTACAATTGCCATTTTACGGATATTTCATCCGCGGGCTAGGCACCCATGTATAATTTCGGGACTTTCACCCAGGACACTCTGGCCAACTTAATTATAATGGAGTCCAACCCCTTTCTCCTCCCAAACAATTATTCATATATATACGATGTATTAAAAACACATAATCAAATATGAAGCACATCTCCTTTCCGCTCCCAAAGGAACATACATGTACAATGTATATAAACATGGCCATCAATTCGCCTAATCCACATGTAATTTCTATAACAATCAAAGCTATCCTCCACCAATAGCCCAACACAGTTATCTCTAGACAGATATTCAATCTCAAACAGATAGTTTATTCAAAACTTCCAAAGAATGAGTTAATACTTAACCAATCCCACCATTCATATCAATACCCCATCAATTTCACATTTCCAACACAAATTCCAATTATTTGAGCCAAATTATAATTTGATGAAGTTAGGCAATTTCCCTATTATTCCCAAATATTAGCCAAGTGCCAAAATCATCAAATTAAACATAACACAACATCAATTTCAACCCCACAAGCATTTATTTCATCTACGACCAAAACCCCTATTTCTATTCTTGTGCTCAAACACTAGGTTTGTTTAAAGCATCCCCAAATTACACTATTATTACATGAGACAATAACTAAGCTAAATATCACATGAAGGTATAGAAAGAATCCCTACCTCAAAGGAAGGAAGTTGAGCCAAGCAAGAGTGAGACTCCAAGGACGATGAAACCCACTTCTATTCGGATCAAAATGAAGATCTTGAAGAGTTCTACCTTTTTCTTAAAGGTACTAGGGTAGAAATCCAAACGGATCTAGATGAAATCTTACAGAGAAGGTTAATTCAAGATAGAGAGGCTCAAGAACAAGCTTTTTGGAAAGTTTTAGAGAGAGAGAGATAGATGTAAAAAATTGACTCAAATTATCATCTTCTCGGACTGTTATAAGCGCAGTCTGCTCGAGCGTGGAAATCCCCACTCGAGCGTAAGAAACAAAGTTCCTGTAATGACCCTCATTCTCGTCTTAGCCATGTTCATGTGCATCTGCATGATTTTGTCTTGTTAAGCTTGCATTCGCAGATTTTGACTTGTATTGCCTAAAGTAAAGGTCCCTGTCTTGTTTTGTGCTTATGTGATTTGCCTGAGTATTGCTTGTATGCTTTGTTCCTTGCTTAGTGTGTGTAGCCCAGGTCACACCCTTGAACCTTTTATACCTAGGACCATCTTGGAACCACTTTGGTTGACCTCCACCTTCACCCTTGCATATTGGCCGAGATGTCATCATCTAGGCCGAGATGTGTATCATCTAGGCCGATATGTTATCATCTAGGCAACCAACATCCTTGATCCTTGCACCTAGTGATCTTGTTCCTAGACTGGTATGACCTAGACCGAAGTGTGGCACATCTAGGCCGAAGTGTGGCACAGCTAGGCCAAGTGTTGTCCTTTCTGGCCAAGATTAGTGAGACCTTACTTGCCAAAGCATATGTCTTGATCCGAGGTCATTGCCTTGTCAGAGTGCCCTTGTCACCTTACTTGTTGTACACCCTTCGTCATGCTCTTGTCTTGTTATTCAGTCACCTTTTGAGGAGATCCAACCAGATGTTGCCACGTGTCCCAGCATAGGGTTAAGTCAACTGGCAGTAGAGAAAACGTATCATTTGCTATATCTTTGCCCTAGAAGAGAGAGAAGCTCTAGGAAGATAAGAAGGAGTTCTTAGAGAGAGAACTAGATTTCCAAGCTTGATTTTCACACCTTGAACCGTTAGATTCGTATTTTGAGGTTCGATTCTTAATCTACTCTTGTTGCTCTTTACGTTGATATGATCACATTGCATGATCTTGCATGATTCATGAGCCATGCATTGATTTAAAGTTTGTTTAGAAAGAGAAAATGATGTTCTTGTGTTTTTGAAGGAAAACCATGTTTTGATCCGAAAGTTTATAACAAGTTCCACATTTTTGTGTTTGTTTCCAAGAGATCTTCAACTATAGGTACCCAGGTCCATGTTTTTGAACTCATCTTATGAAATCTCAGATTTTGAATAAGGAAGTTATGATTTTGGCATTCATGTTCATCATGTTCATGTTCTTCATGTTCTTGAAGAGGAAACCCAGATTTTCCAGACTTCATTTCCCTAAGTGTGGTCACCGAGACCTACTCTTGCCTAGATCTCACACCTAGGCCAAGCATCATATCTCACCTTGGCCTACCTTGTATGATCACTTGCACTTTAGTCTATCTTGCATGCGCACCTAGGCCTAGGAGACCATACCACGGCCAAGAGGTGTGGGACCTCGGCCAAGACCTGGTTGGTACCCAGCATGTTTTCCCGAGATGAAAAACAGTGTTTTAACTCCCCAGCACATGTTTTGCTTTATCTTGACTTAGTTTTGAAAGAAATGTCGAGTTCATTTACACTCATGTAAGGCTTGTTTTAGGAATGCATTGCACAACCATCTTTGAGCATCTCTTCTTGTCTTCTTGAAATGCGTTCAGTGGACCTTGCCATGTATTTGTAGGTCTTGGATTCTTGCCTTAATCCCTGCACCCGAAGAGCTATGTGAGTGGTATTTTTAATAAAGCTATGTCCTAATGTTTTGATAAAAGCTTTGCTTGTTTCGTTTTGAAAAAGTATTTGTTCAAGTATGAATGATTATTCCTAGTTTTGTATCAAGTATTATCTTGTTTTGATGACATTCTTGGAAAGTCCTTAGTGCTATGGGAGTATAATGCAACTAGTACCCTTGTTTGAGATATCTCCCTTGCCACCGACGGTCTTGTACGGGTGGGTTTGTCTAATTGATTCCGGGTCGATTATTCCCTTGTTTTGTCAGGAATGTCACCCCTTGTATTATATTGATGCTAGTAAGCATCCCTTGAATTCATCCCTTGATTTTGTACAAAATATGCTATGTATTGTTTTGATAAAGATCTCGAATATCATTCATTCAAACCTTTATTACTAATATCATTCACTGAGTATCCAAGCTCACTCTCCCCTTTATATATATGTAGGTGACGAGCAAGAAGGCGGTGATGCCTAGATGTTATTTGCAAGTTGTTTTGGATTCATGTTTTGCTAGGATCTTGAAGATTATGCTTCTTAGCTTTGTAATTCATTTCTTTTGTATATGTCGGCTTGAGAAGCCTTTTGATCAAGATGTAACATGTACTTATTTTATTTGTATCCAAGTTGTACACCATGTTAAAATGTATGTCATTTCATTTGATTTATGCACAACTCTTATGGACTACTTAGATTTAAATTTATTGCTTCCGTACATATAAGGCCCATATGTGTACTCTGTTTGTGTGTGACTTTGTAAGTTGGCCTTTGGTAATCTTGGATTACTGGCCATCATAGCACCATTCTACTAGGGGCGGAATGGGGCCGTGACAGATTGGTATCAGAGCACGAGTTCCTTATAGTACGTTATTCACACACTTTGAGTCCTAAAGAGCTTAGGATTTCCTTTAGAATGATATTAGGATTGGATCATATTGCTTGCTACTTGACAAGATGTGCATCATCTTGGCATGATCATTTGTTAATTGCATACATGTCTATTTGTTCATTTTGTTTTAAGAGTCACACTTTGCATACTTCTAGCATCATGAGAAGGGGTAGACCTCCAGTTGGCCGAGATCAATCTGAGGACAGGTTAGATAGATTAGAAAGGTTAGTTGAAGGTTTGGCCCCTGAGTTGAGGCAAACAAGGCAACAGAACACCAGCACTACCTTTACTCAGGCCGAGCAGACAAATGGCCGAAATGCAGTTTCGCCTCCACCTCCTCCAGTGCCGCAAGTGCCTCCACAACCAGCTTTATATGGGGACGACACAATAACTTTGATCAAAGAATTCAAGAAAATGAACCCGCTAAGATTCCATGGGGGTTATAGAGCCGATGAAAGAAGAAGAGTGGGTTTTGGAAATAGAGAAGTTGTTTGAGATTTTTCCCAGCACCGACGCTTAGAAGGTGTCATTGGCAGCATTCACATTGGACGACGACGTTCAAAGATGGTGGATGATGATCCGAGAAGGCAATCCAGGTTTGACTTGGGCCAGATTTTTGGAGTTGTTTTATAACAAGCACTTTCCCCTCTGTGTCCGAGATCGCAAGGCCGTGGAATTCCAGACGTTGACACAAGGCAACAGAACAGTGGCTGAATACGACCGTGCTCTTACCGAGTTGGCAAGATATGCACCTCACATGGTCAATGATGAATATAGGAAAGCTAGGAAGTTTGAAAGTGGGCTTCGTGGACCGATACAAGATCGAGTTAACATGCTCAATATGCCGACTTATGCCGAAGTGCTAGAAAAGACCATCCTGGCAGAAGCCAACTTAACCCGATATCAGAGTTCAGGAGAGAGCCAGAGAAAGAGGCAGAATTATGACAATCGCCGAGTATCGTTTGGTGCCAAGAAGAAGGCGAATGTGGGCAGTTCAAGCAACTCAACTCAGGAAGGTGATACTAGGCTGACGTGTTCCAATTGTGGGAAGCCACACTTTGGGGTTTATCGTTGGGCATCTAGAGCTTGCTTTGAATGCAGTGAGATGGGTCATCGTGTCAAGGACTGTCCCAAGACAAAGGCTGATGATAGCAGGAAAAGTGAGAGTACCTCGGGTTCTGCACAGAAAGGAAATGTCGGGAAAGGACAGACGAGGCGAGGCAGGGTTTTTGCATTAGTGCCAGGAGACACTCAGAGTACCGAGACAGTAGTGTCAGGTACCCTTCCAATTTGCTCTCAAGATGCATATATATTGATTGATTCGGGTTCTACACATTCATTTGTCTCTACTAAGTTTACCGAGAAGTTAAATAGAGAACCAGAACCCCTTGGTTATTTATTGTCTGTGTCTGCTCCATCTGGGAGAACTATGACTGTTGCATCCATTTATAGAGCATGTGTTGTTGTAATTGAGAATGTTGAATTACTAGTTGATTTGATGCCGTTGAACATGACTCATTTTGATGTTATATTGGGAATGGATTGGTTAGTAGTTAATCGTGCAGCCATTAATTGTGTTTCCAAAAGCGTCACCTTGAAACCCCCAAACCAAGCCAAGGTTACATTTCAGGGTAAAGGAGTAGTATCCCCACCTTACTTGATTTCGTCCATGAAGGCTTATAAGTTGATCCAGAAAGGGTGTTAAGGTTATTTGTGTAGTGTACTAAGTAATCTGAGTGGAAACGTTGAATTGGCTGATATTCCAGTCGTCAATGAATTTTTCGACGTCTTTCCAAATGATTTGCCTAGCCACTTAGTTGATAGAGAAATAGAATTTACTGTTGATGTCATGTCGGGAACCCAGCCTATCTCCAAAATGCCCTAGAGAATGGCCCCAGCCGAGCTTAAGAAATTGAAACTGCAATTACAAGAGTTGTTGGATAAGGGTTTTATTAGCCCGAGGACTTCACCTTGGGGAGTGCCAGTTCTATTTGTTAAGAAAAAGGATGGTACACTTCGTTTTTGTATTGATTACCGAAAGCTGAACAAGGTAACCATTAAGAATAAGTATTCATTGCCGAGGATTGATGATTTTCTTGATCAATTACAAGGAGCACGAGTCTTTTCTAAGATTGATCTTAGGTCGGGCCACCATCAGCTCAAGGTTAAAGCCGATGATGTTGAGAAGACTGCTTTTTGGACAAGATATGGCCACTACGAATTTTTGGTAATGCCTTTTGGAGTGACTAATGCTCCTGCAGCATTCATGGATTTGATGAACAGAGTCTTTAAGCCATACCTAAATGAGTTTGTGGTTGTTTTCATCGATGACATATTGATCTATTTGAGAGTAGTAATGAGCATGAGAAGCATTTGAGACTTGCCTTACAAATTTTGAGAGACAGAAAATTATATGCCAAGCATAGCAAGTGTGAGTTTTGGCTTTCCAGCATTTCATTTTTGGGTCATGTGATTAATGAAGAGGGTATCTCTATTGATCCAAGTAAGATTGAAGCCATTGTGAATTGGCCGATACCGACTAACGTGTCCGAGGTTCGTAGCTTTTCTAGGTTTGGCAAGTTATTACAGAAAGTTTGTGAATAACTTCTCAAGGATTGTAGTACCATTGACACAACTAACTCAGAAGGGAGTGGCGTATGAATGGACCGAGGATAGAGAATCAGCTTTCCAGGAGTTAAAGACGAGGTTAGTCACAGCACCGATTCTTGTACTACCATCAGGCGATGAGGAATTTTAGATTTATAGTGATGCTTCACATAAGGGTTTGGGTTGTGTGTTAATGCAAGGGGGTAAAGTCATAGCATATGCATCTCGTCAATTGAAACCCCATGAAAAGAATTATCCTGCCCATGATTTAGAACTAGCAGCCGTAGTATTTGCCTTGAAATTTTGGCGAGCTTCTTGCCAAGTTTTCACAGATCACAAGAGTTTGAAGTACTTGTTCACCCAGAAGGAATTAAACATGAGGTAGAGAAGGTGGCTTGAGTTGTTGAAAGACTACGACATGCAAATTCAGTATCACCCAGGTAAAGCAAACTCGGTGGCTGACGCGTTGAGCAGGAAATTAGTTGGGAGTTTGGCATGTTTAGCAATGATTTCAGTGGAGGCAACTATTATTGAGGAAGTGAAGACCAAACAGATGGAGGACGGATTCTTCAAGAAGGTATTTGGCGAGATTATCACTAAGTCGAGGCCAGGATATACCATTGAAAATCAGGTACTTAAGTTTGAAGGAAGATTTTGCAGGAAGCCCATGGTTCCAGATTTGCCGTTCATCCAGGAAATACCAAGATGTACCAAGATGTGAAGCAAACTTTTTGGTGGCCAAATATGAAAAGAGAAGTAGCCAAGTTTGTATCTCAGTGTCTGTATTGCCAACAAATGAAAGCGAAACATCAGAGGCTAGCAGGACTTCTTCGACCTTTGCTGATTCCTGAGTGGAAATGGGAACACATTCCATAGATTTCGTGGTTGGTTTGCCAAAGACACAAAAAGGTATGGATTCGATTTGGGTTATAGTTGATAGATTAACTAAGTCAGCACACTTCCTGCCCATTAAGACTACGTTTAATGCCAATCGACTTGCTTTGTTGTACATGAATGAGATTGTTAGACTTCATGGAGTGCTGATGTCTATTGTATCAGACCGAGATCCGAAATTTGTTTCTAGATTTTGGCAAGGTTTACAAAGAGCTTTGGGAACCAAGTTGAGGTTTAGCACAACTTTTCATCGCCAGACCGATGGGCAAACAGAAAGAACAATTCAAACACTTGAAGATATGCTTAGACTATGTGTGTTGGACTTGAAGGGAAGTTAGGAAGTGCATTTGCCATTAGTGGAATTTTCTTACAACAACGGTTATCAAGCTAGCATTGGCATGGCGCCGTATGAAGCTTTGTATGGAAGAAAGTGCAGATCGCCGATATGTTGGACCAAGGTAGGGGACAAAGCTTTGATTGGTCCTGAGCTAGTTCAAGTGATAACTGAGAAGATTAAGCTCATTCAGCAAAGAATCAAAATCGCTCAGAGTCAACATAAGAGTTATGCTGACCAGAGAATAAGGGAGTTAGAATTTAAAGTTGGGAATCATGCATTCCTGAAGATTTCGCCGATGAAAGGAGTTTCAAGATTTAGGAAGAAAGGTAAGCTAGCACCCCGATACATTGGGCCATTCGAAATTCTTGAGAGGGTTAACCTCGTTGCCTACAGGCTTGCTTTGCCGCCAGAATTAAGCCAAGTCTACAATGTGTTTCATGTTTCGATGTTGAGGA
This sequence comes from Camellia lanceoleosa, assembly GCA_025200525.1. Classification (NCBI taxonomy): domain Eukaryota; kingdom Viridiplantae; phylum Streptophyta; class Magnoliopsida; order Ericales; family Theaceae; genus Camellia; species Camellia lanceoleosa. Next base: position 107,945 of record JANUSC010000264.1, on the reverse strand, counting down.
AGTATATTCGGGACCCACTGCATGTGATTGATTATTCCAGAATTGTGGTTAATGAAGATTTAGGCGACGAGGAGAAGCCGATGAGAATTGTTGTTAGGCAAGTGAAACAGTTGAGGAATAAGTCGATACCGATGGTGAAAATTGAATGGAAGGAGCATTACAGCAAAGAGGCTACATGGGAAATGAAAGAGGAAGTGAAAATCCGTTATCCGGAGTTGTTTTCAGGGCAAGGTAACTTAAGTTTGGCGACCAAACTCTGTAAGGGGGGTAGACTGTAATGACCCTCATTCTCGTCTTAGCCATGTTCATGTGCATCTGCATGATTTTGTCTTGTTAAGCTTGCATTCGCAGATTTTGACTTGTTTTGCCTAAAGTAAAGGTCCTTGTCTTGTTTTGTGCTTATGTGATTTGCCTAAATATTGCTTGTATGCTTTGTTCCTTGCTAGGTGTGTGTAGCCTAGGTCACACCCTTGAACCTCTTATACCTAGGACCATCTTGGAACCACTTTGGTTGACCTCCACCTTCACCCTAGCATATTGGCCAAGATGTCATCATCTAGGTTGAGGTGTGCATCACCTAGGCCGAGATGTGTATCATTTAGGCCGAGATGTTATCATCTAGGCAACCAACATCCTTGATCCTTGCACCTAGTGATCTTGTTCCTGGACTGGTATGACCTAGACCGAGGTGTGGCATGTCTAGGCTGAAGTGTGGCATAGCTAGGACAAGTGTTGTCCTTCCTAGCCGAAATCAGTGAGACCTTACTTGCCGAAGCCTATGTCTTGATCCGAGGTCATTGCCTTATCAGAGTGCCCTTGTCACCTTACTTGTTGTACACCCTTCGTTATGCTCTTGTCTTGTCATTCAGTCACCTTTTGAGGAGATCCAACCAGACGTTGCCACGTGTCCCAGCAGAGGGTTAAGTCAGTTGGCAGTAGAGAAAACATATCATTTGCTATATCTTTGCCCTAGAAGAGAGAGAAGTTCTAGGAAGATAAGAAGGAGTTCTTAGAGAGAGAACTAGATTTCCAAGCTTGATTTTCACACCTTGAACCGTTAGATTCGTATTTTGAGGTTAGATTCTTGATCTATTCTTGTTGCTCTTTACGTTGATATGATCACATTGCATGATCTAGCATGATTCATGAGCCATGCATTGATTTAAAGTTTGTTTAGAAAGAAAAAAATGATGTTCTTGTGTTTTTGAAGGAAAACCATGTTTTGATCCAAAAGTTTATAACAAGTTCCATGCTTTTGTGTTTGTTTCCAAGAGATCTTCAACTACGGGTACCCAGGTCCATGTTTTTGAACTCATCTCATGAAATCTCAGATTTTGAATAAGGAAGTTATGATTTTGTTCTTCATGTTCTTGAAGAGGAAACCCAGATTTTCCAAACTTTGTTTCCCTAAGTGTGGTCACCGAGACCCACTCTTGCCTAGATCTCACACCTAGGCCAAGCATCGTATCTCACCTTGGCCTACCTTGTATGATCACTTGCACTTTAGTCTATCTTGCATGCGCACCTAGGCCTAGGAGACCATACCTCGGCCAAGAGGTGCGGGACCTCGGCCAAGACCTGGTTGGTACCCAGCATGTTTTCCCGAGATGAGAAATAATGTTTTAACTTCCCAGCACATGTTTTGCTTTATCTTGACTTAGTTTTGAAAGAAATGCCGAGATCATTTACACTCATGTAAAGCTTGTTTTAGGAATGCATTGCACAATCATCTTTGAGCATCTCTTATTGTCTTCTTGAAATGCGTTCAGTGGACCTTGCCATGTATTTGTAGGTCTTGGATTCTTGCTTTAATCCCTGCACCCAAAGAGCTATGTGAGTGGTATTTTTAATAAAGCTATGTCCTAATGTTTTGATAAAAGCTTTGCTTGTTTCGTTTTGGAAAAGTGTTTGTTCAAGTATGAATGATTATTCCTAGTTTTGTATCAAGTATTATCTTGTTTTGATGACATTCTTGGAAAGTCCTTAGTGCTAGGGGACTATAATGCAACTAGTACCTTTGTTTGAGATATCTCCCTTGCCACCGATGGTCTTGTACGGGTGGGTTTGTCTAATCGATTCCAGGTCTATTATTCCCTTGTTTTGTCAGGACTGTCATCCCTTGTATTATATTAATGCTAGTAAGCATCCCTTGAAGCTTTGAAAGACTTGATAGATGAACTTGGTTCATCCCTTGATTTTGTATAAGATATGCTATGTATTGTTTTGATAAAGATCTCGAATACCATTCATTCAAACCTTTATTACTAATATCATTCACTGAGTATCCAAGCTCACCCTCCCCTTTATATATATGTAGGTGACGAGCTAGAAGGCGGTGATGTGAACAACTACAACCCAATAACCAAAAAAAAGGGAAAACAAGAGGAACAAGATGTGAATAACCATTTTAAACTATACCAACCTGAGTCTGGAATATAATAGATAACGGATAAAACTGGAATCGTTATACTCTCTCTCTCCCCCTAGCCTCCTACCGTCTTGTTTCCCTAACCTCCATCAGTAACTTTTCGCCTCATTCCCTCTTTCTTACCAGTGGCAGTGAACCTAGAATCATCGTTGTTTGGAACAAACAATCTCTGCAAACACTTGACTTTATCATCAAGTCCATGAACCTTGGTTTCATCAACAGATCGATCGCTCTACCAAAAATCCTCTTTTTGGTATCTAGTGAGATCGATTCATGGGTCGATTGTTGAGAAATTTCACCATTTGATGAACCCAATGTTTCCATCAACAGATCCTTGAATTTCCCTTTGTTGTACTCGATTCAAAGCCATGCTATTGTCTTTGTCTTGAAGGTTGATCCGATCTAAGTTGGAAGCAAACTTGAAAGTGAAAATTACATTCTTTCATTGCATGTGCCACTCGGTTAAGAGATTATTGAGGTTGTAGAGCTTTTCTTGACTGACTTTGGTGGTGGTTGAAAGTGGTGCTGCAGTGGTGGTGGTGCTGGGTTGGAAAATTCCTTTAATTTCTGAAACTTGGTAGAAGAGCAAAGGCTAGCTATTTTTGCTGTGAGAGGGAGTTTGGTTGAGGCTGCTTCTTCGATAAGATCGTTTAGTCTGGCTTCTAGATTCTTCTCAATCGCATCGCCCATTTCAACAAACACTAAGATCTTAATTTCTCTTTCTCTCTCTCTCTTTCTCTCTCTCTGAAGGTTGTGAAAGAGAAATTAAGTGGGTTTTTGGTGTGGTGGAGGTGGATGGTGTTGATGTTGGGATTGGCTATGGATGATTTTGGTGGTAGAGGAAGGCAACGATGGTAGATGATTGTGTTGCAGAGAGTTCAAGAGGAAGAAGATGGTGAAACAAGGAAAGGGCAGTGAAATGTCCATATCGCCCTTGAAAAAGGGTCATGTGTATCTCACGTGTTTGTTTTCCGTCAACAATTTAAACCGGTGTTAACAATTGGATGAAAATGATACAAAATAAAAAATTAAGGGTCAAAATCCAGCAAATTGAAAACAAAAGGACCAAAGTGACACAAGAGGTAAAGTACAAGGATTGTTAATGTAATTTTCCCAACAAAAAATAAACCCAGCAAAAGTAACACAATAACCAAAGTTTTAGATTGATGTAATTGAGAGTTAATTAACATTGAAAAGAGACAACCAATTCAAAACAATCTTCTATATGTGACCAACATACATTTTAGCTTAAGTGACATTGTCATATAAAGCTGCCTTGCTTTAAAACTACGTTCACCAACACTTCCTCCATGGACTTAATGCATCCTCTAGCTTAGTTATGTCCATTGTCATGTGAGAAAACAAACAATAAGCTCCACTACTGAAACTGAAAAAGGGCCAACAAATTAGATTAAAATAAATTTTCTATTAATTAAGAAATCACCAAACAATAAATTATATAATCTAGTGTGTTTCTTAATAAAAACAAACCCATAGAATAAACCAATCCAAACAAAACCAAGGATAAAGTAATGCTAAATTTCTTTCATGAATGGTCAAGGACAAAAAATTTATCCCTCCCAACTTGCATTATTAGGGGGAAAAAACAAAAGGTCTAATTAATTTTTGAATAAGAATATCTCCAAGAAAACATCACAATCAGAGATAATTAATGGAATTATAATTTTCTCAAAAAAGAATCTTTGGTGCCTCCTCTTTTTATCTAGCTTTGCAAAATGCATGAAACTCAATAAGTCATTTTGTTGGCGGCAATTCAAAACTGAAACGGGTCTAAACACGTCATATATGAAACTCACCTTTTACTCGTCTCATCGCATTACGATTTCGTTTGCTCTCCAAGCATAATTTTTATTCTATATGAACAACCTCCCACACCATTTTCAATCCTGAAATAATTCTCGAAGATTCTATTTTTTCAAGAAAATCAAAATAAGGATACATGCTAATCTATGCAGCAAACATTTGTTGATGTTTCGAAATTCAGATTATACATTTTTTACTACCCTTGAGACAAATCTATTAGAAACACGAAATTTAGATCATGACAGCCAAACTAAATTCAAAATTACATATAAATAACCCACACAATGTGTAGGAATCGTAAGTTTAAATAATGCAAATTTCAAATCAAATTGTATTTTCCTAGAAGATCAATTAATGCTTTTTGACACTGATACACAACAACATAGACAATATAGTGATAACCCATGCCTAATGACACTTCTCAACAAAATCTAAGCATTCGGTAGTGTATACAACTCAACATTAAATCAACATTAAAGAAGGAATTTTTTTTTTTTTAATAAAACTCGGTAGTGTATATGTAAAAACTTTAAAAATATATTTTCAAAACCTTTAATTCACCCATAAATAACACAATTGGTGAATGAAAAATTGAATTGCCTTTTTTTTGGCATTGTAGAAGTTGTTTGTAGTGCAAAAGTTACTTCAATTTTGTTGCCTCAAAGGCCTTAAAAAGAAAATATTTAAGGAAAATATTTTTGCATCATTTTTCAAAAAATAACTTACTTTTAAAATTTCCATAAGTCAATTTTTACAAAATTGATTCTCGCTCACTATATTTTCAACACCTTTACACTATGTTTGGGAACCTAGGAGAGAAAAGAAAAGAAATGATTACTTCAGTTAAAAAAGAATTTTTTTTTTTTTTGTGATTTCTCTCCTTCTTGTTTGGATAAGTAAGAAATAAAAGAAAAGAAATGATTCAGTATGTTTGGTTTCAGTTTTTTTGAAAATTGAGTTTTTTTTTTTTTTTTTCCTGTTTTTTTTGTTTTTAGTGAATTTTTTTAAAATTTTAAGCTTTTTTTTTTTACTTTTTTAAATGCACATTACTTATATGTATATAAAAAGTAAAATATTTGTGAAAAATATATTTCAACAAATTAATAAATATACAAAAATATAAAAAAAATATACTGAATTTTCGTTTTTTTTTTTTTGTATTTTTGGTATTTAGTAAACTTTTTAAAGATTTTTTCATGAAAATTATACTTTTTAGGTATATTTATGTTAAGTGTGTCTAAAAATTTAAAAATTTTCTTAAAATATAAAAATTCAGTAAAAAAAAAAAACAAAACAAAACAAAAAACAAAAAAAGTAGAATTTTTTGAAAAGTGTTTTAAAAAAACTGAAAACAAACATGATGATTCCTGTTGGTTTCTTTTCCCTCCCAATCTCTCTACTTTTAGGAAGATTGAAAATGTGGGTTATAAGAGAAATGAGTTTTTTTCAATTTCTCCCAATTTTTCTCCACTTAATTTATCCAAACAAGTAAGAGAAATACATCTCTCCATTGCTTTTATTTTCTCTCCAAATCACCCAATCCAAACATAGTATTAGCATTTTCAAATAAGTATCTTAACTCACAAAAAAGTCATAAATGACACTTTATCAAATTAAATTTCTTTTTTAGATAATAAAATATTTTTGTTTCAAGCGTCAACTAAACATGAAAAACAAAAATAAAAATATTTTTTTTGTGTAAAATCAAATTACAAGAAAATATTTTTTTGTGTAAAATATTTTATTTCGAAACAAGCGGAGAATTTAATATATTTAAATTAAGGGTTAATTACACTTTTCACCCCTTTAATTTAACCCAAAATTCATTTTAGTCCTTATAGTTTTAATTTAAACAATTTAGTCTTTACATTTCAAGTTCAGTTTTAAAGGAAAATTATGCAAATAGTCCCTGTACTTTACACGATGTGTCAATTTAGTCCCTGTAGTTTCAATTTGCTTGATTTTGCCCCTTAATTTAACGGTTTGTGTCATTTTAGTCCAATAAATAATGGTTGTTAAGTTAATTTAACGGAAATTCAAACAATGTGTCAATTTGGTCCTTGTATTTTTTATAATGTGTCAATTTAGTCCCTGTCAAAATCGAGAAAATTGAAACTATAGGAACCAAATTGACACATCGTGTAAAGTATAGGGACCAAATTGACACATTATTTGACCTTCCGTTAAATTAATTTAACAATCGTTATTTATTGGATTAAAATGACACAATCCGTTAAATTAAGAGGCAAAATCGAGCAAATTGAAACTACATGGACCAAATTGATATATCGTGTAAAGTACAGGGACTATTTGCATAATTTACCCTTTTATTTTTGTTTTTCGTGTTTAGTTGACGCTTGAAACAAAAATATTTTATTATCTAAAAAAGAAATTTTGATTTAATAAAGTGTCATTTATGACTTTTTTGTGAGTTAAGATACTTATTTGAAAATGCTAACACTATGTTTGGATTGGGTGATTTGGAGAGAAAATAAAAGAAATAGAGAGATATGTTTCTCTTACTTGTCTGGATAACTTAAGTGGAGAGATATTGAGAGAAATGGAAAAAAAATCCATTTCTCTTATAACCCTCATTTTCAATCTTCTCAAAAGCGAAGAGATTAGGAGAGAAAAGAAACTAACAGGAATCACCATGTTTGTTTCCAGTTTTTTGAAAATACTTTTCAGAAAATTTTACTTTCTTGTTTTTTATTTTTTTTTTGTTTTTGCTAATTTTTTTTAATATTTTAAGCAAATTTTTTAATTTTTAGACACACTTAACATAAATATACTTAAAAAGTATAATTTTCATGAAAAAATCTTTAAAAAATTTACAAATAACAAAAAAAAAACAAAAAACAAAAAATCAATATATTTTTTGTATTTTTGTGTATTTATTAATTTCTTAAAATATATATTTTCACAAATATTTTACTTTTTAGATACATATAAGTAAGGTGCATCTAAAAAAGTAAGAAACAAAATGTTTAAAATTTTAAAAAATTCACTAAAAACAAAAAAACATGAAAAACAAAAAAACACAATTTTGAAAAAAATTGAAACCAAATACACTGAATTATTTCTTTTCTTTTATTTCTTACTTATCTAAACAAGAAGGAGAGAAAACACAAATTTTTTTTTCTTTTTTTTCTTTTATAACTTAAGTAATCATTTCTTTTCTTTTCTCTCCTAGGTTCCTAAACATAGTGTAAATGTGTTGAATATATAGTGAGTGAGAATCAATTTTGTAAAAATTAACTTACGGAAATTTTAAAGGTAAGTTATTTTTTGAAACATGATGCAAAAATATTTTCCATAAATATATATATTTTTTATTTTTTATTTTTTTAGTTTTTTTTTTTCACTTTTCATTCAACCAAATAATAAAAAATGAGTAAAATAATTTTGACAAAAATATTTTATGTCAAAATAAACAGAGCCTGAATGTATTTCAGATATGCAAAGAATCCCTGTTTTGATCACTTTGATATCCTCTTCACAGCAACGTAAGAATTGGATTCCCTCAAGAAACCTTTATAAACCCCACAAAATCCTCATTTTCTCCAAGCTTCTGTTCATCCACTAAGTTATTTGTTGCACGAATCAATTCACCACAGGCTAACTTCCTTGGTCCAATACTTGTCTTGAATTCATTGTCCATGCACATATTAAGGGCAAACTCATCATCTTCTTCTTCTGCTCTACTTTTTTTCCACATTACAAAGCCAACCTACAAACCAAAACAGATGATCCTACAGTCAATCACACTGGTAGTGCCTTTTTGCTGTTTTCACCCATCATCTTTCTAGAACTAAAGGTGACTACATTGTTGCTTAGACTTGGACTGAGACTGGGACTGCGATTTGGTTTCATTCTGGAATTGGGACTGGGACCGGTTGGTGCATCGATTTACAAACTCAAATTGAATGACCATGATTTTTGTTGTGTTTGGTTAGGAGATTTGAGAAGGGATTTGGAAAAGAAAAGGAAAAAGGTGTGTGAAATTAGGTGAAATGTAGGTGTTAGATATATATTATTATACTTATTTGATGTATTATAGATGTATCTCATCTCCTTTTCTATACTTATCTCCATCTCATTTTCTATACTTATCTAGGTTTCTTCTTAGCCTATAAATACAGGCTTCTTGTATTTCATTAATTAATTAAATATAGAGTTTCTCTTTTCTTTTCTCTCTCTACTTTCATAACATGGTATCAGTGCCTAAGGTTCTCTCTTAGCCTTATTTTTTTTTCTAGTTCTGTCCCCTGTTGCTTTCTGCGTATCTAGTCCATCCATGTTTCAACGTTTGGACTATACCAACCTCTTTGTCTCTTCAAGATGAAGCCAACGCTACCAGACTCACCTCTATCAAACACCTCACATGCCCTCACGAACCTCCCAAAGACCGGTGCGTCGGTTGACATCGGTTCCACTCTCACTATGCTTCCGCACACATCGTCTCAGCTGGCTTCCATCGGCTTCTGCCCCTCGGCTTCTGCCTCAGTCACCATCGGCTCGTCCATTGGCTTTTGCCTCAGCCGATTCCCCTTTGGCTTCTGCCTAGCTTCCTCAACTGCATGCCTTGTTTGGTTCAGCCGCTGACGTCAGTCCTATTTAGCCTGACGTCAGCCCTTCTCAACCACTGCCTCGTTGCTGACATCATTACAGCTCAGTGCTGACGTTAGCCCTACCTGTCCCTAAGGTTTTTCAGCCTTTTGAATTTGTTGGCGACCTCCGTTTTGGAAATTATGGATTGTACTGACAGCATCCAATATGTTTCTGTTATACTTGATGGGTCCAATTATGTTAGTTGGATGCAAGCTCTGTCTACCTTCATTAAAGGGAAACGCCTTTGGTGGATTATTACTAGTGCTCTTCCCAAACCCAACCAGAAGGAGGATGAGACTAACTCTGCCTTTCATAACTGTCTTGATGAATGGGAAAGTAAGAATTATCAAATTATCACTGGGTTCTGGGCTACCTTAGTTCTTTCCATTAACCTTCAGTTTGGACGCTTTCAGAATGATGATTCCCTTGCCTCTTCTGCCAAAGCAATTTGGGATATCTTAAAGGAACGTTATCAGACCACTGGCCATGCTCATCAATATTAACTGTTGCAGACTCTTCATCACATGCGCCAGGCACTCGGTCAGTCTTTCAATGACTTCTTATCCCAGACGTCGTCTACTTGGGACCAACTCGCTCTTTCTGAACCTCCATGGGCCCATTCTGAGGATGCACATCTATTTATTACTTATCAGAATCATCAATGACTATTACAGTTTCTTATGGCTCTTCATAGCACTTTTGAGCCCGTGCGTGCTTCTTTGTTCCATTGTTTACCCTTGCCCACTTTGGAGCAAGCCATTACTGAGCTCCTATCAGAGGAGACTCATTTTGGGATTCTCAAATCTCAAAACATGAATTCTGTTCTTACTACACTATCTTCTTAGAGTTCCTCATCTTTACAGCCAATTATATGTAGTTATTATTGCAACCGAGACCTGCCAGCCAATTATTCTCTTGTTCACTGCCAGGTTCGTGAATGTTGGACTTGTCACAAGACTACTCCAGGCCATCTCCAAAGCAATCGTCCTCGAGCTACCTCCACTACTTCATCCAAGAAAGGGGCTTCTCGTTCTAGGTATCAGTCCAAATTTGGCCACGGTTCTCGCTTTGCTGCTGTTGCCTCTGAGGGTTTTTCTACCCATTCCTTCTTTATGGATGATGTTGAGTCCATTATCCACCAGGTGCTCATCAAATCTAGTACTCCTCCCTCTACTGCTCTTTCAGTAACCTCAGGTAACTCTTCATGGTATTTTGATTCTGTATGTTATAATCACATAACTTTTGACTCTACTATATTTTCTTCTTTATCATCATCATCTTCTGTTCCCACTATACACACTGTTGATGGTTCTCATATGCCTGTTAGTCACATTGGCCAAATCTCTACTTCCATTGTGTCTCTTTCTGATGCTTACCATATTCCTGCTCTTTAATTGAGCCTTATCTCTATTGGTCAGTTATATGAACTTCATGTAACTATTACCTTTTCTGCTAATGGTTGTTTGGTGCAGGACCCTTAGACGAGACAGATCCTTGGGATAGGCCATAAGCATGGACATTTGTTTGAACTTATCAATCTTCACAATCCACACAAATCATCTACTACTGCTGCTACATCTATTATGTCTACCGTATTGATTAGACACTCCGTCAAAGTACATTGTCCAAGTGTCTTCCTTGACTTGCAGAATGGCTTCATCTGGGAACAGGTATTCCATTACTTCATCCCCTTCTACCAGGTGATCTGCCAGGAACTTCGCTACAACTCTCCCCTTGACTGACTTGTGAGTAACATACTTGAGATCAAATTCGGATAGGAGAAGCAACCAATGGGCTAGCCTACCCATAAGCTCTGGTTTCTCAAAGAGATATTTGATGGGATCTAATCTCAAAATCAGAATTACAGAGTGAGCTGACAAGTAGTGCCTCAACTTCCTGGTAGCCCATACCAAGGCTAGGCAAGCTTTCTCCAACGGGGTATAGCGGGTCTCATAATCCAGCATTTTCTTGCTTAAATAGTAGATGTCTTTCTCTACCCTATCCTCAGATTCCTAAGCAAGCATGCATCCCATTGTGGTGTCTGTCACTGATAGATACAAAATCAAAGGCTTTCCCGACTTTGGCGGTGACAACACAAGTGGATTCTGAAGGTACTGCTTAATCTGCTCAAAAGCGAATTTACATCGATCATCCCATCGAAATTTCTTTCCTTTCTTCAGGGGACCAAATAATGGTTCATAAATCAAGGTTAATTTATAAATAAACTATCTTATGAATTGCACTTTACCTAGAGAGCCTCGCACCTCTTTTTTAGTCCTTGGTGGTGGCATTTCTATGATGGCCTTGAGTTTGGAAGGATCTACCTCGATGCCTCTTTGTGTGATCAAGAAGCCCAGCATTTTCCCTACGGTCACACCAAAGGTACACTTCTGCGAGTTTAACCTCAGCTATATTCTCTGATTCATTGAAAGAATTTCTTCAAGGTAGTGTAGTGGCCCTCTCTTTCCTTGGACTTGACAATCATGTCGTCCACGTATACCTCGACCTTTTTGTGGATCATGTCGTGTAGAATGGTGGTTGTAGCCCTTTGATAGGTAGCCTTGGCATTCTTTAGCTCCAATGGCATAATCCAATAGCAGTAGGTTCCCCACGGCATAGTAAATGCGGTTTTCTCTCTGTCCTCGGGCGCCATCAAAATATGGTTATAACCGAAAAACCTATCTATAAAGGATAACAATGCATGGCCCGTAGTGAAGTCCACTAATTCATTGATGTGCTGCAGGGGAAAGTCGTCATTTGGACTGGCTCTGTTCAAATCTCGGAAGTCCACAAACACCCGGATTCTACCATCCTTTTTCGGCACTAGGACGATGTTGGCCAACCAAGTCGGATATTCAGATACTAACAAGAAACCTACCTCGATTTGCTTGGTGATCTCTTCATTGATTTTCAACGCCCAATCCGAACGAATTCTTCACAACTTCTGTTTGACGAGTCGGGCCTCAGGGTCAAGAGGGATCTGATGTTGTACAATCCCAGGATTGATTCCAGGCATGTCTTCGTAGAACCACGCAAAAACATCTTTGAAATCTTTTAATAAAGCGACTAAGCACTCGCGCTCCTCCGAAGACAATGTGGACTCGATCTAGACCAGACACGGATCCTTCTTAGTACCCACATGTAGACACCTCATTTTTGACTGCCCTTAAGACTTGGGCACCACTAATCGCTTACTTGGTGATGAAAGGTGTGCAGTGCAAGTGTTCGATTTCTTCGGCAAGGAGAGCGTCAAATCCCAAACCACACACCCCATTTGTGGACCAAAACTATTTTGACTAAAATGATTTTGAGACCTTAAAACCCTCTCTTTCAAAATATTTTTGAAAATTCTTCTACGATGTTTCGAGGCTTGCATTTTGTTAAATGTTGTGCTTTTCAGTAAACTAAGCAAGGACAAAGTGGAAATGAATGAAAGAGAGGTGAAATCTTTGAAAAAATATTTAAAACATCTTGTTTAGAGATTTGGAGTTGAAGAAAATAAGAGGAGAGGGAAAAAACCCAGTTGGGGAAGAAGTTGGGCATGAACCGTTAAGATAGAGAAAGTCGACCAGCCCTCGCTAAATCAGGCCTAGCCTTTTGTACACTTGAATTTAAGCTATGAGGCCACCACCATTGGAAAGAAGACAGCTGGGGCTTCATTTTACACTGAAGAATCTCCTCAAGCCGAGGCCAGATGAGGGAGATATGGCTAGTTCAAGTTAGGCATCAATTCGGTTGGACCGAAACTGAGCAGTCTTCACTAAAAGAGAGATATCTCTTAGCACACTTGGAATTTTGATGTGAGTCTGCCACCATTGGAAAGAAGACTTATGGAGATTCAATTTAGGATGAATAACGACCTACAAAGGAGTCTTGATGAAGGAGATACGCCTGTTTGATTTTGGGGCCAGAAATTAGTCTTTACTTTCCAGCCACTAGTGAATCTTGTTAGCCATGTGCCGACCACAAATGGAGTTTGCGGCCATAGGTTGGCCAGGAGTGACCCTTGTCGGCCACCAATGGTGGCCGGTCAGCCACAAGTGTCCAGGAAGCTCAGATTTTGCAGATATTTCTCCTCCAGCTGTTCTACACTGTGCCAGCTGTCTCTAAATCAGATATTTTCAACCAAGGCTCTCTTTTTTCTATATATAGAGGCCGTATCTCTCATATTGGGAGGTTAGCAAATTTTGGGAGCCTCTCTCTCTCTAAAATCCTCTCTCTCTAGATTTCTCGCTCTCTCTCTTGCCTTTTTGTGCATACAAGTAGAGATACACTTCTCCTTTGCCTAGAGATCCTTGACCAAAGTTTCTTATCTTTGGGCTAAGATTCATTGGGACCTTCTTTGAGCTTTAGAAGGAGATTTTAGCTTGATTTGGTGCCTCATTTGTGCCTAAAGAGTGCTTGGCTTCCAAAGGTATGAGACTCTCCTTGTAAGCCTTGTTTTGGCTACTCATTTTACCATCTTTTTGTACTGTTTTTGGCCCGGTTTTCAACTACAAAAACCTCCATTTTTCAGTCCTAAAAATGGTGGTTTAAGGCCTTTTTGTGTTGAGGGGTAGTCCATCCTTCTTGTTGCCTAATTGCGTGAGCTTTTGTGCCATCTTCTAGCATATTAAAATCAAACTTTTTGGGCCTTTAAACCACTAAAATTCAGAGTTATTTCAGTGGTGGAAAGCATTTTTTGAAATCCAAAATAGGAGGAGTTAGCCTCCCGTCCTTGTGTCTTGCTTGCATGCTTAGTTAGCATCACATGGTAGCATGTTTTTGTAGCCTAACTTAGCTTATTTCCAGCATATGTTTGCCTCTAATTTGGTATGTTTTAGCTCTATGTTGGGCTGTTTGGCTCAGTTGAGTCTCATTTTGCATAGTTGTAGTACAAATGGCTTCACTAGATAGGTGTTTTAAGCCTTCAAAGATGATTTGCTTGAAATGTTTGCATGTTGTAGTGCCTTTTTACATGTAATTTCAATATATATAGCTCTGTCACATGCTCATTTGTGTCACTCTTTCATTGATTTTTGAGAGTTGCTCTTGAGTCTTGTTTAACATGTGAGCATGTTTTTCTAGCATTTTGTGCACTAATCTCAGCATGTTTTAGCCATTGTTTGACTGGTTTTAACTCTATTTTGAGCTGGTTTGGTCCTTTGAGGCTTGCTTTGTATGCTTGTAGTGCAATTGTGCTTAAGGGTCTAGCTTGTGCTATGTTTTGGCCCCTTATTCTAGCTATCTTTAGCCTAATTCAAGCATGTTTTAGAACTCATTTTAGGCTGTCTTAGGGCTGTTTAAAAGTGTTTGTGCCTTTTGAGCTTTGTATTGCATGCCCATAGTGTAATGGTCTTCACTAGCTCTTTGTTTGCTTTTAGCATGAAATGCTTGAATTGTTTGCATGTTGTAGTGTTATTTTACATATAATCTCACCATCATACTCTCTATCACATTCTCATTTGCCTCATTTTCAATTGCTTTTGGGAGTTGTTTCAAGTTTGGAATCCTTTAAGCTTGAGATAGAGTTCATGCTTAATGGTTTTAATCCTTTTTTCAGGGTTTCTACTAACCAACGGCATGACCTCTCTCTTGCCTTAAATCATTCCTCGGTTGACACTTCTTTCTCTTTAGAAGACTCTCACCTTGGACTTAATCAATTAAAGAATGGATTGGTAATCTAAAATGTGTAAATAAAATGAACAAAGTAAAAGAGGCAAGATTAAGCATCTTTGTGTTGCATTGCATGTGTTCAGATCGGACGTTAATCCGAACACTAGAAAAATGGGACGTTTAATACTCAAAGTGATGAAACGTGCCACTTTTCTTGGTCACCGTCACCCTTGATCACGCATGATAGGGTGGTGGTTATTTTGGTCTTGTTTGTGCATTCATTGACCTTATACAAGCTTGGTTCTCCAGCCATCATGCATTGAAAATGCTTGGTTGGTGACTTGAGAGCCAAAAACTACACTCCTTTGAGCTTGAGAGATGATAAGGAGGGTAGCAGTACACACATTTCTTGAAAATGCATTGCTTTGCCTCTGTTTGCTCTCTGTTGTAGCAAAAGAAGAAGTCCAGAAAAGGGGGTGGCCGACCGGCCACTTGAAGTAGCCAATCAGCCAGTTGAGGTGGCCGATAGCCATTTTTTGTAGCCAACCGGCCACTAGTGAATTTTTGCACAAAGGTGTTCCTGTGTTGGAGCAAAGGCATTCTGGAAGTTGGCACAATTTTCAGTGATCAAAACGGGTGCAAATTGAGGCATCCGATGGCATTTTCGGGTGGAGCAACCGAGCATGCATGCGTCCCTCGCCCTCAAGGCAATTTAGTCACTTCTGTTAACTTAGAATAAGTTAGCTACTTCATTCATACAAGTGTTGTAGTTAATTAGCTTAATTCGTTTTGTAATATTTTAGCTAGCTTAGAATAGTTAGTTAATTTATTTCAAATGTTGTAATAATTAGCTTAGAATAGTTAATTAGTTTTGGTTTGTAATAGCTTAGCTTAGTGTAGCTTAGTTTATTCATTCGGACCCTCCTTCGCGAGGGCGCAATGTTGTAATAAGGGTGCGTATGTGTGTATGTCTTCCAACCCCACGTCTTTCTCCCTTTTATTTATCCGCTTTCGATGGTTAGATTAGGGACATATTTCGATTAGCATACCTTATGCTTGCATGTTTGCATCATTCATTTGTCTTGCATGCACCGAGGTTCGGTGCATCATACAAACTGCATTGCAAATTCAATACTAATCTGAATACGTGTTTCAAAGCATGTTATCAAACTGTATCATACGCCATATTAGTAGCCGAGCTTATTAATTGCATTATTGCATTATTGCATGTGTTGCATTAGACATCTTGTATAGTTAGGATCATGCATTCTTTCTAACTAGCTTTTGTTTTGACTTGGACTACTCGGTAAGCTTTTACGCTTTAGTATACTTGCATGAGTGTGAGTGTTGCCATGATAGCATGCTTGCCATGAGGCTATTTGCTTAAATGATTAACTGCATGAATGCTTGTAGATGAAGGCTTGTTGCTTGAATTGGAATAATTTGATGATTGTGAGTTTTAAGCCCATTTTGCGAAGTGGCTAATCATGTTTTAAGCCCACTTAAGGTGGCAAATCTGTGTTTTAGTCCACTTGAGGGTGGCAAATTCAAATCGTTTTCGAAAACAAACATGAGTTGAAATGTTCCAATTCTTGTGATTTTAGTCTATACTTGCTTGTGTGCGTCTTATAGAAAAGTTAGCTAATAATCTGAATAAGAACACATGAGATTTATAAAACAATATATCATGATTAGTGGAGGCCGATCTTTGATCGGGCGAGCGGGGGTGCTCATTTTAGGACCTTCCCCTCTGGTACCCAAGTTTTCGAGCTGAGGTAACTTTGGTGATGATAGACACGTGGCCTTTGGCACGAGTCAGGGTTTCCTAAATTTTTCCAAAATAAAATATTTAGGTGGCGACTCTGTAATCTGGCAAAGCAGTCCAGTTTTGGCATTATTTGATTCAAAATCCATTTTCCAAAATGATTTGCCAGATTGGACTCTTTGTTGATTATCAGTTTCACATTGCACTTGTGAGACTAGATTCAGAACCATGACAGGAGTCCGAATTGTAGGACCAATTCGAGCTCTCCAAAAGGGGGCGCAAAGAAAGTCAAGCTACACCACATTAATAGCAATGATTTCATCATCAGCGCAGGGTTTTGCAAACCTCTCATTCTCCCGAATAATTAAGTTTTTCAAAACTAGAGGAATTCCTTCCTTTTCGTTTTCATTAAAATTCTAAAAGTCTTGGTCAATGCAATAAACAAGCGGCATAAAGAAATACTCAAAATCAGCAGCAGCATTCTCATTCATAAGGTCCATCTCTTCTTTGGTTCAACCGACTCAAAAGCAAAATAAAAAGATGACCTGGATAAGACCTTGGCATTTGGGTTATCACCCCTAGGAATACCGAACTCAGACTCAGAAGAACCGGAACCTGATTCTGACTCCATAGACTCTGTGGAATCAGATTCTGGCTTATTACCCGACTCAGAACTAGACAGGTAGCCCTCCTCCAGCTACCAGACAAGAGATGGTGCTTCAGATGCATCCCAAATGCTACTGGATGGGTTCACACCTGGTTGGTCCCCGATCATGCAAATGGTAAGGTTATCCCCCAAGCTCTCTGAGTCGGCTAGAGGATCTGTAAGGAGACATGCCAGTGCTGCCCCTACTCCAAGCTCGTTGTTGTCTGAGTCACTTTCCATGCTTTTTTCAGCTTCAGCAGTTGGTTCAGCCTTTTCCTCGACATCACTATCTTGTAACTGGAGATCGAAGAAGATTTTGAAGCCGGGGACGACTTTGCAGAATTCATCCAGGGCTTGGGAAAGCCGCAAAAAGGGAAGTCTTCACCCTCCTGAATAAAGTGGCCATTCAGTATTCCCCTGTTTGGCTTATGAACGAGCTCATAGTATTTCCTGACCTGCTTGGCTCTGGCTCTGCCTCCCAATTCTTCTCTTTTCCTAACCCAATCCTCTTTGGTGGGTACACATCCCAGCCCAAAGGTATGCAGATTATGCGGCACATCGGCCAATGCTGTGATGCCTTTCCGGCCACTTCTTCCAAGTCCCATTTCTGGCACATGTTGCAGCTTGTTCATGAAATAAACAGACTGGGCGCTAACATACATGCCCTCATTTGTTGCCAAAATGGTTTGCACTACCCGGGCCTCAACTAGTGTAAACCCTGAGAGGAAAACATCTTCCTTGCCATGAACGATCTCCAGCACCGGTGTAGTTACCTCTGGCAGGGGATGGATAGATGAATTCTTGAAAACAATTGCCACTCCCTTCCCATGAGGGTATTTTAGTATTTGGTGGAAGGCAGAAGAGACTGTTTTCACCAGATGCAACCAGGGTCTTCCTAGCAGTAAGTTGAAGGTGGCCGGGACATCCAGGATATGGAACTCGACGTCCTGTTGAGCTGGTGTAGACACCCCATTTTTTACTACCCTAAAGATTTGGGCGCCTCAGGTTGATCACTCGGTGATAAAAGTTGTGCTATGCAAATGTTCGATTTCTCCAGCAAGGAGAGCTTCTAACTCCCAACCTTACACCTTATTTTGGACCAAAACTATTTTGACCAAAATTATTTTAGACCGCAAAACCCTCTCTTTTAAAATATTTTTGAAAATGCTTCTACGATGTTCTGGGCTCGCATTTCGTTAAATGTTGTGCTTTTCGATAAAACGAGCAAGGACAAAGTGGAAATAAATGAAAGAGAGGTGACCTCTTTGAAAAATCTTTCAAAATATATTATTTTTAGGTTTGGAGTTGAAGAAAATACGAGAGGAAGGAAGAAAACTAGTTTGGGAGAAGTTCAGTATCAATCTGGTTAGGACAAAAACGGAGTAGCCTTCACTAAAAGAGGCATATCTCTTTGCACACTTAGAATTTAGATGTCAAGCCACCTCCATTGGAAAGTAGACTTCCGGGGCTTCAATTTGGACTGAAGAATGACCTGTAACAGAGTCTGGAAGAAGGAGATATGCCTGTTTGAAGTCGGGCTTATGAAGCAGATTTTTGTGGCCGGCCACAGATGTTGCCTGCCGACCACTAGTGGTGGCCTGCCGGCCAGTGGTCAAGCTTTTGTCCTTTTTTTGTGTTTTTCCAGCCTTTTGAGTGTCTTGCCGTCCACCGGTGATGGCCTGCCCGCCACTAATGTCAAAAAAATCATATTTTCTGTAGATATTTTCCTCCAGCTATTTCCATAAAGTTCCAACTGTCCATTTGTTGATATTTCGACCTGAGGCTCTTGTTTGCTATATATACATGACATATCTCTCATATTTCAAGGTTAGAAAAATTTTGGGACTCTCTCTCTCTCTCTTGTAAAATTGTGCACATTAGCTCAAATGTACTACACTTTTGCCTATACCTCCTCAACAAAAGTTGTTCATCTTTGAGATGAGATTCGTTGAGGCCTACTTGGAGCTTTAAAAGGTGGTTTTGGCTTGAATTGTTGCCTAAAATTGTTCTTTGCTTCAAGAGGTATAATACTCCCCTTTAAAACTTGTTAGGCCTGCAGTGTATTTCAATTCCGACTTGAATACATGTATCAAATTGTCGCATCTCATATGCCATCTTAGAATAGCCGAGCCTATTTCTAGTTGCACTTTGCATGCGATGGATTAGCCATCTTAACATGAACTAGGATCATGCATGATTTCTAATTGGTTTCTTGTCTTGGCTCGGAGTACACTGTGAGTGTTTATGCTTTAGCATCTTGCATGTATGTGAGTGTTAACATGAAAGCATGCTTGCCATGAGGCTATTTGCTTATATGATATAATTGCCTGAATGCCTATGGGTGAAGGTTGGATTGCTTGAATTGGGACAATTCATCGAAATCCGTGTTTTAGCCTACTTGCAGGTAGCAAACTCCAAACCATTTTCAAACAAACGAATAGGCGATGCTTTGTTCCAAATTAGGCGATCTAGTCTATCCTTGTGTGTTGTGTGCATCACATAGTAATTCTAGCTAATTAACTAGAATAAGAACGCATATGTTTTCAAAAACAAGATATCATGCTTAGTACAGGCCGATCTTTGATCGAGTGAGCGGGGTTGCTCAAAGATGACCTTCCCCAATCATACCCAAGTTCCCGAGCCGAGGCAACTTTGGTGATGACGGACACGTGGCCTTAGGCAACGAGTCAGGGTTTCCTAAATTTCCCAAAATAAAACATTTAGGTGGCAACTCTGTATCTGGCAAAGCAGTCCATGTTTAACACTTCTTTCTTAAAAATCAGTTTTCCAAAATGATTTTCCGGATTTGGACTCTTTGGTGATTTATCGGTCTCGCATTGCACTTTGCGGGATTAGATTCAGAATCGTGACATTTGAGTTCGAATTGTAGTAGCAAAGCCCGAGGGCGCGTCTACAGTTTCTGGCGACTCTGCTGGGGATTTAGAGAACTTGACTCGAACTCATGATATCTTGTTTTGATTACACTTATGTGTCTCTTTGCATTGCATTTGCTTTGGTGCGCCTAGGATACTGTGTTTGCTGTATGCTATTCCTGAACAGTTTGCCAGAGGCTCGCTTTAAGAAGCGTGCCATAAGGCTGACCGGTTGCGGGTTCTGCCACGATAGGAACACAAACCTCGGTGTTTACCGGGGCACCCTTTTTGACCATTTGACCTAGTGCATAATCGGAATCCATATTGACTATTCCAAACTAGGACAGGTTGCTTACCCGAATATAGGTTGTTTGAAACCGCTGTGTGCGTAGTGAAACCCTAGCTCCTGACAAAATAGGACAGGGAAACCCTACCCCAACATAGGGGTGCTTTGGCTCTCATTTGCTTGATTATGTGCTTTTAGAGTGTGCCTCTATAGGGAATGCACGTATCAGTTTGCAAGTTTGAGTATCAGGCCTGCGGGCATCAGTATTTTGAGAATCAGTTATATCTGCGGATATCAGATTCCGATTTTGGGGAAGATATTTTAGGAACAAAGGATCGCTGGTCGAACACGGTTTATTCAATGCCGATGTCTATTCTGGTGAAATTGGGCTGAGATGTTTCCTGTTTTCTCTTTCAGTTCAGAGATTCGGTTCAGAGCAACCAATGTTCTCCTTCGATGAAGCAAGGCAGAAAAGGGCCAGTCCAAGCTCACCGGTTCGTCGGATCCGTCATTCACCAGTCACGTCACATCTGTTCAGTTTAGCAGACTCGTGATGACGCAAAATTCAGAAGAAATTGTGGTCATGGCAGCAGCATTAAACCAAGGAATCACCATGCAGGGTGAGACCGATGTTGAAATGCAACACCCACCCAGGTCACCTGCCGCACATCCAATCTGGGAACCCCAATTCTTCCAAACCCGTGAGCGCACCACTTTTGAGCTGATGGGAATGATCGGCCCTCTTCAGAGGTCTGTGGCTGATCTAGCTTATGGAATGTCGGCTCCGCCATCGACCGCATCATATACCGAGAATTTCATACCGGAAGAGCCCCCGCTATTGGGGCGGATTGTAATTGAACTCAGCCAACCTGAACCCATCCTAAGTATAGGCAATGGAATGTCAACAACAACCGGGTTCCGCTCTGATGTAGCAACCCAAACCTTCGACCAAGCTGAGGCTAGTGCAAAGAACAAGGTGAAGGTGGACACCGATCCTTATGAACTCCTGCAGGCTGTTGAGGCTTTGAAAGCCAGGGGACTGAACAAACAACAGGTGCTCACGGTTGCTGTAAAAACTGTGGACGACACTTTCAAAGTGAAAGCAGTTCAAGCCAAGGGAAAAATCGGGATAAGGATCGTCGTACCAGAACCGTTCCTTTCAACCCTAACCCTGCACCCGGAAAAGATCAGAAAACTAAGTCAGCACCTACCGACCCTTTTGCTAGTGCGTCCACCTCGAAGTATCTATCCCGAGGTTGCAGGGTCTTCCATGCCCTCTACATGTCTTTGTCCAAGGTGCTTGAAATCCTTGCTGAAAAGGGGCATCTCAAACCCCTGGAGCCTCGGCCTCTCCCTAGTCATCTTCCATCTAGTCATGACGCTACCCAGTACTGTGCATACCATCAACAAACTGGTCATGGCATCGACAATTGCTTTTGTCTTCGCCACGAAGTACAGGATTTGTTTGACAACGGGGTTGTCCTCCCACCAAGCTCAGCAAAGTCTATCGTCACTGGATCAGTGAATTTGGAAGATAATGTGATGTGATCAGGGGATGAACCACCTACGGGCGGCGCTCAGTTTACTTCAGATATGGCGTATGGCACGCACTATTTTGAGCATTTGCGGATGTTGGTAGTTTCTGACTTGGGTGTTGAGTCAGCTCTATGGTTTTGTTTTGAGTCTGTCTCTTTGTTTTGAGTTAGTCTTTTTGATTAAGGGTCTGTCTTGTTGTATCAAGTCAGTCCTATTGTACAGAAGTCGGGTGATTCTGGGGGTGTTACTTCGGATGTCACTATTTTGCTTCGCATTTGTCTTTTCGTTTTCTTTTGAGTCTGTTTCTGTCGTGGAGCCTGTTACACTAGAAGATCTGAATGAAACAGCAGTAAATTTTCACACTCTTGTGTTTACTTCTGCCTTGCGCCAGTTATTCCAGGAGTTCTAAATGAGATGGCAGTATACGACTAGAAACTGTGTCTTTTCTGTGTTTTGAATTCATTGCATGGACCTAGGTTTTTCAAAACTTTTCCTAACACTGTGGTGAAAACAAAGAGGAAGGAATTCCTTGGGATTTGCAAAAATTTGATCAATTGAGAGAGAAAGGCGTGCTAAGCCCTTAATGATTGAGATCATGTTTGTTAACGTGAGCACTAAGAAGGATCCTGGCTTGATCCAGATTGGTTCTACATTGTCTTCAGCGTGAGCGACTAGTCGCTTTCTTAAAAGATTTCAAAAAAATGTTTTACGCGGTCCTGCGAAGACTTGTGTGGAATCGCTCTTGAGATTGGGCAGCCTAGGATCGTTCTCAGCCTCGAGACTCGATCCCTTGCTTTCAAACCTTGAACTTGGATTCAGAGTGTCCAACGGTCAACCGCAATGTGAGGCTTGTGTGGCCATATTTGAAGCAGCTCTTGAATTAGCGGTAACAAAGTCAGATCAAGAAGATCAAACGTCATCAAAAGAAGCTTGCAAAGCTGGATGACAAATAGCCTCTCGAACTAGGGGCAAAAGATGTCAGATAATGTGCTCGAAGAGTCAAAAACGAAGATCGGCAAGAATGCCAAATCCCAGAAGGGAGGAAAGAAGAAAATATTGCTAAAGATAATCAAGTTCCTATCCACAATACTAGGGGAAAATTCAGCCCCCATTGGATGAACTCTTACATCATCAGCGAACAACAGCCACTCTCCTGGATTCAGATGACTTAAGGATCTCAAAACCATTTGACATGGACAAAGCTATACTTTTACCCTTGAGACGCTCGCTGGGCCGAAAACCCAGAAGGGCGACCCAGGCAAAAGTTAGAGCAAGGAAAAGAAAAATGAAAAGAAAAAAGAAGAAAGAACAAAAAAGAAATGAAAAAATTCTGAAAAGAAATGAACAAAGAATGAAAAGAGAAAAGAAAAGAATTAAAAAGAAGAAAAACATAGATCGCAAGGTTGAAAACCCGGAAGGGCGGCCTTGGCAAAAGTTAGAGTGTAAAAGGTGAGGGTTAATACACGAGTGTACCTTAACCTGAACTACGTAAGGCTTGATTCCCATGTTTGGGATACGTAGGCAACTTCATTCTGAAATCCAGCCACAAACTATAGCGATCCCGGGTTTACCCTTGTTGTACAGTGATCCGGACATGTGTCCGTTGGTGTTGGTAGTTGATTATTATCTTGTTTACATCCTTTTATACCTTGTATTTGAGTTATGGGATGTGTTGGGCAGGTTTGTTACAGGTTGGTTGAACTTAGGAACCAAGTCTAGTCGCCCAGGTTTTTGGCTGGTCCGCTCGAGCGGAGATGTTTACGCTCGAGCGGGTACCTTGTTGTTGCTTGTACGCTCGAGCGGGGTTTTGGGCGCTCGAGCGGAGAATACACCCATCCGGTATCTTGTGCTTCTGCAAAACTTCTGCAGGTGTGGTTTCTACGCTCGAGCGGGTTTTATGAGCTCAAGCGGTTGGCGCTCGAGCGGTATTGTTGGCGCTCGAGCGTACAGTACCTTTTTGGTGAGAGTTCTGGGTGAGGGAGATTTACGCTCGAGCGAGCTGGGTTTCACGCTCGAGCGGACGAACTTTATTTTTGTTCCTTGGCGCTCGAGCGGACCTTGTTGCGCTCGAGCGGACCATGTTTTATGTGTCTATACGCTCGAGCGGTGTGTTTTACGCTCGAGCGGACCTGTCGTATAACTGAGAGTGGCTGGGCATTTTAAATCACTTTTTCACTTTTCCTTCTCTCTCCTACTTTTCCAAAACGCCATTTTCAGCTTCTCACTCTAAAACCATAACTTCTCTCTAGGGTTTGATCTAGGTAGAGTGTTCTTCTTCCTTCGCCTTTGAAAAGGTTGGGTTGATCGTCGGGGCTGCTTTTGATCCGAATAGTTTGGTGTTTGGAGCGTTTTGATTTTGGTCTCTTCTCCATTCGAGCTCTAACTTTGAGGTAGGGTTAACCTACTCCTCTCTATGAGTTTTGTCTTTAAATTTTAGTATTTTGAGATGTTGGAGTTGATTTGGTAATTTTGTGAAAGTTTGGGGCTTTTATGTAATTTTATAAAAGTTGGGGTTTTATTTAAAATAAACCTATATGCATGTTTAGTATTGAGAAATGAGATTAATGTGGAATTATTGATGAAAAATGGAACCATAAGGGTTGAAATGTTAATTATGGAAAATGCCCTAATTACATTGATTGATTAATTTGAATAATTAATTGTGAGAAATGAGGAATTGGGTTGAAAATGTTGAGATTGGAAGTACACGGGAAAAATGGGTGTAGTTGAATTTCTTATCACTCCCCGAATTGAAATGTTGATTTAATATCCATTTTGTGCATTTATTTTCTGTATAGAAATAACTATTTTGGGCTATCGGTGGAGGATAGTCTTGATTGTTGTAGACAATGCATGATGATTAGGCAAATTGAAACTAATCAATGGAATGTGTCATAGAGTATGACGGTTGATAGAATACATTAATTTTATGTATTGATTGATTGTGTATAGAACCTATGTGTTTATATGCATTTCGTGTAGAGGAGGAGATGGGGGATGTACTCCGCGGTTTAGGGGAAGATGGGGGATGTACCTCTAGACCGGTTAGTGTTGGGAGGAGATGGGGGATGTACTCCGTAGATACAGCTCATATACTTGTCTAAAGAAGTAAAGATACAGCTCATATGCTTATCTTTGAGAAGTATAGATATAGCTCATATGCTTGTCTAGAGAAGAGTAGATATAGCTCCTATGCTTATCGTTTGTTGTGTGATATAGTTCTTATACTTATCTGCTGAGATGTTGATACAGCTCATATGCTTATCGGTTAATGTGATGACATAGCTAATGTACCTATCTGTCGAAAATGGAAAATGAAAGGTAACATAGACTTGTAAGTCATGTAATCTTAATGTGATATAAGTGGATGTTTCGGTGTTAGCCATCTATCAACTGCTAATCTTTTAGTCATTGTTCATAGTTGGTTTAGTATATTTCTACTGGGCTGTGGCTCACCCTATATGGGAACATCATTTTCAGGTACAGGTAGCATGCCACCTCCAAGGACATAGCTTGGGAGGCTAGAGGCGGACAGACTTTTTGTTGTCTTTCTTTGATGTATTACACGTAAATTCAAGCCAAGGGCTTAATGTGTAAATGAGTTAGCACTCTATTTTTTTGTAACCAAGTGTTAACTTGGAAAGCTGTAAGCCCTTAGGGCATTTGCTTTTGTTGTTAACATGTAATACTTTTTGTATTGAAACTCTGTTAATGAAAGAATGTGGATCCTTTATACATATCAATGCAGGTCTTTATTGTTGGGTTTTATGTTGTTATTTTGAGGGCGTTACAACTTGGTATCAGAGCGTACCGGGTTCGAATACTTTGGGTACGTGGGAAGTGATTAGGATCACAATGGGTTTGTCTCGCTTGATAGAGACTTAGTGTAGTGTCATATGCCATGTGTTTAATTGATAACATGATTATGTGATTATTTGGGTATGGGATTTAATTTCGGGGATGTTGATTGGATCCTTGGGTTTCTGGGAGTCTTGTTGGAAAAGCACTTGATCAATGCTGTTTCTAATTGGAACTCTAGTAACGCCTCGGGACTATCACTATCCAGAAATGAAATTCGTAAGTGCTTATGTGTTTATGTGCTTACGTGGAGTGAATTACAGTTGTCCATGCATTAGGACGTGAGTGTTTAGTTTGGGCACGTTTATAAATGTGCTAACGTTCTGAGTTGTCTCTTTTAGGATGTCAGGACGAGGAAGAGATGGTAGGCGTGGCAGGCCTAGGAGGCAGGAAATGCCTTTACCGGATGAGATTCCTAAGAAGACAGAGGGTTGGTCAGCCAACGTGGGCCGAGCCGGGGTCAAGAGCTATGAGTGCCTTGGCCCGAGAGATAGCAGGGGCTTTGGGGATTCTCGTGGCCGAAACCAGCAGCTTGAGGTAGGGCCTTCTTTCTTGAAGAGGGAGTTTTCGGCCTAACCGGAGGAGTTTGTAGGGATCCTAAGGAACCACCAAGGCGCATTGAGTGGTTGGAACAAATGAGTAAAACGTTCGAGATGCTTGGCATCGAGGACGGAGCACTGAAGGTGACCTTGGCATCCTTCCAGCTGAAGGGAGATGCAGGTCAATGGTGGAAGTATGAGAAAGTCCGTGTTGGCAGTACTTGGGAGGCGTTTGTAAATGCTTTTCAGGAGAAGTTCTTATCTGCAGTTGCTAGGGAGAAGCTGAGGGATCAGTTTAGCCAGCTTAAACATGAGGGTTTGTCTGTGGCCGTGTTTGAGGCTACATTTACTAGCTTGTCCAGGTTTGCACCTGAACTTGTGGCGACAGAGGAACGCCGCTGCTATGAGTTTGAGCGGAAGTTGAGGCGGGGCCTCAAGTTGAGAGTTGGTGGACCTTACATTCGGGAGTATAGGCACTTGGTAGATGCTGCAGCTCATATGGAGCTGATGATGCAAGAGGAGGATGAGGAGAAACATAGAGGCTCCAAGAGGGGCCAAGAAGGCCAGAGTGATGGCAGGAGACAGAGGGGTTATAACCCTCAGCCGTCTCAGGGTGGTTTGGCCAGGTCGACTTTCCCAGTACCGAGTGCAGGCTCCGGGAGGGGCAATCAGGGAGAGTTTACCTGTTACAAGTGTGGCCAGCCGGGTCACAAGGTTTCTGTTTGCCCGCAGAAGGGCGGAGGTCAGAGGGCTGCATCTTCTTCAGCCAGACCACAGAGTCAGAGTTTGGGCAGGGGGCAGCCCTTGTCTTGTTATCAGTGTGGACAGCCTGGGCACCTGAAGAGGTTCTGCCCACAGCTGAGTGCCACTTCAGGGGCGTCTGGTTCTAGACAGACGCAGGGATTTCAGCCAGCTCAGTCTGTGCAGGCCTCGAGGGCCAATCCGGGGGCTTCGTCGTCCCATTCAGTGCAGCAGTCGTATGCTCCTAGAGGTGAGCAGGTGGACCAGGGGCCTACAGGGCGCGTGTATGCTGTTACCGCGCAGGACCTAGTACCGGCTCCATCAGTAGTGAGAGGTACTTTTCTGTTTTGCAACTCAGTTGCTAGAGTGTTGATTGATACGGGTGCATCTCATTCTTTTGTATCTGCTGCATTTGCATCTGTGTTGGAATTGGAGTTAGCACTATTAGCATCTCCTATTTGCGTTGTGTCACCTATTGGGGGTGAGTTGATTTTGAAACACGGATGTAGAGGTTGTGATATTGAGGTCGACGATCATAGGCTTCCGTTTCCATTTGTAGTTATACCCATGAAGGGCTTTGATGTTATTCTGGGTATGGACTGGTTATCGTCATACCGGGCTGTGATTGATTGCTACCGCCAGAGGGTTACTTGTTGTACCGTGAGCGGGGAGTGTTTCCATTTCTTGGGAGACCGGGTTGGTAGTGTTGTGCCACCGGGGTATGGTCCGCGAGGGCGGAATGAGCTTAGTGGTCTACTTGCTAGCTTTGAGAGTGGTGAGTGTGATGAGACCCAGATTGAGTTGCCGAGGGTAGTTTGTGAGTACTCGGACGTCTTTCCCGAGGATCTCGTTGATTTGCCACCTCACCGAGAGATAGAGTTCTCTATTGATCTAGTGCCCGGCACGGCGCCGATATCTATGGCACCTTACCGTTTTGCTCCAGCAGAGTTGGTTGAGTTGAAAGTTCAACTCCAGGAATTACTAGATAAGGGCTGTGTTCGCCCTAGTGTTTCATCGTGGGGAGCACCGGCCCTCTTTGCTAAAAAGAAAGATGGTGCCTTGAGATTGTGTATCGACTACCGGAAGTTGAATCGGGCTACGGTTAAGAATAAGTACCCTATGCCCCGTATAGATGACTTGTTTGACCAGTTGAAGGGATCCCGTTGTTTCTCTAAGATAGACTTGAGATTGGGTTACCACTAGTTGAGGGTCAGGGAGGAGGATATTCCGAAGACGGCATTCCGTACGCGGTATGGCCATTATGAGTTTCTGGTGATGCCATTTGGGCTTACCAATGCACCGGCAGTCTTTATGGACTTGATGAACCGGATCTTCCGGGAATTCTTGGATCATTTTGTAGTCATCTTCGTGGACGACATTCTTATCTATTCACCTTCAGAGAAGGAGCACGAGAAACACTTGAGAGTGGTGCTTGAGTGGCTTAGAGCCCATAGGCTGTATGCCAAGTTTGGGAAGTGTGAGTTATGGCTAGAAGAAGTCAAGTTCTTAGGCCATGTGGTTTCCGGAAAAGGGGTGTCTGTTGATACATCCAAGACTGAGGCAGTGCAGGATTGGGCACAGCCTAAGAGTGTGTTTGAGATCCGCAATTTTCTGGGATTAGCTGGGTATTACCGTCGATTTGTGAAAGATTTCTCCAGGTTAGCTTCACCGTTGACTAGATTGACTCGAAAAGGAGTCAAATTTGTATGGAGTGAGACTTGTGAAAAGTCGTTTCAGGAATTGAAAGTTAGATTGACCACCACTCCGGTCTTGATTATTCTGGAGAGAGGGTTGGGTTATGCAGTCTATTGTGATGCCTCACGAGAGGGTTTGGGTTGTGTGTTGATGCAAGAAGGGAAAGTGGTAGCTTATGGCTCACGTCAGTTGAAAATACACGAGAAGAATTACCCTACACATGACCTAGAGTTAGCGGCTGTGATCTTTGGCTTGAAAATCTAGAGGCACTACCTTTACGGTGAGAGATTCGAGGTGTTCTCGGATCATAAGAGTCTGAAATATCTGTTTTCACAGAAAGACTTGAACTTGAGGCAGAGGAGGTGGATGGAGTTTATTGAGGATTACGACTTCGAGTTGCATTATCACCCGGGGAAGGCCAATGTTGTGGCCGATGCCCTTAGCAGGAAATCCATTAGTGACGTTGCTAGTGTAGCCATCCGGGAGTGGGAGATGTTGGGGGCACTTGGCGAGTTTGATTTGCTTCTGGGCGAATCTGTTGAGGCTGCGGCCTTGTTTTCTGTTGTCGCGCAACCTACACTGGTGACTCGAGTGTTAGAGGCCCAGAGAGGTGACCTCGAGGTAGAATCCCTCAGAGAGAAGATCTCCAATGGGAAGGTAGAGAAAGGTTTGACGGTGTACCCCGACCTGAGTGTGAGGTATCGAGACCGTTTGTTTGTGCCGGAGTCTTGCCGAGAGGAGGTACTCCGAGAGTTTCATCATTCGCGCCTTGCGGTGCATCCGGGAGGTACTAAGATGTATCAGGATTTGGGTCGCCAGTTTTGGTGGCGGGGTATGAAGTGAGATGTGGCAGTTTTCGTGTCTAAGTGCCTCACTTGCCAGCAAGTGAAGGCCGAGCATCAGAGGCCAACGGGTTTGTTACAACCCTTACCTATTGCCAAGTGGAAGTGGGAACATGTCACTATGGACTTCGTTGTAGGTCTTCCGAGGACTTAGCGGGGTAGTGATGCTATTTGGGTGGTTGTAGACCGGTTGACTAAGTCGGCGCACTTCATTCCTATGCGCGTGAGAGATTCGGTAGATCACCTTGCCGACTTGTATATTCGGGACATCGTGAGATTGCACGGGGTCCCAGTGATGATCGTCTCAGATAGAGATCCTCGTTTTACCGCCAGGTTGTGGCAGAGTTTGCAGAGTGCTTTGGGCACTAAGTTGACCTTTAGTACAGCTTATCATCCTCAGACTGACGGGCAGTCCGAGCGTACTATTCAGATCCTTGAGGATATGCTTCGGGGTTGTGTCCTTGATTTCAGTGGGACGTGGGAGAGGCACTTACCATTGGTGGAGTTTGCCTACAACAACAGCTTTCAATCTAGTATTGGTATGGCACCGTTTGAGGCCTTGTATGGCCGACCTTGTAGGTCTCCAGTTTGTTGGGCCGAGGTGGGTGACGCACCTTTGTTGGGTCCAGAGTTGGTTAGGGAGACGACGGAGAAAGTTGAACTTATCCGTAGGAGGCTTGTTATAGCCCAGAGTTGTCAGAAATCTTATGCTGACCGTAGAAGGAGACCGTTGGAGTTTGAGACGGGTGATCATGTCTTTCTGAAGATATCACCTAGGCGGGGATTGATGAGATTTGGGAAGGGCGGGAAGCTATCCCCTCGATTTATTGGTCCTTTCGAGATCCTTGAGAGGATTGGCGAGGTTGCCTATCGTTTAGCCTTACCGCCACAGTTATCCGGGGTTCATAACGTGTTTCATGTGAGTATGCTTCGGAAGTATGAGCCGGATCCATCACACATGTTGGATTGGGCAGACTTAGAGGTAGATGAGGATGCCTCGTATGAGGAGAGACCGGTTCGAGTCTTGGATAGGCGGGATCAAGTCCTGCGTAGCAAGACCATTCCTTTGGTTAAGGTTTTGTGGAAACATCACGGAGTGGAGGAGGCCACTTGGGAACGTGAGTTGGAAGTCCGCGAGAAATATCCGGACTTGTTTATTGATGTCTAATCTTGACAATAGATTTTGTAATTGTTGGACTTAAGAGCTTTATATATGTCTTAAGTTGTAAAACATTGAATATGTTTTGAGTTATGGTAGTAATGAAGAACTTACCTTGATATGGGAGTTGATTATAATATTTCATACGCTATTATATTATAGAACTGGAGATATATCTTGATTATTAATTCTAATGTGAATTGTGAACCATGTATGTTGAAAATGGTTGGAAAATGAAAGGGAAGTGCATGTCATAGATGCACATTGATATATATATATATATATATATTGTGAATTGGCTCTTGATAAGAAATGGATGATCGGTAATGGGTCGAATTGTTGAATGTTGAGTTATAACATTGTTTAAATTGAAGAAAAACTCTCTTTTCAAAAACTTGTCCTTAATTTCAGGGACGAAATTCTTTAAGGGGGGAAGGTTATAGCGATCCCGGGTTTACCCTTGTTGTACAGTGATCCGGACATGTGTCCGTTGGTGTTGGTAGTTGATTATTATCTTGTTTACATCCTTTTATACCTTGTATTTGAGTTATGGGATGTGTTGGGCAGGTTTGTTACAGGTTGGTTGAACTTAGGAACCAAGTCTAGTCGCCTGTTTTTTGGTCGTCCGAGCGGAGATGTTTACGCTCGAGCGGGTACCTTGTTGTTGCTTGTACGCTCGAGCGGGGTTTTGGGCGCTCGAGCGGAGAATACACCCATCCGGTATCTTGTGCTTCAGCAAAACTTCTGCAGGTGTGGTTTCTACGCTCGAGCGGGTTTTATGAGCTCGAGCGGTATTGTTGGCGCTCGAGCGGACAGTACCTTTTTGGTGAGAGTTCTGGGAGAGGGAGATTTACGCTCGAGCGAGCTGGGTTTCACGCTCGAGCGGACGAACTTTATTTTTGTTCCTTGGTGCTCGAGCGGACCTTGTTGCGCTCGAGCGGACCATGTTTTATGTGTCTATACGCTCGAGCGGTGTGTTTTACGCTCGAGCGGACCTGTCGTATAACTGAGAGTGGCTGGGCATTTTAAATCACTTTTTCACTTTTCCTTCTCTCTCCTACTTTTCCAAAACGCCATTTTCAGAGCTTCTCACTCTAAAACCATAACTTCTCTCTAGGGTTTGATCTAGGTAGAGTGTTCTTCTTCCCTTCGGCCTTTGAAAAGGTTGGGTTGATCGTCGGGGGCGTCGTTTTGATCCGAATAGTTTGGTGTTTGGAGCGTTTTGATTTTGGTCTCTTCTCCATTCGAGCTCTAACTTTGAGGTAGGGATAACCTACTCCTCTCTATGAGTTTTGTCTTTAAATTTTAGTATTTTGAGATGTTGGAGTTGATTTGGTAATTTTGTGAAAGTTTGGGGCTTTTATGTAATTTTATAAAAGTTGGGGTTTTATTTAAAATAAACCTATATGCATGTTTAGTATTGAGAAATGAGATTAATGTGGAATTATTGATGAAAAATGGAACCATAAGGGTTGAAATGTTAATTATGAAAAATGCCCTAATTACATTGATTGATTAATTTGAATAATTAATTGTGAGAAATGAGGAATTGGGTTGAAAATGTTGATATTGGAAGTACACGGGAAAAAGGGGTGTAGTTGAATTTCTTATCACTCCCCGAATTGAAATGTTGATTTAATATCCATTTTGTGCATTTATTTTCTGTATAGAAATGACTGCTTTGGGCTATCGGTGGAGGATAGTCTTGATTGTTGTAGACAATGCATGATGATTAGGCAAATTGAAACTAATCAATGGAATGTGTCATAGAGTATGACGGTTGATAGAATACATTAATTTTATGTATTGATTGATTGTGTATAGAACCTATGTGTTTATATGCATTTCGTGTAGAGGAGGAGATGGGGGATGTACTCCGCGGTTTAGGGGAAGATGAGGGATGTACCTCTAAACCGGTCAGTGTTGGGAGGAGATGGGGGATGTACTCCGTAGATACAGCTCATATGCTTGTCTAAAGAAGTGAAGATACAGCTCATATGCTTATCTTTGAGAAGTATAGATATAGCTCATATGCTTGTCTAGAGAAGAGTAGATATAGCTAGGGGTGTACACGGTCCGGATTGGTTCGGTTCTGAGAAAATCCAAGAACCGAACCGATCCTAACGGTTCTATGATTTTGAGAACCAGACCAGACCGTTACACTTGTAAAACCGGACCAGAACCAAACCGAAAAAACGGTTCGGTTTCGGTTTGGTTTACGGTTCCAAAAATTCCTATTTACACAAGAATAAATTGTTAATATTAGCAAAATAATTACTCAAACTAATTACATTTAACTCATGATAAAACTAATAATATTAAGGCATTACTTAATATTACATATCTATACCATCCTAATATTATTAAAATTATAAAAAACCAATTAATAAAAATAAAATTTGATATTAGATATATATATTTTTTAAAATTCGGTTCGGTTCGGTTCGAACCGCGGTTTTTTCATAAAATCCATTAACCGAACCGTTTTTACGGTTCTCATATTTCTTAATCCGAAACCGAACCATTTCTTAATAGAACCGAACCAAACCGTATGATTCGGTCTGGTTCGGTCCGGATTACCGGTTTGAACGGATTTTTTGAACAGCCCTAGATATAGCTCCTATGCTTATCGTTTGTTGTGTGATATAGTTCTTATACTTATCTGCTGAGATGTTGATACAATTCATATGCTTATCGGTTAATGTGATGACATAGCTAATGTACCTATCTGTCGAAAATGGAAAATGAAAGGTAACATAGACTTGTAAGTCATGTAATCTTAATGTGATATAAGTGGATGTTTCGGTGTTAGCCATCTATCAACTGCTAATCTTTTAGTCATTGTTCATAGTTGGTTTAGTGTATTTCTACTGGGTTGTGGCTCACCCTATATGGGAACATCATTTTCAGGTACAAGTAGCATGCCACCTCCAAGGACATAGCTTGGGAGGCTAGAGGCGGACAGACTTTTTGTTGTCTTTCTTTGATGTATTACACGTAAATTCAAGCCAAGGGCTTAATGTGTAAATGAGTTAGCACTCTATTTTTTTGTAACCAAGTGTTAACTTGGAAAGCTGTAAGCCCTTAGGGCATTTGCTTTTGTTGTTAACATGTAATACTTTTTGTATTGAAACTCTGTTAATGGAAGAATATGGATCCTTTATACATATCAATGCAGGTCTTTATTGTTGGGTTTTATGTTGTTATTTTGAGGGCGTTACACAAACACTTCCAATTGATTATGCCCATGTAATGGTTTTGATCATCTTTGCCTTCTCTATATCCGAGAGAGTTTGGTTGTGTTCGTCACTCTGAGGATTGACTACAATGCGCAACGGTGTCATTCAGACAAGGGGCAACTCTCCATTGCCCTACAATGTGTTGCGGTGCTATTCAAACAAGGGGCAACTTTCCGTTGCCATGCAGTGTCCTTCAAATAAGGGGCAGTTTTCCATTGTTATGAATCCGAGATTGTGCATCTCAAGAGTAGGTTCCGTACTCGTTGAGCAGTGGACATTTGCAAAAACAGCTCTTAAGAGTTTTTACTGAGGTTGACTAATTTTCTCGAAAATTATTCAATTTTTTCAAAACTGGACCATTTCTTGGACCCAAAAAAGGAAAATTTTCAGTGCTCATAACCTAACTTGCATGATTTTAAATCGGAAAGTCGAACAAACATGTTAATCTAACTCTCATGTTGGTCAAAATTGTTTTAGCAGAAAGTCAAAAACAAAAAAATGGTCAAAATGATGAACTAGGGACACAGTCGAGTCAGGTGTTCTGTCTTTTCCCCATTGTCACCACACTTGCCAGAAAGGGCACTCTACCTGCTAGAAAAGGGCACAACTGAAGCTAACAGCAAAATGTCGAAAGCTATCGCATCTTCCGAGCAACGAGGTATCAAGCCAAGTGCGAAACACAAACTAGAACGGATCTAGATATTCCACTCCCTCGTTTGGACATATCTGATCACGTCCAAACTCCCCAGAAGAGCATCATCAGCCGATGTCAACTGCAGATTGGCTACATACCCAGTTGTAGCGCAACCCCTCTGTGGGAGAAGTTCACTGTTGTGAGCAGAAGAAGAAGAATCTAGCAGAATGCTAGGCGCAAGAGCTCGTAGCATCTTGTTTATCCATTAACTACCCAGGGAAGGGATTAAAAATGAGAGATTAAAGAACAGAGAGATGTGCGCTGAGAGAAAAAGTGAGAAAAAGGCTTTTTCAGAAAAATAGAGCCTGAGGGTCAAGTGATGTGAGAATCACAAATGAGAAAGGGTGGGAAACAATACCTAGAGAAACAGGCTCCCTGCAGACGTCTGAGGCCGAACGTCCGGGAGGATAACCGGGTAGACTTGTTTTCAAAAGTGGGTGTGGAATCAATTTTTGAAAATTGTAAACAAATAAAGCACTCAAACCAAGGTGTGAAA
This sequence comes from Camellia lanceoleosa, assembly GCA_025200525.1. Classification (NCBI taxonomy): domain Eukaryota; kingdom Viridiplantae; phylum Streptophyta; class Magnoliopsida; order Ericales; family Theaceae; genus Camellia; species Camellia lanceoleosa. The sequence goes on along the minus strand of JANUSC010000264.1, from coordinate 73,118 downwards.
TCATGTTTGGAAAGCTCCACCAAACACAGTCTAAATTTTTTTCATTGGCTAGCTTTCATTTAACCATATAAAAACAAAATTCTAATTAGTTTATAATTTATTTTATAATCCCACATCGGGAGATGAAGAAAAAAAGTGAGCTGTTTCATTTATATAAAGTAAATCTTATACTTCTATTTAATATTGTAGGGTTGTACATAGTTCAGTTCAAGACGATTTAAATTTTAAAATAAAAATTCTAATTAGTCTATGATATGATTTATTTTATAATCCTACATTAGAAAAAGAAAGAAAAGTGAGTTGTTTCACTTATATAAAATGAATCTTATACTCCCATTTAATATTGTAGTGTTTTGAATGTTTCAATTTAAGACAGTTTAAATTTTAAAATAAAATTTAAAAGTTTTAATTAATTAATTTTTGTGTAAGTTGGTTGGTCTTTTGACCTAACCGATTAAGCTAAATTATTTTTCATTTGACTGATTCGTTAGTTTAACCGCGATTTTAGTAGTTTTATTAAAATATATTGATTAGATTTGTTTGATTCGAAATAAACTAAAGATTGACCTAATTAAAGATTAAATGACTGATATTGTTTGATTCGAAATAAACTTCCTGCCCGAACAATTATTAAATTTTATTTTACACAATTACACATCAGGAAAAAAAGAAAAAAGTGAGTTGTTTCATCAATTATATAAAGTAAACATATACTCCCATTTAATATTGTAGTGTTACATATGTTTCAGTTGAAAATAATTTAAATTTTAAAATAAAAAAAAAATTTGAAAGTTTTAATTAATTAATTTTTGTGTAAGTTGGTTAGACTTTTGACCGATTTTAACGATTTTTATCAATATATATATTGTTTTATTTCTAAAAAGTATGTTTAAGCTTTATGACAAACTTTAATATAAAATAAACTAAAACTAAAAAATTTATAAATTGAAATTTATTTTTATTTTATCATTAATATAATTTTTTTTTTGTAATTTATTCTATTTTTTTTATCTTTACCAATCATTTTTATTTATAACATCTATTTTTATTGTGAACTTAAAATATACAATTAATGACACAATAACTGTAATATATATATATATTCTAATAAAATGGTTAAAATTTAATTCATTCTAAATTATTTTTTTATACTTTTTAAATAAATTTTATGTTATTATTTAATTTTAAAATTATTTTTAATTATTTATTTAACCCGTGCATCACAGGGGTTCATCTGCTAGTTTTAAAAAATATATAAAATGAGTTATTCTATATATATATATATATTGTAATTGATCTTTCTTGTCAAAAAATTCTATATACAACTATTTTATACGTTGATCTCTAAACTTGTTAACCATGCATTTCTAAAATGATTTATCTGTCAGCCTCCACCCGTCACTAACCATCATCTTTGCAATTTTTATCATTGTCCTTTGATCACATCAGCTCTTATTTAGTAAGCATATCTATTACACGATTGCCTCGACTTGTAACCTTCATGTCCTACATTTTCTCCCACGTTGAGTGCTACCCCGAGTCATAATCTTTCTTTTCAAATGTCACATTGCCTCTCTTTCCTCTTATATTGTCCGCTTGTTTGGCCCATTTGAGAATAAATTGGTTGAATTGGTATAGATTCTCAAGTAAACTCGACTTAACTTGTATAAGATAATGAATAACTTATATATGATGTATGTACAGATAATAATATAAAAAATGAACAAAAAAAGTCTCTTACTCGCTGATTTTTGTGAGTGAGTGTTTGGGAAAAAAATTTGATAGTTTTCTTGAAATCCCTAACATTGCTATTTTTTGTAGTGTTTTTCTTATTATTATTGTGTATTTTTTATCAATCAAATCATAATGATGAAATTAGTTGTTGAGGTTATTAGGTTAAAATCAATTTTTAGGTTGTGTGACCATAGGACATGTAGGTATGAGAAAATAAAACGAAAAGAAAATTACATATATAGAAAATAATTCAAGTTTGAAAAAAATTTATTCACAAAGAATAATTAAAGTTTGCAAAAGAAAATGAACAAACATATCATATGGACTTGTATAAGTTAAGGAAGCCAAAACTCTCTTCCTATGTACATCAAATTATTTGATTTCGTAATTGGAAACAAGGTCGGCCCTGGGCATGGGTCAACCAGGCTATGGCCTAGAGCCCCTCAAAATATATTCAAAAAGGGAGCCCCTTTCTATTAGAAGGCTCAAACTAACTTAAAATAAATTGACTCATCAAAAAATTGAAAAGCTCATTCAAAAAAATTAACATTGTTGTCCATTGAAAATAGACCCAAAAAAAGGATCCCCTCCGATTATAGTTTATTGTAATATATTGGTATGTTTTAAATCCAAAAAAAAAAAATTAAGGCCAAACTAACTTAAAATAAATTAATCCATTAAAATAAATTAATCTATTTTGTCTTTTTATTTATAATGGATTAAATAAATTAATCCATTATAAATGTTGTACTTGGTGACGAGATAACTTTCTTGAATTAGGTGTTTTTGGGAAGTAAAAAAAAAAAAAGAGAGTTTTTAGTTTTTTTACCCATTTTGAATCACATCATTTCTTATATTTTTTTATTTATAAAAAGACAAAATAGACTAAAAAAGTCAAAAAAATCAACTTTTTACCAAATTCTCAAAATACCACTTAGTTTTGGCCTATTTTGAAAAGTGGATTAAAAATTAATTTTTTGAGTTTTTTTTTAAATTTTTATATAAAAAAAATGTAAAAAAATAAATAGTTAATATGATCTAAAAAAATAAAAAATAATAAAAAGCTAGTTTTTAATCATATTGCCAAAATAGTCATTTGTCTACTGTTTCACAAAGATATATCTGTTGTTTCCTTCCTTTGTTACTTGGCGGATTGTGTTGTTTATTACAACTTTTACGTCAAAGGCTCGAAGCTTGGTAAACAAGAAAGAATACGATTACAGAATTAAATAAAAATAAATTATAAGTTAAAATCCACACATTTGATAGTCTATTTGTGCAGTTTATAATCGAATTCTTACCCTCAAACTTTTAAAATAAAAAAAGATAATTATACCAATAATCTCTTTATTTTAAGTAAAATTTCATGCTGCGTAAGTTGCTGGAGGTTTTATGAAACGTGAATATGGTGTTCTTATCCTTGGATGTTGTTGTTATGCGAGTTCAGATCCTCTCTAGTCCCTCCTCTTCAGCCTTTCTTTCGGGAGGGACGGTCTAGATTGGGCCACGTCACCTCATTAAAAATAGAAAAAATTACCCATAAATCCTATCCTGATAAAAGTTAAACCATTTAGTTCTTTAAGTTTTCTTGTACACCAAATAGTCCTAATTTATTACCTGATTTTTGGGATGTGATTTGATTACATTTGTTTTTACACCAATACCCTTTTCATGATTGTTTAACATTATTTCATTGATTAACATTATTTCATTATTATTGATTAAACATTATTTCATTGTTCTCTTCTCCTCCTTCATGTTCTCTCTCCGCCGGCGATGCAATCTCCATTTTCAAACTCAGATTCCGACAGTCGAAACTCCAAAGAGTTCGCCAGAATCTGACATCAACACCGGTTGCATCCATGTTTTCTGAAAACCCGATCAAGATCATCGGAGATCCGACTGATCTAAGATAGATGCGGCCCTGATCTGATATACACAGAGGCGCCGAAGAAGACGTCGGAGAAGACCCATCCGCCATTGCAAAAATGATCCTCACCCATCCGCCATGTTGATGATGTCTACCGCTGATGTTGATGATGGATCGGTGTGGATCTGGGCTGATGTTGACGATGTTGAGCATAGCGTTGATATCGCTGATGTTGATGATGGAACCAATGTTGATAATGTTGATCATGGCCCTGATGTTGATGATGTCTAATGTCGCTGATGTTGATCATGGCATTGATTCGCTAATGTTGATCATGGAAATAATGTTGCTGATGTTGATCATGGAAATAATGTTGATGATGTTGATCATGGCCTGATGTTGATGATGTTGATCTTGGAAATACATGTATAATGTTGATCATGGAAATACATGTATAATGTTGATGATATTGATCATGGCCTGATGTTGATCTGTAATCCCTGATTTTTCCATTTCAAACTTTGGGTATAAGCGTAAATTACACATTGTGAAATCCCAGATTTGTCCTGACTATAACTTCCCACACGCGATGTAACGCGATTAATTTGGTCATTAACATTGGGATAGGACCTAACGGTTCATAAGAAAATTAATAGGACCAAATAGGCCACAAAATATAAATTTGAGATTTATTGGTGCATCCCCCTTAAAAATATGCACCTTAGATTAGCTTAAAAAAAACAAAAATAAAAACAAAATTCTCCATCGCTCTCTCCCACGTCTCTCTCTCTCTCTCTCTCTCTCTCTCTCTCTCTCTCTCTCTTCTAGTAAAAAATTAAAAAAACTATTTTAATCCTTTTCATTTTATTTTCACAATATATATAATTTTTAATATAAAATTTTAATTTTATAAAATTAATATCAATGAAAATATACCTTTAAAATGAGACTAATATTAAATATATTTAAAATAAATTAAAATAAAAAAATTACTATGTTTAGTTATGTTTTGAAATTATTATTTTTTAAGTATAAAAATTAATTTGATGAAATAAACACACAAAAATCACTTATTTTTAAAATTCTCAAAAACAATCTTCATTTCAAAAAAAATATATGAAAATAAAAAACATGATGTATTTGATTTGCACCGATGCACAGATTGGATTTGTGTGTTTTTTTTTTTATTTCCTTTAAAAAAAAATTGTTTTCATATGATTTTTTTTTTTTTTTGAAATGAAGATTGTTTTTGAAATATATATTTTTGTGTGTTTATTTCATTAAATTAATTTTTATATTTAAAGAATAACAATTTCAAAACATAACGAAACATAATAATTATTTTTTATTTATTTTAATTTTTTATTAAATATATTTGATATTAGTCTCATTTTAAAAGTATATTTTTAATGATATTAATTTTACAAAATTAAAACTATATATATATATATATTATGAAATAAAATAAAAAAAGATCAAAATAATTTTTTAAATTTTTCATAAAGCTCCGTTTGGCAAGAGTTTTTTTGGCTATTTTAGTCACAAAAGACAACATAAGTTATTTTAGTCACAACAAATAAAATATCACATCTAATCCATAATCATTACTCTTCTTTTACAAAAAAATTAAAAAGTCATTTTCAAATTAAACTTTTTAACTCAAATTAAAATAATCAGAAAGTTAAATAATCAAAAAGTTAAATAATCAACCCAGTTTTCCCTAAAAAAATTTTTAAAATTTTGTTTGGTTTAGTGATTTTAGAAAAAAAAATTCAAAATCACTTTCTATCTCCTACACATCAATCAATCATTTTTTCTCTCTCATTTTTCATTCTCAATCACTTTTTTTTATACGCATCTACTCAATTATAACAAAATATTAAATCATCCCAAACTCCCATACTCCAAAACTATTTTCAAAATATACAACTAAACAAACTAAAAAAAAATTTAAAATTATTTTCCTCAAATTTTTTTTGAAAAAATTTATCACCCAAAACTAAACCGTTGGAAACATCGTGATCATCAATGCTTATTTTTATGTGATATTTTGGATTATTGTGAGAAGATAATTAAAAGTTGATTTTTTGAATTTAAAAAAAAAAGTGTAAAAAATATAAAAAATGATGTAACTCAAAATGGGTTAAAAGTTAAAAAATGACTTTTAATCATCTTCTCAAAATAGTTCATCCCTGCTATATATAAAACAGAGTACTTAGCACTCATTTGGCATACAAATTTTTGGGGTTAAAAAACTATTTTAGGGGTGGTTTGAGATATTCTGAATAAGTGTATTTTTTGATTTTTTATAAACAAAAAAAAATATCTACAAAAGTAGATAAAGCAGGTAGAAAAGTAGAGAGAAAATATTGATAGATGTAACCCAAATAAGTGTATATATGCAAAAAAAAAGTACACTTTTTTAGTGCATGCCAAACACTTGGTCACAAAAAAGACATATGGGTGATTTGAGATATTCTAAATAAGTGTACTTTTTGACTTTTTAAAAAAAATGTGTAAAAAAATAGATAAAGTGGATAGAAAAGTAGAAATGAGATATTGATAGATGTGACCCAAATAAGTGTATGTATGCAAAAAAATATACTTTTTTAGTGCATGTTAAATACCTATAAAATAAGTTAAAAAGTTAATAAAATAAAATGTCACATTTTAAAATATAATTATTTTCATTTTTCTCTTATAAAAATAAAAAAAAAACTAAAACAATTATCCCAAATAAAATTTTTTAATCTCAAATTAAAATAACTAAAAAAAATTAAAAAACTACCAAATCAATTCACACCCCAAACCTTTAACAGATGAGTAGTTTACGAAAAACGTGGTGACCGTAACTTATCATCGCAAATACCTTTTACAACACCAATTTTAGGGTTATTTGGGATGATTTAAATAAGTATATTTTTTGATTTTTATGAAATATAAATTGAGTTTGGATTAAGTTTTAATTAATTAATTTTTGTGTAAGTTGGTTGGTCTTTTGACCTAACCGATTAAGCTAAATTATTTTTCATTTGACTGATTCGTTAGTTTAACCGCGATTTTAGCAGTTTTATTAAAATATATTGATTAGATTTGTTTGATTCGAAATAAACTAAAGATTGACCTAATTAAAGATTAAATGACTGATATTGTTTGATTCGAAACAAACTTCCTGCCCGAACAATTATTAAATTTTATTTTACACAATTACACATCAGGAAAAAAAGAAAAAAATGAGTTGTTTCATCAATTATATAAAGTAAACATATACTCCCATTTAATATTGTAGTGTTACATATGTTTCAGTTGAAAATAATTTAAATTTTAAAATAAAAAAAAAATTTGAAAGTTTTAATTAATTAATTTTTGTGTAAGTTGGTTAGACTTTTGACCGATTTTAACGATTTTTATCAATATATATATTGTTTTATTTCTAAAAAGTATGTTTAAGCTTTATGACAAACTTTAATATAAAATAAACTAAAACTAAAAAATTTATAAATTGAAATTTATTTTTATTTTATCATTAATATAATTTTTTTTTTTTGTAATTTATTCTATTTTTTTATCTTTACCAATCATTTTTATTTATAACATCTATTTTTATTGTGAACTTAAAATATACAATTAATGACACAATAACTGTAATATATATATATATATATATATATTCTAATAAAATGGTTAAAATTTAATTCATTCTAAATTATTTTTTTATACTTTTTAAATAAATTTTATGTTATTATTTAATTTTAAAATTATTTTTAATTATTTATTTAACCCGTGCATCGCAGGGGTTCATCTGCTAGTTTTAAAAAATATATAAAATGAGTTATTCTATATATATATATATATATTGTAATTGATCTTTCTTGTCAAAAAATTCTATATACAACTATTTTATACGTTGATCTCTAAACTTGTTAACCATGCATTTCTAAAATGATTTATCTGTCAGCCTCCACCCGTCACTAACCATCATCTTTGCAATTTTTATCGCCTGTCCTTTGATCACATCAGCTCTTATTTAAAAAGCATATCTATTACACGATTGCCTCGACTTGTAACCTTCATTTCCTACATTTTCTCCCACGTTGACTTCTACCCCCACTCATAATCTTTCTTTTCAAATCTCACATTGCCTCTCTTTTCCTCTTATATTGTCCGTTTGTTTGGCCCATTTGAGAATAAATTGGTTGAACTGATATAGATTTTCAAGTAAACTCAGACTTAACTTGTATAAGATAATGAATAACTTATATATGATGTATGTACAGATAATAATATAAAAAAAATGAACAAAAAAAAGTCTCTTACTCAGTGATTTTTTGTGAGTGAGTGTTTGGGAAAAAATTTGATAGTTTTCTTGAAATCCCTAACATTGCTATTTTTTGTAGTGTTTTTCTTATTATTATTGTGTATTTTTTATCAATCAAATCATAATGATGAAATTAGTTGTTGAGGTTATTAGGTTAAAATCAATTTTTAGGTTGTGTGACCATAGGACATGTAGGTATGAGAAAATAAAACGAAAAGAAAATTACATATATAGAAAATAATTCAAGTTTGAAAAAAATTTATTCACAAAGAATAATTAAAGTTTGCAAAAGAAAATGAACAAACATATCATATGGACTTGTATAAGTTAAGGAAGCCAAAACTCTCTTCCTATGTACATCAAATTATTTGATTTCGTAATTGGAAACAAGGTCGGCCCTGGGCATGGGTCAACCAGGCTATGGCCTAGAGCCCCTCAAAATATATTCAAAAAGGGAGCCCCTTTCTATTAGAAGGCTCAAACTAACTTAAAATAAATTGACTCATCAAAAAATTGAAAAGCTCATTCAAAAAAATTAACATTGTTGTCCATTGAAAATAGACCCAAAAAAAGGATCCCCTCCGATTATAGTTTATTGTAATATATTGGTATGTTTTAAATCCAAAAAAAAAAAATTAAGGCCAAACTAACTTAAAATAAATTAATCCATTAAAAAATTGAAAGGCCCATTTAAAATAATTAACAATGTTATCCATTGAAAATCATTTTGCAAAAAAATTAGATTATGCAAGTATGATTTATTTATTTGCTTCTAAAATTGCAAGAAGAGCGATGATCAAACGACACTTATTAGTTGTTGTACTGTAATACTAAGTATTTTTTGTGATTTTGACACAATATTTTGTCTTTTACCTTCATTTTTTTTTTCATTCAACGAAAAAAAAAAAAAAAGTGAATGGCCCCAAAAATTTATTAGTTGATTATTGGCTTTGGGCCTCGAAAATCTCAGGGTCGGGCCTAATTGGAAACAAAATAATATCAAAATAATAACATAATCAATTTACAAATTATAAACAAAAATCTCTCTTTTACGTATAAATATATATATATATATATTATAATAACCAATGATGAATAAAAAATTAGGGTTCGTTTGGAAAATGGGTTGGTTTTTTGGCTTTTTGGGCTATTTTAGCCTGGAGCTAAAAAGCCATTTGGGAAGAATTTTTTTGCTTTTTTGAATTTTTGTAAGAGAAAAAATATAAGAATTATAGGTTAGATGTGATGTTTTGTCTTATTAGGTTAAAAAACCTATTTTGTCTTTTTGTGACTAAAATAGTCCCAAACCCAACTTAACCCTTCTTTCCAAACGAAGCCAGTTGAATTATCTAAATTGTCCTTCTTCGTTTGATACAACTAACATATACAAACGGATAATTAAAAAAGATATTATTTTAAAAGTTTAGAATTTAAATTTCAACAATTAAAAAATTAAGATTTGATTTGTTAATGAGATAAAACCCTGACGGTTTTTTTTTTTTTTTTTTTTTTGTAATTTCTTTAACAACATATGTAAAATAGGATTTTCGTACCACTATAATTTTAGAAAAATTGGCCAGAAATTCACCTTGCAGCATGTTTTGTGATAGAAGTCTAAAAATTGATCTTTGATGGTTAATAAGGACATGCGTGTTACGTTTTGATTGTTTACTACAAACATGAGGTGGCAAGGAGTATTTAGCAATTTATGTTATTTTGTACTTAAAAACTTTAATATATTATAACTTAATTTTACAAATCCGTTAATAAAATTAAAATTTTTAAATTCAACTTTTCACGATTTTTCAATCGAGTAGATTACAAATTTCTGAAAATATGTATATATATAATTCACTGATAAATATGTAGAGAGTGAGTTTGCCTCCACTAGTTAAGAGTAAGATGTTGCGCCTAGATTTCTTCCTATCGCGTAAAACAAATAAGATCGTTAGAGATCTTCTCGACGATCTTAGAGATTGATTGGATAAAGGGAAGGAAGCAATAGAAAGAAGGGAAAATTATCAGAAAGTCCTATGTACCAAACTATTACTCTTTATGGTCCTAAATTGAATCTTTTGGATTGGAAAGTCCTGTTTTCCACATTTGGTAGACAACAAAGTCCCATTTCAAATTTTGTGAGATGTGGGGAGACTTATTTGCCCTTTTCTGTTATGGCATGTGCTTGTATTATGGGATTCATTCAATATTTTGTGGGAGTCATGTTGGCAAGTTAGATCCTATGTTTTGGGGTGTGTCTCTCTTCCCCCTCTCTCTCTCTCTCTCATCTGCTGACCCACGTTTCTGTTTGCTGATCCACGTTTCTGTTTTGCTGATCCACGTTTCTATTTACTAACCCATGTTTCTGGAGGTTGGTGGTGTACCGTGGTCATCCACATTTTGTGATGATCCAAGCTTCATTTGTTGGTAAGGTTCACGTCGAGCATTCACGTTTCTGGTCACGTTGGCAAGTTAGATCCTATGTTTTGGGGTGTCTCTCTTCCCTCTCTCTCATCTCCGACCCACGCTTCACATCGATCCACGCTTCGCTTGCGATCCACGCTTCGCTTTTGTCGATCCACGCTTCGCTTGTCGACCCACGTTTCGATGTTGGTGGTGCAATCGTGGTCATCCACATTTTGTGATGATCAAAGCTTCATTTGTTGGTAAGGTTCACGTCGAGCATTCACGCTTCGCTTGTCGATCCATGTTTCGCTTGTCGATCCACGCTTCGCTTGTCGACCCACGTTTGTGTTCGTTGATCCACGCTTCGCTTTTCTCGATCCACGCTTCGCTTTTCGACCCACGCTTCGTTTACATCGACCCACGTTTCATGGAGGTTGGTGGTGCACCGTGGTCATCCACATTTTGTGATGATCCAAGCTTCATTTGTTGGTAAGGTTCACGTCGAGTATTCATCCAAAAAATTATTCACACAAAAATGTTCACGTTGGGGCGCTGTGGGTTTCGAACCCACACTGCAAAGTCTAACAACGTAACACCCAATCAGATCCATCCCTCACATTACTCAAACCCTCACACAGTTTACACTCAATGGCATTATTGTCATTCAATGTACATGAGGACTTAGTGGTGCATAAGAAAACATTTGGGACTATTCAGATCATAAGTTTAAAAAAGGGGATTTACCAGTCAATTCCCCTAGAAAGAATGACTAGTTCTTGAAAAATACATATTATATATTATTAATTATATAAAGCATTATATTATTTTCTAAGTAGATTTAATATTTGATGATCATGAGCGAACATCTATTTATTTATTTTTATTTTTTTTGATACATCCGAAAGAAATGAACGAACATCTATACTTGGTACAAATTGCACTAGCTGTAAAAATTGTGAAACTCTAGTCTTCAAGGCATAGATTCCTCCAAGTTCACCACATCATATGTGAAAGCTAAACATGTTGCCATAGGCATTTTTGTTGGAAGCTTGGGCAATGGAGCTTGAAAATTAAGTACATGAATTGCTTGGTTAATTGTTGGTCGGAGATTGTGATCGGGGTGAGCACACCAAAGCCCAACAATCATCAAGCATTCCATTTCCTTCTCAACAAAATTCGGGCAAATCTTCGAATCCATCGCCGCTTCAAGCAGCCTACCTGTACCATAGAGGTTCCAAACCCACTCCACCAATACCGTCTGACTTTCATGGACCTTTAGGTCAATGGGTTTTCTTCCACAAGCTATCTCCAATGCTACAATTCCAAAACTGTAAACATCTGATTCTTTACTAGCTTTACCTATAAATAGGTATTCAGGTGCCATGTATCCCTTGGTCCCTGCCACATTAGTTGTCTGCGCATCTTTTCCATGGTCGACAAACCTAGCTAATCCAAAATCTCCAAGTTTAACATTGAAATTTAAATCCAACATCACATTGCTTGATTTTACATCTCTGTGTACCACACATTGTTCCCATCCTTCATGTAGGTAGAGCAATGCAGATGCCAAGCCTTGAGCAATTTTATACCTTATTGCCCATGTCAACAAACTTTTTTCTTTAAAGAGATGGTAATCTAAGCTTCCATTTTTCATGAACTCATAAACAAGCAAGAGTTCTCCTTTGTCATGACACCAACCAATTAGTTGCACCAAATTTCGATGCCTCAATCGACTAATGATCTTCACTTCTGCTGCGTACTCTTTGATTCCTTGTCTTGATCCCTTTGATATCCTCTTGACAGCAACATAGGAGTTCGATTCCCTTAAAAAACCTTTATAAACCCCACCAAATCCTCCCTCTCCAAGCTTCTGTTCATCCCCGAAGTTATTTGTTGCACGATCCAATTCCTCCTAAGAAAACTTCTTTGGCCCCATACCTGCCTCGAATTCCTCGTCCATGCACATATCATGGGCAAACGGAAACTCCTCACCTTCTTCTCGTTCTCTACGTTTCTTCCACAAGACAAAGCCAAAGAAAGCTAACCCACCAACCAAAGCAGATGATCCAACAATCAATCCCACTATCAATGCCACTTTGATTTTCTTTCTAGGACTAGAGGTGACTGCTGGAAAACTTGAATTGAATGACCATGATTTAACAGTATGTTTCTCGTAAGATTCCCCTGTTGCAGCTGAGAAACCAATTGTAACCCATTCGGGTAAGTAATCCCTCAGATCAACCGAGAAACTAAGAGTACTTTTAATTTTTCCATTATTTACATATCCAGTGAAAACAACACTCAGATTTTTCGAATTAGAATCATAACTAATCCAAGCTTCATTTTCTATCCCAGATGGTATGTTATTGTACCATACTTTAGTAACATTAGATGTGATAGAGTTGATATCAATACCTACATGAGTTCCAGGTGTGATGTTTTGTGGATCCCAATCTGGATTTTGATAGGTATCAAACTCCACAGCAACAAATGAAGTTTGTTGGGGGGGTTCGATTGACTTGACTGGAAGGCCCATGGCAGCACCTGTTGCAATATTGGAATTGAAATTATAAGGAAGAAGGAAGAATGCAAACCCATCTCCAAAACTCGAGTTTCCTTGTGAATCAATGACAAATGAGAAATAGGTGTTGAAGTCCGTCAGTGTTTCAGAAGTTTTGTTCCAAAGGTAAAGAGGATCTTTATACGAGGCTCGACCGGCTTTCCACACTTGGTTTGTAGGGGTGATTTGGATGCCCTGGTTGGAAAAATAAATTTCTCCTTCTACTAATATGTCACCATTTTTAAGTGTTTCATCAATATTGGTGAAGTTGAAGCTGATCGCAGTTGCATGAAGAGGAAAGTAGTAAAGGGTGATCACAAAGTAGAAGAGAGAACAAAGCTGAATAGGTGATAATAAGAGGGGGTTCCAAGGCCAAGATTTGCAGACAGACATAGCCATAGTAATGGTTGGGTGTAAGGAAAATGAATTCTTGATGAGTGGGTTTTAGTTGTAGATTCGCAAATGATTGTTGGGAGATTCATTGTTCCATAGTCTTGAAAAAGTCTGTGTAAGTTTTTTTTATTTTTTTATTTTTTAAGATTGTATTTAAATTATGAATTTAAATAAAAATCTTAAAAGAGAGAAAAAAAAAAAAAGGGAATGTAGCGGAATTGTATGGGGTCCTCCTTATGGGACATTTGGAAGATCCAATTGCATTGAATAATCTTCTCTGATTAGGTAAAATTTGGTGGCAACTTATAAATGTTGTACTTGGTGACGAGATAACTTTCTTGAATTAGGGGTTTTTGGGAAGTAAAAAAAAAAAGAGAGTTTTTAGTTTTTTTACCCATTTTGAATCACATCATTTCTTATATTTTTTTATTTATAAAAAGAAAAAATAGACTAAAAAAGTCAAAAAAATCAACTTTTTACCAAATTCTCAAAATACCACTTAGTTTTGGCCTATTTTGAAAAGTGGATTAAAAATTAATTTTTTGAGTTTTTTTTTAAATTTTTATATAAAAAAAATGTAAAAAAATAAATAGTTAATATGATCTAAAAAAATAAAAAATAATAAAAAGCTAGTTTTTAATCATATTGCCAAAATAGTCATTTGTCTACTGTTTCACAAAGATATATCTGTTGTTTCCTTCCTTTGTTACTTGGCGGATTGTGTTGTTTATTACAACTTTTACGTCAAAGGCTCGAAGCTTGGTAAACAAGAAAGAATACGATTACAGAATTAAATAAAAATAAATTATAAGTTAAAATCCACACATTTGATAGTCTATTTGTGCAGTTTATAATCGAATTCTTACCCTCAAACTTTTAAAATAAAAAAAGATAATTATACCAATAATCTCTTTATTTTAAGTAAAATTTCATGCTGCGTAAGTTGCTGGAGGTTTTATGAAACGTGAATATGGTGTTCTTATCCTTGGATGTTGTTGTTATGCGAGTTCAGATCCTCTCTAGTCCCTCCTCTTCAGCCTTTCTTTCGGGAGGGACGGTCTAGATTGGGCCACGTCACCTCATTAAAAATAGAAAAAATTACCCATAAATCCTATCCTGATAAAAGTTAAACCATTTAGTTCTTTAAGTTTTCTTGTACACCAAATAGTCCTAATTTATTACCTGATTTTTGGGATGTGATTTGATTACATTTGTTTTTACACCAATACCCTTTTCATGATTGTTTAACATTATTTCATTGATTAACATTATTTCATTATTATTGATTAAAAATTATTTCATTGTTCTCTTCTCCTCCTTCATGTTCTCTCTCCGCCGGCGATGCAATTTCCATTTTCAAACTCAGATTCCGACAGTCGAAACTCCAAAGAGTTCGCCAGAATCTGACATCAACGCCGGTTGCATCCATGTTTTCTGAAAACCAGATCAAGATCATCGGAGATCCGACTGATCTAAGATAGATGCGGCCCTGATCTGATATACACAGAGGCGCCGAAGAAGACGTCGGAGAAGACCCATCCGCCATTGCAAAAATGATCCTCACCCATCCGCCATGTTGATGATGTCTACCGCTGATGTTGATGATGGATCGGTGTGGATCTGGGCTGATGTTGACGATGTTGAGCATAGCGTTGATATCGCTGATGTTGATGATGGAACCAATGTTGATAATGTTGATCATGGCCCTGATGTTGATGATGTCTAATGTCGCTGATGTTGATCATGGCATTGATTCGCTAATGTTGATCATGGAAATAATGTTGCTGATGTTGATCATGGAAATAATGTTGATGATGTTGATCATGGCCTGATGTTGATGATGTTGATCTTGGAAATACATGTATAATGTTGATCATGGAAATACATGTATAATGTTGATGATATTGATCATGGCCTGATGTTGATTTGTAATCCCTGATTTTTCCATTTCAAGCTTTGGGTATAAGCGTAAATTACACATTGTGAAATTCCAGATTTGTCCTGACTATAACTTCCCACACACGATGTAACGCGATTAATTTGGTCATTAACATTGGGATAGGACCTAACGGTTCATAAGAAAATTAATAGGACCAAATGGGCCACAAAATATAAATTTGAGATTTATTGGTGCATCCCCCTTAAAAATATGCACCTTAGATTAGCTTAAAAAAAACAAAAATAAAAACAAAATTCTCCATCGCTCTCTCCCACGTCTCTCTCTCTCTCTCTCTCTCTCTCTCTCTCTCTCTCTCTCTCTTCTAGTAAAAAATTAAAAAAACTATTTTAATCCTTTTCATTTTATTTTCACAATATATATAATTTTTAATATAAAATTTTAATTTTATAAAATTAATATCAATGAAAATATACCTTTAAAATGAGACTAATATTAAATATATTTAAAATAAATTAAAATAAAAAAATTACTATGTTTAGTTATGTTTTGAAATTATTATTTTTTAAGTATAAAAATTAATTTGATGAAATAAACACACAAAAATCACTTATTTTTAAAATTCTCAAAAACAATTTTCATTTCAAAAAAAATATATGAAAATAAAAAACATGATGTATTTGATTTGCACCGATGCACAGATTGAATTTGTGTGTTTTTTTTTTATTTCCTTTAAAAAAAAAATTGTTTTCATATGATTTTTTTTTTTTTTTTTGAAATGAAGATTGTTTTTGAAATATATATTTTTGTGTGTTTATTTCATTAAATTAATTTTTATATTTAAAGAATAACAATTTCAAAACATAACGGAACATAATAATTATTTTTTATTTATTTTAATTTTTTATTAAATATATTTGATATTAGTCTCATTTTAAAAGTATATTTTTAATGATATTAATTTTACAAAATTAAAAAAATATATATATATATTATGAAATAAAATAAAAAAAGATCAAAATAATTTTTTAAATTTTTCATAAAGCTCCGTTTGGCAAGAGTTTTTTTTGGCTATTTTAGTCACAAAAGACAACATAAGTTATTTTAGTCACAACAAATAAAATATCACATCTAATCCATAATCATTACACTCTTCTTTTACAAAAAAAATTAAAAAGTTATTTTCAAATTAAACTTTTTAACTCAAATTAAAATAATCAAAAAATTAAATAATCAACCCAGTTTTCAAACGGAAGCCAAGAGAGAGGAGGGAGTGGTGGGACGAGAGTGTCAGAAAAGGAAGGGTGGGACGTGAGAGAGAAAGATAGTCAGAACATGGGATTTTTTTTTTTTTTGTTTTGAACTAATTTAAGCCACAGATTTTACGTAGAGTAACGTGCCCAATCTCAATCATCCCCCGAAAGAAGAGCCGGAGAGAATCTGAACTCGTCTATGCCAGTTGGAATGTTAATAGCTATGGCCATGGCTGCAATGGTAGACATTACTGAAGAAGGAGGTGGATTTTCACGCTCCTCAACGCGAGGGTGGGGCTGCGTCTGGAATGCTGAATTTGGCCTGTGTTTCTAGTTTCCCGCCTACTTTTTGGGATCCTTATTTGGATTTCTGCTAAAGTTGGAATTGATGCTGTTATTGGGAAAGAAGATAAAGGGTCAATTTGAGAACACAATAAAAAGTTAAAAATCTATTCTCAACTCATTTTAAATTATAATATCTCACATATTTTTTTATATGTATTTTTAAAAAAATTAAAAAATTAATTTTTAATTATTTCCTCAAAACACCCCCCAAGTGCAGTCCATGCGTTTCGATGTGCGCTGCAGTTTTGAATTTAGCTAGCGCGTAGATGTATAGCTGGATGTAGATGATGTTGGCTGCACATGGATGTAAAGTTCTTCACATAGCACATGGGTCATATAGCACATGGGCTTGGTGGGACCCGTATGATGTCCTATGTGAGAACTTTTTATCATTCACGTGTGGTGTATCATGTTTGAATTTGATTTAAAATTGGATATAGTGATTGTGCCTACCTTTTGTTTTTTTGTTAGCTGTGGTTTGATTAGTTTTTTTATAATTGTTTTTTTTTTTTTTTTGAAAAATAAATTAAAGATTTTTGGGTGCACAAAGATATGGAGTGATATGATTTTAAAAAGTTAAAAAACTAGTAAGTTGACTTTTAATCCTATTTTTAAAATAGGTCAAAAATTTGTTTGATTTGACTTTTTTAATTTTTGTGAAAAAAAATAAAATAATTATAATTTAAATATAATATTTTGTCTTATTAATTTATTTTAACTTAGGCCTTGTTTGTCATTTCTTAAAAAAGTCAATATCCTATTTAAGTCACATCATCTTATTGAAGTCACATCACCTCTCTACCACATCATTTCAAACCCAACCCATACTCAACCTATATTTCATAAAAAATCAAAAAGTGTACTTATTTAGAACATCCCAAACAACCCCTTAGTCCAACTTCTTTTTTATCAAACGAAGCCATAATCTTTGTAATGGGCCCACACTTGGTAACTGGTGGAATCGTTTTGGGTTTTTTTATTGGCCGGTCCTACATTTTATATTTATCCCCCTCTTAGTCCTGAGTTTTGCTCTTGTGCACCAACAAGTTCTAAGCCTTTTTTTTTGGTACCGTTTTACCCCTCCGCTGTTTTGGCGCGTTTCTGTTAAATTTTTCATCAAAATATTGTGTTGTGAGTATGGGTGTGTGATTTGGATTTCTGTGGAACTTCATGGTTTGTTAATGCATTATTTGTGGAGCTTTGTGATTTGTGATTTCGCGCTTGGTGTATCTTCGTGATTTGTGATTTGTGATTGCGCACTTGGGGAATCTTCCTATTTTGCGATTTCGCGTTTGGTGTATAGTTACATTTTCTGATTTGCGATGTTGTGGAGGTAGCTCGACTGGTATGTTTGATTTTGATTTCAATTTTAATGTTTTGGTTTTTTTTAGTTTGAGTTGGTGATTTTGATTTTGTTGTGACATTGTTGTTATTCTGTTATTTTTGCTGCAATTGAATTTGTATTTTGATCATGATATTGAAAGCTTTGAGATATATATATATGTAAAGAATTTTAGATTTTTGTTTGGGGGGGGGGGTTACGAAATTGTTTTTATTGAACACATGGTGTTGGTTTGTTATTGTATATAGTGATAATTTTATTACTGAATATTTTAGGGGTGTTGTTGGATTAACTTTTTCAACAGTGATAAATTTATCAGTGAGTATGGGAATAAGACATGAAAAAGTTGCATAATGTAATGGTAAGATTCAAATCAAGTTACCGTGTTTAATAAGTGTAAGCCTTATTCACTGTTCATGCTGTTAGTCTTTGGTAGTGTTAACTGTTAAAGTTATTAGTGTTGGTTTTTAGATGTGTTTGAGTTGATTAATAATTTTATCACTGTATTAGATTTTGTTTTAGGGTGTCTGAGTTGGTTGTTTGCTGAAATATAATTGTTGTTTATTGAAGGATTTATAGTGATGAAGAATTGTTTGTTTCTTATGTGCAAGTTTAGAGGTGTTACATTGGTTATCAAGTATAATAATAGATTTAATTTCAAGTATTTAGTATATAAATTGTGTGCAAAGTGGAGTGAGTTAGTTGGTAGTTCTTTCAATATATCGTATTCAATGCCTGGACATTCTTGTTGTAGTCTACAAAGTGAAGAGGATTTGGAGGTTATGGTTGGACTCGCACTTTCATGTGATATTCATCGTATTGATGTTTTTTTTTTTAAGTGTTGTTCTTTGGGTGAAAGTTATATGATTTGTGATGGTGAAGCTAGTAGTAGTAGTAGTGTTTGTTTGTGAAACTGATTTTTTGCCTTCATTTTATTCAAATCAACGGAAACCTTTGCTTTCCGATGGGTGGGTTAATTGTATGAAAGGAGTGGGACAAAGGTTTGCTCAAGGAGTTGTTGAATTTCGAGATGCGTTGTCAAAGTATTCTATTCATTCCGATTTTGATTTTGATTTTGTTAAGAATGATAAGGATCGTGTCACTGTTCATTGTAAGAGAATGGCTGATTTGGGATGTTTATGGAACGTACTTGCTAGAGTGGAAAATTATAGTAAAGCTTTTGTTATTAAACGATTTGATGATATTCATATTTGTGGATCTTCTTTTCGTATAGTTAAACATGCTAGGATGACTTTGAGTATAATTGGTGGGCTAATTTCAAGTGATATTCGTAATAAGATCTTCATACTCTCTCTAGAATACACCTCATCTCTAAGATTTCATTTAGATCCATTGTGTTCTTGACCCTAGTGTCCTTGAGAATAAGGTAGAGGGTGTCAAGAGCTTCGTTTTGATCCAAGAAGAAATTGATTTCGTCATCTTTGGAATTCCATCTTGTTGCATGGGTTTTCTACACTTGAGGTAGGGATTTTCTACACTCTAGTATGATTTTTAGCTTAATTATTTGCTATTGTGTATAGATGATGAGATTTGGTCGTGGGTTTGACAAATCTAAGATTTGGTATTACATGAAAAGAGGGGTTTTTGATGTATAAGAGATAAATGATGTATGGGGTTGAATATAAGATCTTGGTGCACCAAAATAGTTGATTTTGGGTGATTGAGTCAATATTGGAAAAAGGAAATTTTTGCCCTAATTTAATAAAATGATTATTTTGTATAAATAATTGAAATTAGCATTGAATATGTTAAATTGGATGGTTATTGATATAGATGGTGAAATGGGATATGTATTATCTCACCTATGGAAATTTTGAATAAACTATTAAAATCGATATTGAATATATCTTGGAAATAATTGCATTGCGCTATCGGTGGAGGATAGTTATGATTGTTGTAGAAATTGTATGAGGATTAGGCGATATAATGCTAATCTATTGTTGATTGTCATTGAATATGACCATGTTATAAATACATTGTATATGTATGTTTATTGGGAGGAGAAAGGGGATGTACTCCATATATGACCATGTTTGTAACGACCCAGAAATTCTTTCCTCCGCTCGAGCGGAGGAGTGGCCGCTCGAGCGGACTTTTGGGGTTTCAAAGAAATTTTCGACGGCCCGAGATTCAGGAGTTGTGATTCTCCGCCGAGCGGGGAGTTTACGCCGAGCGACTTTGTTGGTCTCAAGGCCGAGCGCAAGATTTGGGCGCTCGAGCGGGTCGCCTGAGTAAGGTTGATTCTGAAGCATGTGGACTCATTTTTGATGTTCTTCTTAGTGTATTTGAAATGTTCTTATCTTATTTTGGGATATGGATTGAGATGATAAGATGAGGGTAAAGTAAGATTGAACCAAAAACCTTAATTTGAGTAATTCATTTACGACCAACCGTCACTCTTTTGACCTTTTCTTTTTCCACACTTTGAATTTGGATGTGAGGTTAGAACCATTGGAAAGCTTATCTCCGGGGCTTCAATTTGACCACAAGAATGACCTAAAACGGAGTCCGAATGAGAGAATTATCCCTGTTCAAAGTTTGGGAATCTGTGCAGAAAACAGGCCCGCTCGAGCGGGAATTTCTACGCCCGAGCGGAGATTACGGGACAGCAGTTTTTAAACCAGATTTTTGGATCATTTCTTCCATTTTCCTTTTTTTTTCTTCTCTTTTCTCTCTAGGTCCAAAACCCTAGAGGTTTGATCCCCAAATACTTCCTTTTTCCTTAGATTTGAGCTAGATTTTCCACCAAGGAAAGAAGAAGAAGTGAAGATCAACTTTTCCAACCGATTAGATTTTGGGATTTCGAGGTTGCGTTCAACCTAGCTTCTTTGCTTCTAATTTCGAGGTAAGGGTTCTCTTAGCCTTGAATGTTTATGATTCGAAGTGATTTCGTTGGTACCTTGAGATTTTGGTGACATTTTGGAATCTTGAGTTAATTATGGGCTAGGGACACTTATGGTTTAATGTTTATGCACAATTGGGGCTTCCACTCTACTTCTCAAAGGATGTTGAATGTTTTAGCATATTGGCATATAGTAATTGTTGATTTGGTGATTTCACTAAGAAAAGAGAAGAAACCCCCAATTTCCTTGGAAACCCTAAGTTGATTAGTGTTGATAATCAATGTATTGGCTCAAGTGGAAGGTAGAGTAACGAAATTTAAGTGTTGAATGATATGTATTCAAGTTGAATTAGAATTTGGAAATGTTTGAAAGCTATGTTTAGAATTGCAAATGAATTTGTTATAAATGTTGGAATTTATGCTATCATGTAAAGGGAAAATTAGAGAAATCATCTAATTAAGGATATAGATGATATGAACTTGGTTTTAGAATGATAAAATAGGATTCAAGGATTTATTGTGAATTATGTAAGGTCGTGAATTGTATTGATGAACCAAGTGATGTTGGTTATGTTGGATAATGTTGTATTGAATAATAGTGGCAATTAAATGGTGTTGTATTATGATGAATTGTGTAGGGTCAATTACGAGGCGGACCAAGCGCCTAATCACTGTGAGTAATAGTACTCCATACGCACATTATTTTCCATTAATAATCATTGTTAATAACATTTTGTTCTCCGTGGAAATATGGTGACATGTATGTGGATTGAGGATTGATGTAACCTATGTGAACGTGGAAAGAGTTGGCCTTATTCGTGTTTCGCCTCTGATTCAGATTATCGGTAATGTACTAATCTAAAAGTTATGTATGATGTCGCATAATAAAGGGAGAAGACTTATTAAGATGATGGACTTAAGTGAACAAAAGGGTAGTGGAAATGTTGTTTTGATTAATTGGGATTACTTACTATTGGCAACATTATTAATGTTCTCTTGTCCGTAAACTATCTCGCATTGATTTGTGGTGAACAAGAGAAACAATAAGGCTCATGTATTACGACTCTTCGCTTTTGTCGTTGATGAGACGATTATGCCTATGTGTAATAAGCCATGAGATGATTTGTGTATCCTATGGTCGACCATGTTCATATGAATTTGAGACATCGTATTAATCAAAAATATGGAAATGTAATAATAAAAAGGTTTACGTATATATTAGTACGCTCGGGCGAAAGGTCGCTCCGGGCGAAAGGCTATTCGATATTTCGGGCCGATGGCCGTTCATTACGCTTTTATGCATTCCGCCACGCTTTATGCGTTCTATTCGGCTTAAAGTCGCTTTGTTAAAGAAAAATCGACCCATGTTCTTTGAGATATATTTACGTAACGTAGTTAATCATATACTTCGCAGCTTATATACTTTATTGTTTGGGTTGAACATTACATGATTTACGCATTATTATTCACGAGCTTGACTCACTTTATTTTGTGTCTGCATTCAGAGGCACTCAACCCGAGGTCAACCTTAACTCGTGGCTTCCGTTACAGTTGCCAAGCCTTGGGTGTCTAAGCCGTTAGATGTTGACCGCTTAAGTTTGGAGTTTTATTAAGTTTTAATTTATACCCTAAGTGTTTATTAAGCTTGATGTATATGTATATGTATTTAGCTATCTCCAGATATACGTCAATGTATATTTATCTGCTTTATGTTAATGCGTGATCCCGCATAGTAGTGGTAGCTCAATGGATATTATTTTATACTATTATATCATATTAAATGCTTCCGTTCAGGCCCCGTAGATATTATTTATCAGGTTTGGTGTTTATGTTCGAATGGGTCATGCCCAAATTTTTAGGGGCGGGTTTGGGGCGTGACAATGTTATAAATACATTGTATCTATATGTTTATTGGGAGGAGAAAGGGGATGTACTCCATATATGATTATGTTTATAAATGCATTGCATATATATATTTGTTTGGAGAGAAGAAAGGGGATGGACTCCATTTAAAGCAAGTTGGCCGGAGTGTCTTGGGTGAAAGACCCGAAATTTCATATATAAATGGGTGCCGGTTCCTTCGGACAAAATAACCGTAAAATGGCAGGTTTGAAGTGTTTGTGTGTGTTTTGCATAGTTGGAAAACCATGGAGTTGTAGTCTCATTTTGGTTGTTGAAAGATAATGAATTTAACTCATGAATTGAGTAGTATATATATGAACTGGAAATGAATTGAGGGAAAATGGTTTAAGATTGGCCTTAGTGACATATGGTTATGCAGGCCTTGTGGATGTTTTCATATCGGTATTGTTTATATACGTGGTATTTATACCTTTGCTAAACTTCATAAATTGTGTTAGATTATTTCTACTGGGCTGTTAGCTCACCTTATATGGGAATATCATTTTCAGGTGCAAGTGAGGTGTTACCTTCAAGGCAATAGCATGGATGGATTTTCGGGAAGCAAGAGCTTCGTATTTATGCTTTATGTGTGTATGTTTGTTATCTGTAAAGCCCAGGGCTTAAGATGTAATGAGCGAGACTCAATTTGTGTAATCAAGCAATGACTTGGAAAGATGTAAGCCTACATGGCATTTAACTGGTTGTTAAACAGTGAACTCTGATATATGACAGTATGTTGTTTCTCATATTTATTCCACATATGAGTTATCTTTATTGCATAAATTTTGGGGGCGTTACATATTTATATAGTGACAAATTTATTATTCATTGATTTTATATGTTGTATGCTGCTATTGAATTTTTGTAGTTATACAGTGATAAATTTATCTATGGTTGGTGCTATATGTTATATACTTTGCATTTTGATTTTCTTTTTGTAATTTTTTTTATTTGTTATTGATAACGTGTATATATTTTGTTTGTAGGTGTATATCTGTTATGTTTTGCCATTGTTGATAGTGAAAGTTATGACAGTTGGCATTGGTTCTTGTCAAAGTTATTTGTTATTTTGACTCCGGGGAGAGATATTGCGTTTGTTACTGATTGGCATGGAGGTTTGCTGAAAGCTTTAGCTGAGATCTTTCCATTTTCTTCTCATTCTTTTTGTCTAATGCATTTGAAGACAAACTTGAAGACTTATTTGTCAGTGAAGAGTCACGAATTTAAAGAGTGTTTGCTTACTCTTTTTAGTAGATGTGCATATGCTCCTACTATTGAGTTGTTTAATGAGCTATTTGAAGAATTTAAGGGTCGTTGTGGTCGTAGTGTTGAGAAGTTTCTTGAGGATTTGCCTAGTGAGTGTTGGTGTACTGCTTATGTTCAAGGCAAGATGTACGGTGAAATGTGCACAAATGCTGCAGAATCTTTTAATTCATGGATTAGGGATGAACGCCATTTGTTTTCAACTAGTCTTGTTGATGCTATACGGGTGAAACTAATGGAGCAATTTTCAAAAAGGAGAGAAGTTGGGAATAAGTGGAATCGTATTGTTTGTCCTTTTGCAGAGAAAAAGTTGGAAGAAGCTTTTAATGATACAAAAGCATAGATAGTTAAGAAATGAGGCGATGACATTTATGAAATCCAATTGTGTCACGACCCAAACCCGGCCCTATGGGTTTAGCATCAGAATCGCCAAGAATCCGAGATTATCAAGGCCCGAAACAAGAATACGCTTAAACAGAGTTGAGGGCCTGGCGGAAGCCAATACAATATATAACTAGTGTCCATTGAGCTGTGTAAATCTGTATGTCAAAAACATTTTTATGCATTCATACAGTTCAAAACAGTACAATCCATATACAGTCTATACAATCATTTACAAACAGTCAGTACGGGGACTTAATCCCTCGATAACAGTACAGTATAACAGTAAACGGTCTATACAACGGTACAAAACAGTAGGGGACACAAAAACACCCCAAGCCATAGCATGGCAACTCGGAACCTCGCAGTGAGGCACATAGGCTGGCTTGACAAAACTGGGGACCAATCCCACGCTCCTAGCTTCGGTCTGGTGGCTGAGCACCTACATATATATATAAACAGTGAGCTAAAGCCCAGTGAATAACATAACGTGTAAAGAGGTTATGAATGAATGTCCTTACAGTAATGAAATCAATTCATTATACAGTATTTCAATCTTTCAGTATTTCAGTCAATCAATATTTCAATCAATCAGTCATATGTGGTACATCCATTAGCCTATAAACAGTAGGTCCAAAAGGACCGCCTAATGCATCAACAATAATGATGGCCATCAATCAAGATGGTTCCATAAGGAAACCGACAGAGCTCAGAATACCAATATCGATAGGTGCTAAGCATGCCACAATACAGGACATACATTCATTCAATAAGCAATATTAGTTCAATAAATGATTGATTCGGTATTCAAAATAAAACCATTTGAACATATCTTTACACAATCTGTTACTCACAGAGATTGGGCTATCAGTAGTTAGAGCGCGTCCCCGTGAGCCAACCCTAAACAGTTAACAAATAGAACACACACTAAGTTCACAGTCGAAAAGATGATAATTACATCCCTAAATTCCTCGGTGTGGTTCTATGTTTAAATCCTCATTAAGATGTCTTAAACTAGGCCTAAGAATGCCTAGGATGCGATGAGGATGCAAAAATACAGTTGGAAGGCACTTTTCAAAAGTTGCTGAAAACAGGGGCCTCGCTCGAGCGAGCCTTCCTTCGCTCGAGCGAGGTTGCAAAAACAAAGGCTTCGCTCGAGCAAACAATCCTTCGCTCGAGCGGTCTGATAAAACAGTAAAAATACTGGATGCTCAATTTTTATGCGCGATGCTCGCTCGATGCTCGCTCGAGCGAGCTTCCAAAATCAAAGGGTTCGCTCGAGCGAGCTTTCCTTCGCTTGAGCGGTCTGATGAAACAGTAAAAGTACTGGATGTTTGATTTTTACGCTCGAGCCACCAATCCTTCGCTCGAGCGGGGCTCAGAGGAAAACGTTGGTCGCTCGAGCGAGGAATCCTTCGCTCGAGCGAAGAAGCCAAATCTGGAATTTCCAGATTTGCCTTCCTAGCTCAAACCAAGCATTCTCAACTCAATTCTCGACCTCTTGGGCTCAAATTCTAGAGAATACATCCCAAAACAATGTATAACAAGTTTCAAAAGCCAATTTATGCATTCAAGCCCCAAAGGTGAGTCAATTAAAACCACTTTTCAAACCCAATTTCAAGAACAATTTCAAACATGCAATGTATGAGTTTTAATCCAAAATCAACCTTTAAATCTTGCTCTATTGAGCTCCAATCTTTGAAAACAATGTGGGAAACATGGATTATGATGAAAACATGGACATGCATGTATGATCCTCCAAGAATTTAATTTCAAAACATACCAAAAGACCATGCATGCAACATTCAAGCTTCAATTCACTATTTATGAGCAAATTCATGTCTTAGTTCTACAATGATGTATGAAACATGCAAGATGGGACTCCAAGACAACAAGAAGATGATGGTAACCTTACCTAGAGTGTCAATTACAAGTCTTGGAAGCTCAATTATGCCAACTTCACCTCAATCCTAAGCAAATTCAACAATTTGAGCTTAATTCTCTTACTCTCCCCCCTATTTCCTCTCTTGGTCGGCTGGATAGCAAGAAGTGGGAGAAGAAATGTCTTGTATTGAGTTCAATAAGGCTCTATAATAATAATAAACAAGAGTCCACTCACATGGCAATTTGGTAAATAAGCCTAAGTTCGTAATTAACTCGATTTAATCTAGTTTAATCATTCCTAATAAATTTTCAGATAAAAATTACCATAAAATCACAAATATTTTACTGATCATGAAACACTAAACGGTTCCTAAATCGGCCGCTGATAAGGCCTTCAATTAGCAGTTTAAACATAAACTACAAACAGGTAAAATCATACAATCAAACAGATAGAATATGCAATTCAATAGGCAGTCTCATTCGATTTGATTTGATTCCAATCACCGTCATTGACTTTTAATCAGTTCAATTATCAGTCATTAGCGGTTCAGTTTAGCATTAATCAGTATATAATTCAGTGGTTATACGGTAATCAGTACGAGGGTTGTTACAAATTGGATCATTCAGTTATGGTTGATATTGGGAAACGTTCTTGTTCTTGTCGATTGTGGGAAATTGATTCTTTTTCTTGCAAACATGGTTTTTGTGCTATAAAGAGGAATGAGAAGGATCTGACTTTGTTTTCTTGATGATTACTACCGTGTTAGTAGTTCTTGTGATTCTTATTCACATTCTATCTATCCAGTTCCTAGTATGTGGAAGCCAAATGTAGTTGTTGATGATGACGTTATTTTACCCCCTCTTTGTAAGAGACCAATTGGACGTCCAAGAACAGAGAGAATACCTTATAAGGGAGAAATCAAGAGAATTAGGTGTAGTAGGTGTGGAAATATGGGAACTCATAATCGGAAGACATGTAAAGAAGCTTTGCTTTAGTTGTATTGATTTTAATTGAATTACTTTGTTGAGAGTTGAGAGGTGTTACTTACATTGAATGATTGAGTATTTTTGGAAAGATGTTGTAGCGATCCTGGTTTCGATCCTTCTTTCATGTTTTGCTACTTCGACTGGGCCGGTCGGGAGTCGAGTTGCCCGGTCAGTTCGCGAAGGTCCATGGGGCAACACCCCTTGGCGGGTCCAAGGATAGCACCTTGGCCGGTCCAAAATGCATTCGAAGTTGCTTGTCCGCTCGGTCGATCTGGAGTGCGGAAGAGGGCCGCACGTACAAGGAATGAGGCCACGCGTATGAAAAAAAATAGAGGTCAAGCAATCTAAAAAAAGGCAAAAGTGAAGGAAAGGGAAAGTAGGTAGATCCGAAATTTTTCCTTTTCTTCTCTCTTTGGGCTGATTGAATGTCACTTTTTGTATATCTCTCTCTCTCTCTAAAGTTATTTCCTCTCCCTTCTCTCTACATTTCCTACCAAAAACCTCACAAGATTTTTGATTTCTCCAAATCCATTGGGATTTAGATCCAAGTCCTTCATCAAAGTTGGTTATCTAGGTGAGGGCTACGTTGTGTGCGGTGAAAATCAAGTTTAGGCATTGTTGATTTTGGGGTTTCAACTCGTTTCTTCTTCAAACTTGAGGTAGGGATTTTCTACACTATAATATGATTTTTAGCTTAATTATTTGCTATTGTGTATAGATGATGAGATTTGGTTGTGGTTTGGACAAATCTAGGATTTGGGTGTGAAATGAAAAGAGGGGTTTTGATGAATATGAGGTAAACGAGTATGAGGCTTGAATATAAGATCATGTTGTGCCAAAATAGTTGATTTTGGTATTTGGGTTGATATTTGGTGAAAGGAGAATTTTGCCCTAATTTTGATTAAATTATTATTTTGCATAAATAATTGGGATTAACAATGAAAACGTGAAATTGGAAGGTTGTGATTATAAATGGTGATATTGGATATGTATTATTTCACCTATGGAAGTTTTGAATAAACTATTTATTTTGATATTGAACATCTCTTCAGAAATAATTGCATTAGGCTATCAGTGGAGGATAGCTATGATTGTTGTAGAAATTACATGAGGATTAAGCGATTTAATGATAATCTATTATTGGTGTCATTGAATATGACCATGTTATAAATACATTGTATATGTATGTTAATTGGGAGGATAAAGGGGATGTACTCCATATGTGATTATGTTTATAAATACATTATATATGTATATTTGTTTGAGAGGAGAAAGGGGATGGACTCTATTTAAAGCAAGTTGGCTGGAGTGTCTTGGGTGAAAGACTCGAAATTTTATATATAAATGGGTACCGATTCCTTTGGACGAAATATCCGTAAAATGGCAGGTTTGAAGTGTTTATGTGAGTTTTGCATAATTGGAAAATCATTGAATTGTAGTCTCATTTTGATTGTTGAAAGATTACAAATTTAACTCATGAATTGAGTAGCATATATGAACTGGAAATGAAATTAAAGGAAAATGAAATAAGGTTGGTCTTAGTGGCATATAGGTATGCAGGTCTTGTGGATGTTTCATGATCGGTATTGTTTATGTACTTGGTATTTATACCTTTGCTAAACCTCATAAATTGTGTTAGATTATTTCTACTGGGCTGTTGGCTCACTCTATATGGGAATACCATTTTCAGGTACAGGTGAGATGCTTCCTTCAAGGCAATAGCGTGGATGGAGTTTTGGGAAGCAAGAGCTTCTTAATTACGCCTTATGTGTGCATGTTTGTTATTTGTAAAACCAAAGGCTTAAGATGTAATGAGCGAGACTCAATTTGTGTAACTAAGCAATGACTTGGAAACATGTAAGCCTACATGGCATTTAACTGGTTGTTAAACAGTGAACTTTGATATATGAAAGTATGTTGTTTCTCATATTTATTTTGCATATGAGTTATCTTTATTGTATTATTTTGGGGGCGTGACATGTATCATTTCGATACTTGCATTGAATGATTGAGGAATTTGTTGAATAGAAATTATATTTTTTGCTGATATTTTTACAAGTTTAACGCGAGTGAAATAGCTTCAACACATTTGTGAATGTGCTAATCCTTTGTTACCTTTATTAGAATGTCAGGACGAGGATGTGGTGGTAGGCGTGGTAGGCTTGGAGGCAGGAGATGCTTATACCAGATGAAATTTCGGCGCAGGAGAAGGGAGTTGGTCAGGCCAACGTGGCTAAGCCAGTAGGTCAGCAGGCCATGGGCACTTTAACCTGCAAGATGGCAGGAGCATTGAGGGAATCCATAGACATTCTCAGGGCTGAGAATCAAGTCCAAGCCCATGTAGCTGAAGTAGGGTCGTCTTTTCTGAAGAGAGAGTTCTTCCGGTCGAATCCGGATGAGTTTTTGGGTGACCCTAAGGAGCCACTGAAGGCTGATGAGTGGCTTGAGTAGTTGGTGAAGACATTCGAGATGTTTGGCATCAAGGATGATTAGTTGAAAGTGACCTTGGCGTCTTTCCAGTTAAAGGGGGATACGGGGCAGTGGTGGAAGTTTGCGCGGGGGCGCATTGAAGGGACTTGGGAGGCATTTGTTGACGCCTTTCAGGAGAAGTTTTTGCCTCCCACTATTAGGGAGAAGTTGAGGGATCAGTTCTGTTAGCTCAAGCAGCTGAATACACCAGTGGAGGAGTTTGAGGCCACCTTTACTAGTCTATCTAGGTTTGCACCTGAGTTAGTGGCGACTGAGGAATACCGCTGTCTGGAGTTTGAGAAGAAATTGAGGACCAGACTCATGCTTCAAGTGGTCGGTTCCATGATTAGAGATTATGGGTGCCTTGTGTATTCTGCAGCCCACCTTGAAACTATTATGCAAACAGAAGATGAAAGGATGAGGGGCTCCAGGAGGAGTCAGGATAGTCAGGGAGACAATAAGAGATAGAGAGGTTCCTAACCTCAGCAGTCTTAGGGTACTCAGTCGAGGTCCACTTTTCTAATACCGAGTTCAGGTCCTGGGAGAGGTGGGCAGGGAGATTTTACTTGCTTTAAGTGTAGTCAGTTGGGCCACAAGTCTCCAGCTTGTCCTTAAAGAGGAGGAGGACAGCGAGCAGCATCATCTTCGGCTTGTTTTCAAAGCCAGAGTCAGGGAGGAGGCCAGCTGCTCACTTGTTATCAATGTGGGCAAGCGAGGCACCTAAAAAGGTTTTGCCCACAGTTGGGTGGTATACTTGGTGCGTCTGGTTCAAGACAAACACAGAGTCACCAGCTAGCATAGTCAGTACTGGCCTCAAGGGCCAATCAGGGAGTCTCTTCGGCTCAGTCTGTGCATCAGGCTTATACTCCGAGGGGTGAGCAGGTTGAGCAGAGGCCTACTGGACGTATGTATACAGTTGTAGGGCCAGATCTTGTACCTGATCCTTCTGTAGTGAGAGGTACCTTTTTGTTTTGCAATTCAGTTGCTAATGTGTTGATTGATACGGGTGCATCCCATTCTTTTATTTCGTATGCGTTTGCATCAGTTTTAGGTTTGGAGTTGGCATAGTTAGCATCTTCTATTTGTGTAGAGTTACCTATTGGTGGTCAGACTATTTTGAGACAGGGATGTCGGGGTTGTGACATCGATGTTGCTGGTCGTCGATTACCTTTTGCATTTGTATTGATTGACATGCTTAGTTTTGATGTTATTGGGTATGGACTGGTTATTGTCATACCGGCCTGTTATAGATTGCTACCGTCAGAAAGTTACTGTATGTACCTTGAGTGGCGATTGCTTTTATTTCTTGGGGAACCGGGTGGATAGAGTCTTATCACCGATATATGATCCGCATGGGCAAAGTGAACTTAGTTGTCTCCTTGCTAGCTTTTTGAGTAGTGAATGTGATGAAATTCGGGTTGAATTACCGAGGGTAGTTTGTGAATACTTGGATGTTTTTCTAGAGGATCTTGTCAATTTACCGTCTCACCGAGAGATCGAGTTCTTCATTGATTTAGTGCTTGGCACAGCACTGGTTTCTATGGCTCCATATAGATTTGCACCTGCTAAATTGAGTGAGTTGAAGATTCAACTTCAGGAATTGTTAGATAAGGGTTTTATTTGCCCTAGTACTTCACCTTGGAGAGCGCCGACTCTCTTTGTTAAAAAGAAAGATGGAGCATTACGACTCTGTATTGATTATCGAAAGTTGAACCGGGTTACTACTAAGAATAAGTACCCAATGTCTCGTATAGATGATTTGTTTGATTAGTTGAAGGAGTCT
This sequence comes from Camellia lanceoleosa, assembly GCA_025200525.1. NCBI lineage: Eukaryota > Viridiplantae > Streptophyta > Magnoliopsida > Ericales > Theaceae > Camellia > Camellia lanceoleosa. Next base: position 41,471 of record JANUSC010000264.1, on the reverse strand, counting down.
TGTTGTTTCTCTAAGATAGACCTGAGATCAGTTGAGAGTAAGGGAGGAGGATATCCTGAAGACGGCAATCCGTACGCGGTATGGCCATTATGAGTTTCTTGTAATGCCTTTTGGGCTAACTAATGCTCCAGCTGTGTTTATGGATTTAATGAATCGGATCTTCCGTAAATTCTTAGATCATTTTGTGGTTGTCTTTGTGGATGACATTTTGATTTATTCACCTTCTGAGGAGGAGCATGAGGAACATTTACGAGTAGTACTTGAGTTACTTAAAGCCCATAAGCTGTATGCTAAGTTTGGGAAATGTGACTTTTGGCTGGAAGAGGTTAAATTCCTAGGGCATGTAGTATCAAGGGAAGGGGTAACTGTAGATTCATCCAAGATAGAGGCAGTGAAAGATTGGGCACAACCTAAGAATGCTTTCTAGATTCGTAGTTTCTTGGGGTTGGCCGGGTATTACCGTCGGTTTGTGAAAGATTTCTCTAGACTAGCTTCAACTTTGACTAAGTTGACGAGGAAAGAAATCAAATTCGTATGGAGTGAGACTTGTGAGAAGTCGTTCCAAGAGCTTAAGATTAGACTCACCACTGCTCCAGTATTGATTATACTGAAGAGGGGTTTGGGTTATTCAGTTTATTGCGATGTTTCACGAGAAGGTCTAGGTTGTGTATTGATGCAAGAGGGTAAAGTAATAGCCTATGGCTTACGGCAGTTGAAAACACATGAAAGAAATTATCCCACCCATGACTTAGAGTTAGCAGCAGTGATATTTGCCTTGAAGATTTGGAGGCACTATCTGTATGGTGAGAAATTTGAAGTGTTCTTTGATCACAAGAGTCTGAAATATCTGATTACATAGAAAGAGTTGAATTTGAGACAGATGAGGTGGATGGAATTCATAGAGGATTATGATTTTGAGTTGCATTATCATCCCGGGAAGGCCAATGTTATGGCCAATGCTTTGAGTAGAAAGCTAGTTAGCAGTGTAGCTTTTATCGCCATCCGAGAATGGGAAATGTTGGGTACTCTTAATGAGTTTGACTTGCATCTGGGCAAGTCTGTTGAGTCTACAGCTTTGTTTTCAGTAGTTGCACAACCTACACTTGTGAACTTGGTGTTGGAAGCACAAAAGGGTGACCTTGAGATGGAGTCATTCCGAGAGAAAATTTCCAATGGGAAGGTAGAAAGAGGTTTGACTGTGTATCCCGACCAAAATGTGAGATATCGTGACCGTTTGTTTGTACCGGAGTCTTGCCAAGAGGAAGTACTTTGAGAGTTTCATCATTCACACCTTGCGGTGCATCCGGGAGGCACAAAGATGTATCATGATCTTAGTCGCTGGTTTTGGTAGAGGTATGAAAAAGGATATGGCTGTGTTTGTATCAAAGTGCCTTACTTGTCAACAAGTGAAGGCCGAGCATCAGAGACTAGCGGGTTTGTTACAACCTTTACCAATAGCCAAGTGGAAATGGGAGTGTGTTACCATGGATTTTGTAGTTGGGCTTCCTAGAACACAATGAGGCAATGACGCCGTTTGGGTGATTGTTGATAGGTTGACTAAGTCTACCCATTTCATTCCGATATGCACCAGCGACTCGGTTGAACGCTTGGTAGAGTTGTACATTAGAGAGATAGTTTGACTTCATGGAGTCCCAGTGACTATTGTGTCGGATAGGGATCCTCTTTTTATTGCCTGGTTATGGCAAAGCCTTCTAGAGACGTTGGGAATTAAGTTGACTCTTAGTACCACTTATCATCCCCAAACCGATGGACAGTCGAAACGTACCATTTGGATTTTGGAGGACATGTTTAGAGCTTGTGTCCTTGATTTTAAGGGGCCTTGGGAAAGACACTTACCATTGATTGAGTTTGCTTACAACAATAGTTATCAAGCTAGTATTGGGATGGCACCATTTGAGGCCTTATAAGGCCGACCTTGTAGATAACCGGTTTGTTGGGCCGAAGTGGGTGATGCACCTTTACTGGGTCTGAAAATTGTTAGAGAGACAACCGAGAAAGTTGTTCTCATTCGGAAAAGGGTAGCTACGACCCAAAGCAGACAAAAGAGTTATGCCGATAAGAGGAGACGACCCTTATCCTTTGAAGATGGTGACCATATGTTTCTAAAAATCTCACCAAGGCGGGGTTTGATGAGATTTGGTAAGAGTGGTAAATTATCTCTAAGGTTCATTGGGCCTTTTGAGATCTTAGAGCGAATTGGGGAAGTGGCATACGGGTTAGCTTTACCGCCACAATCTTCGGGAGTTCACAACGTATTTCATGTATCTATGCTTAGGAAGTATGAACTCGACCCTTCTCATGTTCTTGATTGGGTTAACTTGGAGGTAGATGAAGATGCCTCTTACAAAGAACGATCGGTTCAAATATTAGATACCCGAGAGCAAGTGCTACGGGGCAAAACCATACCGTTGGTAAAGGTGTTGTGGATACACCATGAGGTTGAGGAAGCAACGTGGGAACAGGAGGCGGAAGTCCACTCCAAATATCTGAATTTGTTTGAAAATGTTTAAGTTACTTTTCGTTGTAATATCTCCATGTGGTTGAGAGAAACGTGTTGAAATTGTTAAATACATGTTGTTATGCGTGTTGTTATTTTAAGCATGAAGTTGTTGTGGATTATTATTACTTTTTGGAAGACTTCATGTTTATGAGTATTTGGAAGGTGGTTATTAATGAGGAAACCATGATGTGATGGTGAAAATTGGTTGAGAACTAAAGTTGTAAATTGTAAATGAAATAGCGTGGCTTTGATCGCTAGAAACCCTTTTGTTTGGGTAGTTTGATTTGAAATTTCGAGGATGAAATTCTTTAAGGGGGGAAGGTTGTAGCGATCCTGGTTTCGATCATTCTTTAATGTTTTGCCACTTATTTGGGGTCAGGTCATTTCGTCAGCTCGCTAAGGTCCAGGCGGCACCCTTAAAGTCAAAAGTGGATTCAAGTTGCGCCGGTCACCAGGGGGCAACGCCTCTTGGCGGGGTTGAGGGGCAGCGCCCCTCAAAACAAAAGTACAAAACGCATTCGAAGTTGGTTATCTAGACGAGGGCTACGTTGTGTGCGGTGGAGATCCAAGTCTCACAAGATCTTTGATTTCTCCAAATCCATTGGGATTTAGATCCAAGTCCTTCATCAAAGTTGGTTATCTAGACGAGAGCTACGTTGTGTGCAGTGGAGATCAAGTTTATGCATCGTTGATTTTGGGGTTTCAACTCGTTTCTTCTTCAAACTTGAGGTAGGGATTTTTTTACAATCTAATATGGTTTTTAGCTTAGTTATTTGCTATTGTGTATAGATGATGAGATTTGGTTGTGGGTTGGACAAATCTAGGATTTGGGTGTGAAATGAAAAGAGGGGTTTTGATGAATATGAGGTAAACGAGTATGAGGCTTGAATATAAGATCATGTTGTGCCAAAATAGTTGATTTTGGTGTTTGGTTTGATATTTGGTGAAAGGAGAATTTTGCCCTAATTTTGATTAAATTATTATTTTGCATAAATAATTGGGATTAACAATGAAAACGTGAAATTGAAAGGTTGTGATTATAAATGGTGATATTGGATATGTATTATCACACTTATGGAAGTTTTGAATAAACTATTTATTTTGATATTGAACATCTCTTCAGAAATAATTACATTGGGCTATCGGTAGAGGATAGCTATGATTGTTATAGAAATTACATGAGGATTAGGTGATTTAATGCTAATTCATTGTTGGTGTCATTGAATATGACCATGTTATAGATACATTGTATATGTATGTTTATTGGGAGGATAAAGGGGATGTACTCCATATGTGATTATGTTTATAAATACATTGCATATGTATATTTGTTTTGGAGGAGAAAGGGGATGGACTCCATTTAAAGCAAGTTGGCTAGAGTGTCCTGGGTGAAAGACCTAAAATTTTATATATAAATGGGTGCCGATTCCTTCGGACGAAATATTCGTAAAATGACAAGTTTGAAGTGTTTATGTGAGTTTTGCATAATTGGAAAATCATTAAGTTGTAGTCTCATTTTGATTGTTGAAAGATAACGAATTTAACTCATGAATTGAGTAGCATATATGAACTGGAAATGAAATTAAAGGAAAATGGAATAAGGTTGGTCTTAGTGGCATATGGATATGTAGGTCTTGTGGATGTTTTAGGATCGGTATTGTTTATGTACGTGGTATTTATACCTTTGCTAAATCTCATAAATTGTATTAGATTATTTCTACTGGGCTGTTGGCTCACTCTATATGGGAATACCATTTTCAGGTACAGGTGAGATGCTTCCTCCAAGGCAATAGCGTGGATGGAGTTTTGGGAAGCAAGAGCTTCTTAATTATGCCTTATGTGTGTATGTTTGTTATTTGTAAAGCCAAGGGCTTAAGATGTAATGAGCGAGACTCAATTTGTGTAAATAAGCAATGACTTGGAAACATCTAAACCTACATGGCACTTAACTGGTTGTTAAACAATGAACTCTGATATATGAAAGTATGTTGTTTCTCATGTTTATTCTGCATATGAGTTATCTTTATTGTATTATTTTGGGGGTGTGACATGTATCATTTCGGTACTTGCATTGAATGATTGAGGAATTTGTTAAATAGAAATTATATTTTTGTTGATATTTTTACAAGTTTAAGTTTCACAGATTTATATTATTTGATTTAGGTTAAATGTAGTTGCTGTTTTTGGTGTTTTATACAGTGATAAATTCATCACTGGTTGGTTTGGACAAGTTGGTGGATTATTTTTTTTGTAAGAATGATAAATTTACCATTGTCTGAAGGAAGCAATCAAGCATTAATGGGGTTACTAAATTTTTTTATTTTCAAGAATGATAAATTTATCACTGATTGTATGGAAAGAGTTGATGGTTTATTACATTTATGTCAGTGGTTGATAAATTTATTACTGTCATATCCAAGCAAATGTTCTTTTTTACAGTGATAAATTTATTACTGGCTTAAACTAAACAAAAATCAATTGACACAAGTTATACATGTTTTTAGTTTTTCTGTGCCTTGATTAATTCAAACAAGAATACATCCTTGCTTGTTAGATAATGCATCCCTTAGAAACACAAATAATTTGTGCACTGAATTTACAATGACATATGCTAGACCTCTTTCCAGTTTCTTTCTCTTCACACTGTACCTTATTTACTCTTGGGTTGATTTCTGATAAAAAGAGAAGAAAGAAAATGAATATATATATATATGTACACATATATCCTTTTTTTGCCTTTTGTTGTTTCTGAGTGATTTTCACTAGTGGATGTCTTTTATGAGATTCCAAATGATAGTAGATTTGATATTCAAAGTTTGAATATGATTTTTCCCATAAGTCTTTCAACATTCAAAGGACTAAATCTTTGTATATTACTTACTTATAGGAAGTAATTTTTGTCTGCAGTTATCTAATTTTTCTAGGAAAAATTTCCATAATACAAAACTGTAGATCAAATCTCTAGAATACATAATTGCATATCTCCTGTGTTAACTGCTTTGCAAAGAAAAAAAATTTAGATCAACTACCAAGTTTATCTGGTTTAGCAACAAATTCTCAGTCTGCATATTGTTTTGTGGTCACTCAAAAGCAAGCTTTGGATGTTTGAGTTGTTTAACTAGAGTATCAAATGGTTTTGATTATACAGAAATACCAAGGATGACATGTTCTTACATTCATTCTCAAACTTGGGAATATCTACAAATTGTAACAGTATTTTAATTTCTAATTTGGACAATGTAATAGTGTTTGTATTTTAACTTTCAATTTAGGTAAATTTTTTATTATTTTTTGTAGTGTTTTGTTTACTTAAATTGGGAAGAGAGAGAGAGAGATAGAGAGAGAGAGAGAGAGAGAGAGAGAGAGAGTTGTTGGTTTTTTTATTTGAACAGTGGTAAATTTATCAGTATTCACAGTGACAAATTTGTTGAAACAGTGATAAGTTTATCAGTGTAAACAAAACACTATAAAAAAATAAATTTATCAATATAGTGACTCCAAACCTGTTATTAATCTTTACATTCGACACAAATAATCATATTAGAATCAATATTTTGAATGAAATGTGCATAACAAAACTGATATCAAAAGCCAGATCTGGTATTAATATGGCTAAAAAAGATTGAATGTTTCATTGAAGCAAATTTGACATTATAACAATCAAGCATTGTCCATAGCTTTGACATTGTAACAACCAAGCATTGTAATATTCATTAAAGCAAAGTAAGAACCAAAATTATCAAAATACAGGTAACACTGTAACAACCAAACAAGTAAAATGTATGAAGTATTGACATTCTAACAACCAAATGAATCAATGTTTCCTTTTGTTTTCTTCTTGATTATTGCGGAGGCAAGTCATCAATGTTTTCATCAACTATTTGTTGTTGAGCAAATTGTTGGTCAATCAAGAAGATAGTTAACATATCGACTTTCAATTGATTGCATTCTTCCTTGGAAAAAGTAGACATTATGTTGTTTTTGCAAAACATATTGCCTCATGATATAGCAAACAATGATTCCACAATCAAGCCTGCCAAAACATTTTGAAAACAAAATATTATAATTTGATTTCGTTGCTTTTTTTTAAATTTTATTTTTTATGATAGTATTTTGTTATTGATAAACTTACGAGGTGTCTTCTTGTTGTGGGCTGTTGATGACACTCTCTGTCTCATGTTGAAATTTATTAGGGTCAATGAAAGTTGGCTTCTCATTCTTTATGTACTTGTCAATAATCTTTCTCTGCAACATAAACATTTGTATAATTGTTCTATTAGAAAGCCAGTTGAAACAATTAATGAGAAACCATGGATTTAAAGAATGATAAATATATTACTGTATAAATTTTTTATGTATAATTGAGCATGGATCAGGATTGATGTATTAGATTAATGGTAAGTTTGATAGTGAAAACATTTTTACCACTTCATTTGCGGCATTAAAGTGTGGATCTTTAGACATTGCTCCCCTTGGTCTCATGGAATTGTAGAATTTCCATGAACTTGTCAAGGACAAGTATTGTCCAATGAAAATTTTGGTGGATTGGGAAGAGAAGATATCTTGCTTTCATGGCTTTAGGCATCAATTTGTTGAGCATTCTCTTTCTTGCTTCATCATCTTTTATTGTCAACAAGTGCTAACAAATATAAATAAAAAAATAATGTTAATTTAACTTTAAACTTTTTCAAATTAGATAGGTGGCGAGTATGAAACTTTGTCACTGTGATCAAAATTTTATCAATCCATATCAAAATTTACCACTGCATTGCAAAATTCATCTATACTACATATAAAGGGAACACATCTATCAGTGTCTTGAGGCCTTTTTTTCTCCTCCATGCCAAATGGATCTTTATATCCCCTAATATATCTATACTATTCTTCTCTTTCATTCTGTAAATATTCATAGATGATCTGTAATAGGCTATATATCCATACTACTTATTTCAAGTACACTCATGTGAGTATGTACATCTACTAATATATATATCATGATTCTCTCCATTCCATAGTTGTAATGAAAGATGTCCATTACTTAATAAATTACATCAAACAAGAGCTCTATGAGGTTTCAGCACTAACAAAATGAAAGTGAACTATGTCCTGCAACATCATAGCATATAATCCAGCTATTTCAATTTCAACACATCTCAATATTCTCAAAATAAAGAATATTTCAACACGTCTCAATATTTGTTGAAGTTCTCAATATCATATGCAGTAGTTTTGAAAACCCAAAAAAGTGCCCAGAATTTGTAATCAAAGACTGGGATTTACTCATGTTGTGTCGCCACAATAACAAGGTCAAAATATACACCGGTGATTACAAAATCTGAGTCAGAAATTCTGGTTTGGTTTGCTTGACTTTTTGTTTCACATGTCAAGATTTGAATTAGGAAACGGGGCCAATTGAAGAGGGAAGGTAGTGTCATATGTTTGAAACTAGTTACTCAGTTAAGCAAATAGAGGTTATACACTGATAAAATACAAAACAAGTGTTGTTCCTCAGTTAAGCAAACTAGTTACTTACATGGCAACTTGAAATGAATATGAATGATATTGTTCCTTGTTTTTGTGCAAGCAAGTGTTCTGCATATGCGTCTCTTACCTGTGTTGAAAACAAAAATAAAACAAGGAATTAATATAAATCAAACACTAAAATGTTATTTTAATGAGTTACAAATTCAACTTACAATGCCTGCCAAATCTTCACCCTTCAATATTTTGTCAATGTCATTTAAGTAGACATAGGTTGCATGGTCGGCTCCTTGCCACACTGGCTCATCCCTGAAAACAAGGGTTATTAGTGTTGGAATAATAAATTTATTAATATTTTTGGATTATTTGATACTTATAAATTCAATATGAGTTAATGATAAACAGTTGGCAAAAGTGAACTACAAGAGTCAAGAGAGAAGATTGTTACTTTTTCTTTGTATTCGCCCAATGTGCAATAAGATTTTGCCTTGATTTTTTTGGTAGGGTGTTGAAAATTTCATTTGAAGTTTTCAATTTCTTCATTGCAAGCTGTTCTTGTGTGTGTTGTTCTTCCAAGTACTTGTTTGCCTCAGCTAAGGTTGCAATTCTCTCATGGAGTATCTTCATTTCTTCATCTTTCCTTTGCATTTGATTTTTTTGTAGTTTTCTATTGATCTTGCATTTCTTTGTTTAGCTTCTTGAGTTGCTATGCAGGTTATCATTTGCAGTTTGAAGGATGTCCCTTTCTATTTGTAACATTTCCATTTTGAGCATATCGTCTTCTATCTTCTCAAAAATAATTACTTCTACTAAATTTTTATTTACTTCAGGCTCTTTGTCAACTTTGTTTCCTTCATTCTTTTGTGATTCAAAGGGTACTGTTTTCTTTTTCTTTTCAGGGCATATTTTGTGTGGAATTAGTTCCTATGTTTCATGTTTGGATTTGTCTTCAATTAATGCTTGTTCTTCTTTTTCAGAATTTTCAGTCTGATTTTGTTGCTGAAAATCAGCATCTTCATCTTCGTTTTCGTCTTCGTCTTCGTCTTCATCTTCATCTTCATCTTTATCCTTAATTTCTCCTAGTAGCATTCGGTATATTTTTATCTTTTCATTTGTGTGCTTCAAATTGTTCTCTACATAGATGAAAATTAAAAAAATGAATGATATGATACAAATTTCAGAGATAAATTTCTCATAGCAAATTTTATCACTCAATTAGGAAAATTAAACAAATCTATGATTGTTATAACAAATTTTATCACTAAACTAAGCAAAGTAAGCAAATTTGTCATTGTATAACAAATTTTATCACTAAATTAGCAAAAGTAAGCAAATAAAGTAAATATAAGACAAAATTTCTAATTTAATTCATTTTTAGGGATAAATTTATCAATACGGGAACCTAATCAATTCTAGTCGAATATAAAGTAACACAAATAAAGTAAATATGAAACAAAATTCATGCATAATAGACAAATAGAAAAACATTCACTGCATAGAAGAATTTATCACTCAATTAGGTATACTAAGGGAAATTTGTCACTTAATTAGGCAAATTAAATAAATTTATCAGTGTAAACAAAAATTTATCACTGCATAAGAAAATCTATCATTCGTTTAAACAAAACAAAGGTTAGCATTGCACACCACAATATCTTTTAAATTTTGCAAGGATGAACTTGCCAATTGTTGTCCTAGATCTCACGCACTACGGTTCGAACACTCGAACACTAATACGGATTCTCCTGCACAGTGGCAGATATGTAAATACGGCGTTTACTTACCATTTCTCACGCATTACGGTTCGAACACTCGAACACCTATACGGATTCTCCTGCACAGTGGCAGATATGTAAATACGGCGGTTACTTACAATTTCTCACGCATTATGGTTCGAACACTCGAACGCCTATACGGATTCTCCTGCACAGTGGCAGATACATAAATACGGCGTTTACTTACCATTTCTCATGCATTAGGGTTTGAACACTCGAACACCTATACGGATTCTCCTGCTCAGTGGCAGATATGTAAATACGGCATTTACTTACCACTTCTCATGCGTTAGGGTTCCAACACTCGAACACCTATGCGGATTCTCCTGCCCGGTGGCAGATATATAAATAAGGCGTTTACTTACCATTTCTACGGTTCGAACACTCGAACATCTATACGGATTCTTCTATACAGTGGCAGATATGTAAATACGGCGTTTACTTACCATTTCTCACGCATTGGGGTTCGAACACTCGAACACCTATGCGGATTCTCCTGCACTGTGGCAGATATGTAAATACGACAATTACTTACCATTTCTCACGCATTACGGTTCGAACACTCGAACACCTATGCGGATTCTCCTGCACTGTGGCAGATATGTAAATACGACATTTACTTACCATTTCTCAGGCATTAGGGTTCGAACACTCGAACACCTATACGGATTCTGTTGCGCAGTGGCAGATATGTAAATACGACATTTACTTACCATTTCTCACGCATTAGGGTTCGAACACTCGAACACCTATGCGGATTCTCCTGCACAGTGGCAGATATGTAAATTCGGCGTTTACTTACCATTTCTCATGCATTAGGGTTCGAACACTCGAACACCTATACGGATTCTCTGCCCGCATGGCGAGATATGTAAGTCTGGCGTTTATACAATTTCTTACGCATTACGGTTCGAAAACTCGAACACCTATACGGATTCTCCAGCGCAGTGGCTGATATGTAAATACGGCGTTTACTTACCATTTCTCATGCATTAGGGTTCGAACACTCGAACACCTATACGGATTCTCCTGCACAGTGGCTGATATGTAAATACGGCGTTCACATACAATTTCTCACGCATTACGGTTCTAAGACTCGAACACCTATACGGATTGTCCTACGGAGTGGGAGATATGTAAATACGGCGTTTACATACAATTTGTCACGCATTACGGTTCGAATGCTCGAACGCCTATACGGATTCTCCTGCACAGTGGCAGATACATAAATACGGCGTTTACTTACCAGTTCTCAACCATTACAGTTAGAACACTGGAACACCAATACAGATTCTCCTTCACAGTGCCAGATTTGTAAATACAGCGTTTACTTACAATTTCTCACGCATTACGGTTCGAACACTCGAACACCTATACGAATTTTCCTGTACAGTGGCAGATTTGTAAATACGCCGTTTACTTACCATTTCTCAAGCATTAGGGTTCGAACACTCGAACACCTATTGAGATTCTCTTGCACAGTGGCAGATATGTAAATACGGCGTTTACTTACCATTTCTCATGCATTACAGTTCGAACACTGGAACACCTATACGGATTCTCCTTCACAGTGGCAGATTTGTAAATAGAGCGTTTACTTACAATTTCTCACGCATTACGGTTCGAACACTCGAACACCTATACGAATTCTCCTTAATAGTGGCAGATATGTAATTACGGCGTTTACTTACCATTTCTCATGCATTAGGGTTCAAACACTCGAACTCCTATACGGATTCTCCTGCACAGTGGCAAATATGTAAATACGGCGTTTACTTACAATTTCTAATGTATTACGGTTCGAACACTCGAACGCCTATACGGATTCTCCTGCACAGTGGTAGATACGTAAATACGGCGTTGACTTAACATTTCTCATGCATTAGGGTTCGAACACTCGAACCCCTAAACGGATTCTCCCGCACAGTGACAGATATGTAAATACGGCGTTTACTTACCATTTCTTACGCATTACGGTTCGAACACTCGAACACCAATACGGATTCTCCTATAAAATGGCAGATATGCAAATATGGCGTTTACTTACAATTTCTCACCCAATACAGTTCGAACACTCGAACGCCCATACGGATTCTCCTGAACAGTGGCAGATACGTAAATACGGCATTTACTTACCATTTCTCACGCATTACGGTTCGAACACTCGAACACCTATACGGATTCTCCTACACAGTGGGAGATATGTAAATACAGCATTTACTTACCATTTCTCAAGCATTAGGGTTCGAACACTCGAACACCTATATGAATTCTCCTGCACAATGGCAGATATGTAAATACGGCGTTTACTTAGAGTTTCTCATGAATTACGTTTCGAACACTCGAACACCTATACGGATTCTCCTGCGCAGTGGCAGATATGTAAATACGGCGTTTACTTACCATTTCTCATGCATTAGGATTCGAACACTCGAACACCTATACGGATTGTCCTGCACAGTGGCTGATATGTAAATACGGCGTTCACATACAATTTCTCACGCATTACGATTATAAGACTCGAACACCTATACGGATTGTCGTACAGAGTGGGAGATATGTAAATACGGCGTTTACATACAATTTGTCACGCATTACGGTTCGAATACTCGAACGCCTATACGGATTCTCCTCCACAGTGGCAGATACGTAAATACGGCGTTTACTTACCATTTCTCACGCATTACAGTTCGAACACTGGAACACCTATACGGATTCTCCTTAACAGTGCCAGATTTGTAAATACAGTGCTTACTTACAATTTCTCACGCATTACGGTTCGAACACTCGAACATCTATACGGATTCTCCTGCACAGTGGCAGATATGTAAATACGGCGTTTACTTACCATTTCTCAGGCATTAGGGTTCGAACACTCGAACACCTATACGAATTCTCCTGCACAGTGGCAGATATGTAAATACGGCGTTTACTTATCATATCTCATGCATTAAGGGTCGAACACTCGAACACCTATAGGGATTCCTCTGCACAGTGGCCGATATGTAAATACGGCGTTTACTTACCATTTCCCACGCATTACGGTTCGAACACTCGAACGCCGATACGGATTCTCCTGCACAGTGGCAGATACACATATACGGCGCTTACTTGCCATTTCTCATGCATGAGGGTTTTAACACTCGAACACCTATACGGATTCTCCTGCTCAGTGGCAGATATGTAAATACGGCGTTTACTTACCACTTCCCATGCATTAGGGTTCCCACACTCGAACACCTGTGCGGATACTCCTGCACGGTGGCAAATATGGAAATCAGGCGTTTACTTACCATTTCTCATGCATCAGAGTTCGAACACTCCAACACCTATACAGATTCTCCTGCACAGTGGCAGATATGTAAATACGGCGTTTACTTACCATTTCTCATGCATTAGGGTTCGAACACTCGAACACCTATACGGAATCTCCTGCACAGTGGCAGATATGTAAATACGGCGTTTACTTACAATTTCTCACGCATTACGGTTCGAACACTCGAACGCCTATATGGATTCTCCTGCACAGTGGCAGATACGTAAATACGGCGTTTACTTACCATTTCTCATGCATTAGGGTTCGAACACTCGAATCCCTATACGAATTCTCCTGCACAGTGGCAGATATGTAAATACAGCGTTTACTTACCATTTCTCACGCATTACGGTTCGAACACTCGAACACCTATACGGATTCTCCTGCACAGTGGCAGATATGTAAATACGGCGTTTACTTACAATTTCTCACGCATTACGGTTCGAACACTCGAATGCCTATACGGATTCTCCTGCACAGTGGCAGATACATAAATACGGCGTTTACTTACCATTTCTCATGCATTAGGGTTTGAACACTCGAACACCTATACGGATTCTCCTGCTCAGTGGCAGATATGTAAATACGGCATTTACTTACCACTTCTCATGCGTTAGGGTTCCAACACTCGAACAGCTATGCGGATTCTCCTGCATGGTGGCAGATATGTAAATAAGGCGTTCTCTTACCATTTCTCAGGCATTAGGGTTCGAACACTCGAACACCTATACGGATTCTCCTGCACAGTGGAAGAAATGTAAATACGGCGTTTACTTACCATTTCTCATGCATTATGGTTCGAACACTGGAACACCTATACGGATTCTCTGCGATGGCGGTTTCAGTAAATCTGGCGTTACTTACAATTTCTCACGCCTAACACTTCCTCGAACACCTATACGGATTCTCCTGCACATGGCAGATATGTAAATACGGCGTTTACTTACCATTTCTCATGCATTAGGGTTCGAACACTCGAACACCTATACGGATTCTCCTGCACAGTGGCAGATATGTAAATACGGCGTTTACTTACCATTTCTCACGCATTAGGGTTCGAACACTCAAACACCTATACGGATTCTCCTGCACAGTGGCAGATATGTAAATACGGCGTTTACTTACCATTTCTCACGCATTACGGTTCGAACACTCGAACACCTATACGGATTCTCCTACATAGTGGCAGATATGTAAATACGACGTTTACTTACCATTTCTCACGCGTTACGGTTCAAACACTCGAACACCTATACGGATTCTTCTGCACAGTGGCAGATATGTAAATACGGCGGTTACTTTCAATTTCTCACGCATTACCTTTCGAACACTCGAACGCCTATATGGATTCCCCTGCATAGTGGCAGATATGTAAATACGGCGTTTACTTACCATTTCTCATGCATTAGGGTTCGAACACTCGAACACCTATACGGAATCTCCTGCACAGTGGCAGATATGTAAATACGGCATTTACTTACCATTTCTCAGGCATTAGGTTTCGAACACTCGAACAGCAATACGGATTCTCCTGGACAATGGTAGATATGTAAATACGGCGTTTACGTACAATTTCTAACGCATTACGGTTCGAGCACTCGAACACCAATACGGATTCTCCTGTACAGTGGCAGATATGTAAATACGGCATTTACTTACCGCTTCTCATGCATTAGGGTTCAAACACTCGAACCCCTATACGGATTCTCCTGCACAGTGGCAGATATGTAAATACGGCGTTTACTTAACATTTCTCACGCATTACAGTTCGAACACTCGAACACCTATATGGATTTTCCGGCATAGTGGCATATATGTAAATACGACGTTTACTTACCACTTCGCACGCAATACGGTTCGAACACTCGAACACCTATACCGATTCTTCTGCACAGTGGCAGATATGTAAATACGGTGTTTACTTACTATTTCTCATGCATTACGGTTCGAACACCGGAACACCTATACGGATTCTCCTGCACAGTGGCGGTTTTGTAAATACATCGTTTACTTACAATTTCTCATGCAATACGGTTCGAACACTCGAACACCTATACGGATTCTCTCGCACAGTGGCAGATATGTAAATACGGCGTTTACTTACCATTTCTCAGGCATTAGGGTTCGAACACTCGAACACCTATACGGATTCTGCTGGACAGTGGTAGATATGTAAATACGGCGTTTACATACAATTTCTCACGCATTACGGTTCGATCACTCGAACACCTATACGGATTCACCTGCATAGTGGCAGATATGTAAATACGGCATTTACTTACCACTTCTCATGCATTAGGGTTCGCACACTCGAACCCCTATACGGATTCTCCTGCACAGTGGCAGATATGTAAATACGGCGTTTACTTAACATTTCTCACGCATTACAGTTCGAACACTCGAACACCTATATGGATTGTCCTGCATAGTGGCATATATGTAAATACGACGTTTACTTACCACTTCACACGCATTACGGTTCGAACACTCGAACACCTATACGGATTCTCCTGCACAGTGGCAGATATGTAATTACAAACAATTTCTCACGCCTTACGGTTCGAACACTCGAACGCCTATACGGATTCTCCTGCACAGTGGCAGATACATAAATACGGCGTTTACTTACCATTTCTCATGCATTTGGGTTTGAACACTCGAACACCTATACGGATTCTCCTGCTCAGTGGCAGATATGTAAATACGGCGTTTACTTACCACTTCTCATGCATTAGGGTTCCAACACTCGAACACCTATGCGGATTCTCCTGCACGGTGGCAGATATGTAAATAAGGCGTTTACTTACCATTTCTCAGGCATTAGGGTTCGAACACTCGAACACCTATACGGATTCTCCTGCACAGTGGTAGAAATGTAAATACGGCGTTTACTTACCATTTCTCATGCATTACGGTTCGAACACTGGAACACCTATACGGATTCTCCTGCACAGTGGCAGATTTGTAAATACAGCGTTTACTTACAATTTCTCACGCATTACGGTTCGAACACTCGAACACCTATACGGATTCTCTTGCACAGTGGCAGATATGTAAATACGGCGTTTACTTACCATTTCTCATGCATTAGGGTTCGAACACTCGAACACCTATACGGATTCTCCTGCACATGGCAGATATGTAAATACGGCGTTTACTTACCATTTCTTATGCATTAGGGTTCGAACACTCAAACACCTATACGAATTCTCCTACACAGCGGAAGATATGTAAATACGGCGTTACTTACCATTTCTCACGCATTACGATTCGAACACTTGAACAGCTATACGGATTCTCCTACATAGTGGCAGATATGTAAATACGACGTTTACTTACAATTTCTCACGCGTTATGGTTCAAACACTCGAACACCTATACGGATTCTCTGCGCGATGGCGGATATGTAAATATGGCATTTACTTCCATTTCTCACGCATTAGGGTTCGAACACTGCGGATTCGAATAGCGATGGCGAGATATGTAAATCTGGCGTTTACTTACCATTTCTCATGCATTACGGTTGAACACTTTCGAACACCTATACGGATTCTCTGCGATGGCGGATATGTAAATACATCGTTTACTTACCATTTCTCGCATTACGGTTCGAACACTCGAACACTATTCGGATTCTCTTGCGATGGCGAGATATGTAAATCGGCGTTTACTTACCATTTCTCCGCATTAGGGTTGAACACTCGAACACCTATCTGATTCTCTGCACGATGGCGAGATATGTAAATCTGGCGTTTACTTACCATTTCTCGCGCATTAGGGTTGAACACTCGAACACCTATCTGATTCTCTGCGATGGCGGATATGTAAATCGGCGTTTACTTACCATTTCTCCGCATTAGGGTTCGAACACTCGAACACTATCGGATTCTCTACATAGTGGCGAGATATGTAAATCGCGTTTACTTACCATTTCTCACGCATTAGGGTTGAACACTCGAACACCTATCACGGATTCTCTGCCGCGATGGCGGATATGTAAATCTGGCGTTTACTTACCATTTCTCACGCATTAGGGTTGAACACTCGAACACCTATATGGATTCTCTGCGCGATGGCGAGATATGTAAATCTGGCGTTTACTTACCATTTCTCGCGCATTAGGGTTGAACACTCGAACACTATCTGATTCTCTGCCTGATGGCGGATATGTAAATCTGGCGTTTACTTACCATTTCTCGCGCATTAGGGTTGAACACTCGAACACCTATCTGATTCTCTGCGATGGCGAGATATGTAAATCGGCGTTTACTTACCATTTCTCGCGCATTAGGGTTGAACACCGAACACCTATCTGATTCTCTGCGCGATGGCGGATATGTAAATCGGCGTTTACTTACCATTTCTCGCGCATTAGGGTTGAACACTCGAACACCTATCTGATTCTCAGCTGATGGCGAGATATGTAAATCGGCGTTTACTTACCATTTCTCGCGCATTGGGGTTCGAACACTTTCGAACACCTATCTGATTCTCTGCGCGATGGCGGATATGTAAATCTGGCGTTTACTTACCATTTCTCGCGCATTAGGGTTGAACACTCGAACACCTATCACGGATTCTCTGCGATGGCGGATATGTAAATCTGGCGTTTACTTACCATTTCTCGCGCATTAGGTTTGAACACTCGAACACTATGCGATTCTCTGCGCGATGGCGGATATGTAAATCTGGCGTTTACTTACCATTTCTCGCGCATTAGGGTTGAACACTCGAACACCTATACGGATTCTCTGCGCGATGGCGGATATGTAAATCGGCGTTTACTTACCATTTCTCACGCATTAGGGTTGAACACTCGAACACCTATCTGATTCTCTGCGATGGCGGATATGTAAATCTGGCGTTTACTTACCATTTCTCGCGCATTAGGGTTGAACACTCGAACACCTATCGGATTCTCTGCGATGGCGAGATATGTAAATCTGGCGTTTACTTACCATTTCTCACGCATTAGGGTTGAACACTCGAACACCTATCGGATTCTCTGCCGCGATGGCGAGATATGTAAATCTGGCGTTTACTTACCATTTCTCGCGCATGGGGTTGAACACTCGAACACCTATCTGATTCTCTGCGATGGCGAGATATGTAAATCTGGCGTTTACTTACCATTTCTCGCGCATTAGGGTTGAACACTCGAACACTATCTGGATTCTCTGCGATGGCGAGATATGTAAATCTGGCGTTTACTTACCATTTCTCGCGCATTAGGGTTGAACACTTTCGAACACCTATCACGGATTCTCTGCCGATGGCGAGATATGTAAATCTGGCGTTTACTTACCATTTCTCGCGCATTAGGGTTGAACACTCGAACACCTATCACGGATTCTCTGCGCGATGGCGGATATATGTAATCGGCGTTTACTTACCATTTCTCGCGCATTAGGGTTGAACACTCGAACACCTATCTGATTCTCTGCGCGATGGCGGATATGTCAATCCGGCGTTTACTTACCATTTCTCACGCGCATTAGGGTTGAACACTCGAACACCTATCTGATTCTCTGCCGCGATGGCGAGATATGTAATCTGGCGTTTACTTACCATTTCTCGCGCATTAGGGTTGAACACTCGAACACCTATCACGGATTCTCTGCCGCGATGGCGATATAAATCTGGCGTTTACTTACCATTTCTCGCGATTGGGGTTGAACACTCGAACACCTATCTGATTCTCTGCGATGGCGGATATGTAATCTGGCGTTTACTTACCATTTCTCGCGCATTGGGGTTGAACACTTTCGAACACCTATCTGATTCTCTGCGATGGCGGATATGTAAATCTGGCGTTTACTTACCATTTCTCGCGCATTAGGGTTGAACACTCGAACACCTATCGGATTCTCTGCACGATGGCGAGATATGTAAATCTGGCGTTTACTTACCATTTCTCGCGCATTAGGGTTGAACACTCGAACACCTATCTGGATTCTCTGCGCGATGGCGGAATATGTAAATCTGGCGTTTACTTACCATTTCTCGCGCATTAGGGTTGAACACTTTCGAACACCTATCTGATTCTCTGCGCGATGGCGGATATGTAATCTGGCGTTTACTTACCATTTCTCGCGCATTAGGGTTGAACACTCGAACACCTATCTGATTCTCTGCGATGGCGATATGTAAATCTGGCGTTTACTTACCATTTCTCGCGCATTAGGGTTGAACACTCGAACACCTATCTGATTCTCTGCGCGATGGCGGATATGTAAATCTGGCGTTTACTTACCATTTCTCGCGCATTAGGGTTGAACACTCGAACACCTATCTGATTCTCTGCGCGATGGCGAGATATGTAAATCTGGCGTTTACTTACCATTTCTCGCGCATTAGGGTTGAACACTTTCGAACACATCTGGATTCTCTGGCGATGGCGAATATGTAAATCTGGCGTTTACTTACCATTTCTCCGCATTAGGGTTGAACACTTTCGAACACCTATCTGATTCTCTGCCGCGATGGCGAGATATGTAAATCTGGCGTTTACTTACCATTTCTCGCGCATTAGGGTTGAACACTCGAACACCTATCACGGATTCTCTGCGCGATGGCGAATATGTAAATCGGCGTTTACTTACCATTTCTCACGCATTAGGGGTCGAACACTCGAACACCTATCACATTCTCTGCCGCGATGGCGAGATATGTAAATCTGGCGTTTACTTACCATTTCTCGCGCATTAGGGTTGAACACTTTCGAACACCTATCTGATTCTCTCTGCGATGGCGAATATGTAAATCTGGCGTTTACTTACCATTTCTCGCGCATTAGGGTTGAACACTCGAACACCTATCTGATTCTCTGCGCGATGGCGAGATATGTAAATCTGGCGTTTACTTACCATTTCTCGCGCATTAGGGTTGAACACTCGAACACCTATCTGGATTCTCTGCCGCGATGGCGAGATATGTAAATCTGGCGTTTACTTACCATTTCTCGCGCATTAGGGTTGAACACTCGAACACCTATCTGATTCTCTGCGCGATGGCGGAATATGTAAATCTGGCGTTTACTTACCATTTCTCGCGCATTAGGGTTGAACACTCGAACACCTATCACGGATTCTCTGCGATGGCGGATATGTAAATCTGGCGTTTACTTACCATTTCTCGCGCATTAGGGTTGAACACTCGAACACCTATCTGGATTCTCTGCGCGATGGCGAGATATGTAAATCTGGCGTTTACTTACCATTTCTCGCGCATTAGGGTTCGAACACTCGAACACCTATCTGATTCTCTGCGATGGCGGATATGTAAATCTGGCGTTTACTTACCATTTCTCGCGCATTAGGGTTGAACACTCGAACACCTATCTGATTCTCTGCACGATGGCGGATATGTAAATCTGGCGTTTACTTACCATTTCTCGCGCATTAGGGTTGAACACTCCGAACACCTATCTGATTCTCTGCCTGATGGCGAGATATGTAAATCTGGCGTTTACTTACCATTTCTCGCGCATTAGGGTTGAACACTCGAACACCTATCTGATTCTCTGCGATGGCGGATATGTAAATCGGCGTTTACTTACCATTTCTCGCGCATTAGGGTTGAACACTTTCGAACACCTATCTGATTCTCTGCCGATGGCGAGATATGTAAATCTGGCGTTTACTTACCATTTCTCGCGCATTAGGGTTGAACACTCGAACACTATCACGGATTCTCTGCGATGGCGAGATATATGTAATCGGCGTTTACTTACCATTTCTCGCATTAGGGTTGAACACTCGAACACCTATCTGATTCTCTGCGATGGCGGATATGTAAATCTGGCGTTTACTTACCATTTCTCGCGCATTAGGGTTGAACACTCGAACACCTATCTGATTCTCTGCGCGATGGCGAGATATGTAAATCTGGCGTTTACTTACCATTTCTCGCGCATTAGGGGTTGAACACTCGAACACCTATCACGGATTCTCTGCCGCGATGGCGAGATATGTAAATCTGGCGTTTACTTACCATTTCTCGCGCATTAGGGTTGAACACTCGAACACCTATCTGATTCTCTGCCGCGATGGCGGATATGTAAATCTGGCGTTTACTTACCATTTCTCGCGCATTAGGGTTGAACACTCGAACACCTATCTGATTCTCTGCGCGATGGCGAATATGTAAATCTGGCGTTTACTTACCATTTCTCGCGCATTAGGGTTGAACACTCGAACACCTATCTGATTCTCTGCGCGATGGCGGATATGTAAATCTGGCGTTTACTTACCATTTCTCGCATTAGGGTTGAACACTCGAACACCTATCTGATTCTCTGCGATGGCGGATATGTAAATGGCGTTTACTTACCATTTCTCGCGCATTAGGGTTGAACACTCGAACACCTATCACGGATTCTCTGCGCGATGGCGAGATATGTAAATCTGGCGTTTACTTACCATTTCTCGCGCATTAGGGTTCGAACACCTATCGGATTCTCTGCGATGGCGGATATGTAAATCTGGCGTTTACTTACCATTTCTCGCATTAGGGTTGAACACTTTCGAACACCTATCACGGATTCTCTGCGCGATGGCGGATATGTAAATCTGGCGTTTACTTACCATTTCTCGCGCATTAGGGTTGAACACTCGAACACCTATCTGATTCTCTGCCGCGATGGCGGATATGTAAATCTGGCGTTTACTTACCATTTCTCGCGCATTAGGGTTGAACACTCGAACACCTATCTGATTCTCTGCGCGATGGCGGATATGTAATCTGGCGTTTACTTACCATTTCTCGCGCATTAGGGTTGAACACTCGAACACCTATCTGATTCTCTGCGATGGCGGATATGTAAATCTGGCGTTTACTTACCATTTCTCGCGCATTAGGGTTCGAACACTTTCGAACACCTATCACGGATTCTCTGCCGCGATGGCGGAATATGTAAATCTGGCGTTTACTTACCATTTCTCACGCGCATTAGGGGTTGAACACTCGAACACCTATCTGATTCTCTGCGATGGCGGATATGTAAATCTGGCGTTTACTTACCATTTCTCGCGCATTAGGGTTGAACACTCGAACACCTATCGGATTCTCTGCGCGATGGCGGAATATGTAAATCTGGCGTTTACTTACCATTTCTCGCGCATTAGGGTTGAACACTTTCGAACACCTATCTGATTCTCTGCCGCGATGGCGAATATGTAAATCTGGCGTTTACTTACCATTTCTCGCGCATTAGGGTTGAACACTCGAACACCTATCTGATTCTCTGCGCGATGGCGGATATGTAAATCTGGCGTTTACTTACCATTTCTCGCGCATTAGGGTTGAACACTTTCGAACACCTATCACGGATTCTCTGCGATGGCGGAATATGTAAATCTGGCGTTTACTTACCATTTCTCGCGCATTAGGGTTGAACACTCGAACACCTATCTGATTCTCTGCGCGATGGCGAGATATGTAAATCTGGCGTTTACTTACCATTTCTCGCGCATTAGGGTTGAACACTCGAACACCTATCACAGTTCTCTGCGCGATGGCGGATATGTAAATCTGGCGTTTACTTACCATTTCTCGCGCATTAGGGTTCGAACACTTTCGAACACCTATCTGATTCTCTGCGCGATGGCGGAATATGTAAATCTGGCGTTTACTTACCATTTCTCGCGCATTAGGGTTGAACACTCGAACACCTATCTGATTCTCTGCCGCGATGGCGAGATATGTAAATCTGGCGTTTACTTACCATTTCTCGCGCATTAGGGTTGAACACTCGAACACCTATCTGATTCTCTGCGATGGCGGAATATGTAAATCTGGCGTTTACTTACCATTTCTCGCATTAGGGTTGAACACTCGAACACCTATCACGGATTCTCTGCCGCGATGGCGAGATATGTAAATCTGGCGTTTACTTACCATTTCTCGCGCATTAGGGTTGAACACTCGAACACCTATCTGATTCTCTGCGATGGCGGATATGTAAATCTGGCGTTTACTTACCATTTCTCGCGCATTAGGGTTGAACACTCGAACACCTATCACGGATTCTCTGCCGCGATGGCGGAATATGTAAATCTGGCGTTTACTTACCATTTCTCGCGCATTAGGGTTGAACACTTTCGAACACCTATCTGATTCTCTGCGATGGCGAGATATGTAAATCTGGCGTTTACTTACCATTTCTCGCGCATTAGGGTTCGAACACTCGAACACCTATCTGATTCTCTGCGATGGCGGATATGTAAATCTGGCGTTTACTTACCATTTCTCGCGCATTAGGGTTGAACACTCGAACACCTATCTGATTCTCTGCGCGATGGCGGATATGTAAATCTGGCGTTTACTTACCATTTCTCGCATTAGGGTTGAACACTTTCGAACACCTATCTGATTCTCTGCGCGATGGCGGATATGTAAATCTGGCGTTTACTTACCATTTCTCACGCGCATTAGGGTTGAACACTTTCGAACACCTATCTGATTCTCTGCGATGGCGAGATATGTAAATCTGGCGTTTACTTACCATTTCTCGCGCATTAGGGTTGAACACTCGAACACCTATCACGGATTCTCTGCGCGATGGCGAGATATGTAAATCTGGCGTTTACTTACCATTTCTCGCGCATTAGGGTTGAACACTTTCGAACACCTATCTGATTCTCTGCCGCGATGGCGGAATATGTAAATCTGGCGTTTACTTACCATTTCTCGCGCATTAGGGTTGAACACTTTCGAACACCTATCACGGATTCTCTGCGATGGCGGATATGTAAATCTGGCGTTTACTTACCATTTCTCGCGCATTAGGGTTGAACACTCGAACACCTATCACGGATTCTCTGCGCGATGGCGGATATGTAAATCTGGCGTTTACTTACCATTTCTCGCGCATTAGGGTTGAACACTCGAACACCTATCGGATTCTCTGCCGATGGCGGAATATGTAAATCTGGCGTTTACTTACCATTTCTCGCATTAGGGTTCGAACACTCGAACACCTATCTGATTCTCTGCGCGATGGCGATATGTAAATGGCGTTTACTTACCATTTCTCGCGCATTAGGGTTGAACACTCGAACACCTATCTGATTCTCTGCGCGATGGCGGATATGTAAATCTGGCGTTTACTTACCATTTCTCGCGCATTAGGGTTGAACACTCGAACACCTATCACGGATTCTCTGCGATGGCGAGATATGTAAATCGGCGTTTACTTACCATTTCTCGCGCATTAGGGTTGAACACTTTCGAACACCTATCTGATTCTCTGCGCGATGGCGAGAT
This sequence comes from Camellia lanceoleosa, assembly GCA_025200525.1. Classification (NCBI taxonomy): domain Eukaryota; kingdom Viridiplantae; phylum Streptophyta; class Magnoliopsida; order Ericales; family Theaceae; genus Camellia; species Camellia lanceoleosa. The sequence continues at coordinate 17,113 of JANUSC010000264.1, read as the reverse complement.
ATGTAAATCTGGCGTTTACTTACCATTTCTCGCGCATTAGGGTTGAACACTCGAACACCTATCTGATTCTCTGCCTGATGGCGAGATATGTAAATCTGGCGTTTACTTACCATTTCTCGCGCATTAGGGTTGAACACTCGAACACCTATCTGATTCTCTGCGATGGCGGATATGTAAATCTGGCGTTTACTTACCATTTCTCGCGCATTAGGGTTGAACACTTTCGAACACCTATCTGATTCTCTGCGCGATGGCGAGATATGTAAATCTGGCGTTTACTTACCATTTCTCGCGCATTAGGGTTGAACACTTTCGAACACCTATCTGATTCTCTGCGCGATGGCGGATATATGTAAATCTGGCGTTTACTTACCATTTCTCGCGCATTAGGGTTCGAACACTCGAACACCTATCTGATTCTCTGCGATGGCGGATATGTAAATCTGGCGTTTACTTACCATTTCTCGCGCATTAGGGTTCGAACACTTTCGAACACCTATCTGATTCTCTGCGATGGCGGAATATGTAAATCTGGCGTTTACTTACCATTTCTCGCGCATTAGGGTTGAACACTCGAACACCTCACGGATTCTCTGCGCGATGGCGGAATATGTAAATCGGCGTTTACTTACCATTTCTCGCGCATTGGGGTTGAACACTTTCGAACACCTATCTGATTCTCTGCGATGGCGGATATGTAAATCTGGCGTTTACTTACCATTTCTCGCGCGTGGGGTTGAACACTCGAACACCTATCACGGATTCTCTGCGATGGCGGATATGTAAATCTGGCGTTTACTTACCATTTCTCGCGCATTAGGGTTGAACACTCGAACACCTATCTGATTCTCTGCGCGATGGCGGATATGTAAATCTGGCGTTTACTTACCATTTCTCGCGCATTGGGGTTGAACACTTTCGAACACCTATCGGATTCTCTGCGCGATGGCGGATATGTAAATCTGGCGTTTACTTACCATTTCTCGCGCATTAGGGTTGAACACTCGAACACCTATCACGGATTCTCTGCCGCGATGGCGGAATATGTAAATCTGGCGTTTACTTACCATTTCTCGCGCATTAGGGTTGAACACTCGAACACCTATCTGATTCTCTGCGCGATGGCGAATATGTAAATCGGCGTTTACTTACCATTTCTCGCGCATTAGGGTTGAACACTCGAACACCTATCTGATTCTCTGCCGCGATGGCGGATATGTAAATCTGGCGTTTACTTACCATTTCTCGCGCATTAGGGTTGAACACTTTCGAACACCTATCACGGATTCTCTGCGCGATGGCGAGATATGTAAATCTGGCGTTTACTTACCATTTCTCGCGCATTAGGGTTGAACACTTTCGAACACCTATCACGGATTCTCTGCGATGGCGGATATGTAAATCTGGCGTTTACTTACCATTTCTCGCGCATTAGGGTTGAACACTCGAACACCTATCTGATTCTCTCTGCGCGATGGCGGATATGTAAATCTGGCGTTTACTTACCATTTCTCGCGCATTAGGGTTGAACACTCGAACACCTATCTGATTCTCTGCCGCGATGGCGAGATATGTAAATCTGGCGTTTACTTACCATTTCTCGCGCATTAGGGTTGAACACTTTCGAACACCTATCTGATTCTCTGCCGCGATGGCGGATATGTAAATCTGGCGTTTACTTACCATTTCTCGCGCATTAGGGTTGAACACTCGAACACCTATCTGATTCTCTGCCGCGATGGCGAGATATGTAAATCTGGCGTTTACTTACCATTTCTCGCGCATTAGGGTTGAACACTTTCGAACACCTATCTGATTCTCTGCCGATGGCGGATATGTAAATCTGGCGTTTACTTACCATTTCTCGCGCATTAGGGTTGAACACTTTCGAACACCTATCTGATTCTCTGCCGCGATGGCGGAATATGTAAATCTGGCGTTTACTTACCATTTCTCGCGCATTAGGGTTGAACACTTTCGAACACCTATCTGATTCTCTGCGATGGCGGATATGTAAATCTGGCGTTTACTTACCATTTCTCGCGCATTAGGGTTGAACACTCGAACACCTATCTGATTCTCTGCGATGGCGAGATATGTAAATCTGGCGTTTACCATTTCTCGCGCATTAGGGTTCGAACACTTTCGAACACCTATCTGGATTCTCTGCGCGATGGCGAGATATGTAAATCTGGCGTTTACTTACCATTTCTCGCATTAGGGTTCGAACACTCGAACACCTATCTGATTCTCTGCGCGATGGCGGATATGTAAATCTGGCGTTTACTTACCATTTCTCGCATTAGGGTTCGAACACTTTCGAACACCTATCTGATTCTCTGCGCGATGGCGGATATGTAAATCTGGCGTTTACTTACCATTTCTCCGCATTAGGGTTGAACACTCGAACACCTATCTGATTCTCTGCCGCGATGGCGGAATATGTAAATCTGGCGTTTACTTACCATTTCTCGCGCATTAGGGTTGAACACTTTCGAACACCTATCACGGATTCTCTGCGCGATGGCGGATATATGTAAATCTGGCGTTTACTTACCATTTCTCGCGCATTAGGGTTCGAACACTCGAACACCTATCGGATTCTCTGCGCGATGGCGGATATGTAAATCTGGCGTTTACTTACCATTTCTCGCGCATTAGGGTTGAACACTTTCGAACACCTATCACGGATTCTCTGCGCGATGGCGAGATATGTAAATCTGGCGTTTACTTACCATTTCTCGCGCATTAGGGTTGAACACTCGAACACCTATCTGATTCTCTGCGCGATGGCGGATATGTAAATCTGGCGTTTACTTACCATTTCTCGCGCATTAGGGTTGAACACTCCGAACACCTATCTGATTCTCTGCGATGGCGAGATATGTAAATCTGGCGTTTACTTACCATTTCTCGCGCATTAGGGTTGAACACTTTCGAACACCTATCTGATTCTCTGCGATGGCGGAATATGTAAATCTGGCGTTTACTTACCATTTCTCGCGCATTAGGGTTGAACACTTTCGAACACCTATCTGATTCTCTGCCGCGATGGCGGAATATGTAAATCTGGCGTTTACTTACCATTTCTCGCGCATTAGGGTTGAACACTCGAACACCTATCTGATTCTCTGCGATGGCGGATATGTAAATCTGGCGTTTACTTACCATTTCTCGCGCATTAGGGTTGAACACTCGAACACCTATCTGATTCTCTGCGCGATGGCGGATATGTAAATCTGGCGTTTACTTACCATTTCTCGCGCATTAGGGTTGAACACTTTCGAACACCTATCACGGATTCTCTGCGCGATGGCGAGATATGTAAATCTGGCGTTTACTTACCATTTCTCGCGCATGGGGTTCGAACACTCGAACACCTATCTGATTCTCTGCGATGGCGAGATATGTAAATCTGGCGTTTACTTACCATTTCTCGCGCATTGGGGTTGAACACTCGAACACCTATCTGATTCTCTGCGCGATGGCGGATATGTAAATCTGGCGTTTACTTACCATTTCTCGCATTAGGGTTGAACACTCGAACACCTATCTGATTCTCTGCCTGATGGCGAGATATGTAAATCTGGCGTTTACTTACCATTTCTCGCGCATTAGGGTTGAACACTCGAACACCTATCTGATTCTCTGCGCGATGGCGGATATGTAAATCTGGCGTTTACTTACCATTTCTCGCATTAGGGTTGAACACTTTCGAACACCTATCTGATTCTCTGCGATGGCGGAATATGTAAATCTGGCGTTTACTTACCATTTCTCGCGCATTAGGGTTGAACACTTTCGAACACCTATCTGATTCTCTGCCGCGATGGCGGATATGTAAATCTGGCGTTTACTTACCATTTCTCGCGCATTAGGGTTGAACACTTTCGAACACCTATCTGATTCTCTGCGCGATGGCGGATATGTAAATCTGGCGTTTACTTACCATTTCTCGCGCATTAGGGTTCGAACACTTTCGAACACCTATCTGATTCTCTGCGCGATGGCGAGATATGTAAATCGGCGTTTACTTACCATTTCTCGCGCGTGGGGTTGAACACTTTCGAACACCTATCACGGATTCTCTGCGCGATGGCGGATATGTAAATCTGGCGTTTACTTACCATTTCTCGCGCATTAGGGTTGAACACTCGAACACCTATCTGATTCTCTGCCGCGATGGCGGATATGTAAATCTGGCGTTTACTTACCATTTCTCGCGCATTAGGGTTGAACACTCGAACACCTATCACGGATTCTCTGCCGCGATGGCGGATATGTAAATCTGGCGTTTACTTACCATTTCTCGCGCATTAGGGTTGAACACTCGAACACCTATCTGATTCTCTGCGCGATGGCGAGATATGTAAATCTGGCGTTTACTTACCATTTCTCGCGCATTAGGGTTGAACACTCGAACACCTATCTGATTCTCTGCCGCGATGGCGAGATATGTAAATCTGGCGTTTACTTACCATTTCTCGCGCATTAGGGTTGAACACTCGAACACCTATCTGATTCTCTGCGATGGCGAGATATGTAAATCTGGCGTTTACTTACCATTTCTCGCGCATTAGGGTTGAACACTCGAACACCTATCTGATTCTCTGCGCGATGGCGGATATGTAAATCTGGCGTTTACTTACCATTTCTCGCGCATGGGGTTCGAACACTCGAACACCTATCTGATTCTCTGCCGCGATGGCGGATATGTAAATCTGGCGTTTACTTACCATTTCTCGCGCATTAGGGTTGAACACTCGAACACCTATCTCGGATTCTCTGCGATGGCGGATATGTAAATCTGGCGTTTACTTACCATTTCTCGCGCATTAGGGTTGAACACTCGAACACCTATCTGATTCTCTGCGATGGCGAGATATGTAAATCTGGCGTTTACTTACCATTTCTCGCGCATTAGGGTTGAACACTCGAACACCTATCTGATTCTCTGCGCGATGGCGGATATGTAAATCTGGCGTTTACTTACCATTTCTCACGCGTGGGGTTGAACACTTTCGAACACCTATCTGATTCTCTGCGATGGCGGATATGTAAATCTGGCGTTTACTTACCATTTCTCGCGCATTAGGGTTGAACACTCGAACACCTATCTGATTCTCTGCCGCGATGGCGAGATATGTAAATCTGGCGTTTACTTACCATTTCTCGCGCATTAGGGTTGAACACTCGAACACTATCTGATTCTCTGCGCGATGGCGGATATGTAAATCTGGCGTTTACTTACCATTTCTCGCGCATTAGGTTCGAACACTCGAACACCTATCTGATTCTCTGCGCGATGGCGAGATATGTAAATCTGGCGTTTACTTACCATTTCTCGCGCATTAGGGTTGAACACTTTCGAACACCTATCTGATTCTCTGCGCGATGGCGGATATGTAAATCTGGCGTTTACTTACCATTTCTCGCGCGCATTGGGGTTGAACACTCGAACACCTATCTGATTCTCTGCGATGGCGAGATATGTAAATCTGGCGTTTACTTACCATTTCTCGCGCATTAGGGTTGAACACTTTCGAACACCTATCTGATTCTCTGCGATGGCGAGATATGTAAATCTGGCGTTTACTTACCATTTCTCACGCGCATTAGGGTTGAACACTTTCGAACACCTATCTGATTCTCTGCGATGGCGAGATATGTAAATCTGGCGTTTACTTACCATTTCTCGCGCATTAGGGTTCGAACACTTTCGAACACCTATCTGATTCTCTGCGCGATGGCGAGATATGTAAATCTGGCGTTTACTTACCATTTCTCGCGCATTAGGGTTGAACACTCGAACACCTATCACGGATTCTCTGCCGCGATGGCGAGATATGTAAATCGGCGTTTACTTACCATTTCTCGCGCATGGGGTTGAACACTTTCGAACACCTATCTGATTCTCTGCGATGGCGGATATGTAAATCTGGCGTTTACTTACCATTTCTCGCGCATGGGGTTGAACACTTTCGAACACCTATCTGATTCTCTGCCGCGATGGCGGAATATGTAAATCTGGCGTTTACTTACCATTTCTCACGCGCATTAGGGGTTGAACACTCGAACACCTATCTGATTCTCTGCGATGGCGGATATGTAAATCTGGCGTTTACTTACCATTTCTCGCGCATTAGGGTTGAACACTCGAACACCTATCTGATTCTCTGCGATGGCGAGATATGTAAATCTGGCGTTTACTTACCATTTCTCGCATTAGGGTTGAACACTTTCGAACACCTATCTGATTCTCTGCGATGGCGAGATATGTAAATCTGGCGTTTACTTACCATTTCTCGCGCATTAGGGTTGAACACTCGAACACCTATCTGATTCTCTGCGCGATGGCGAGATATGTAAATCTGGCGTTTACTTACCATTTCTCGCGCATTAGGGTTGAACACTCGAACACCTATCACGATTCTCTGCGCGATGGCGGAATATGTAAATCTGGCGTTTACTTACCATTTCTCGCGCATTAGGGTTGAACACTCGAACACCTATCTGATTCTCTGCCGCGATGGCGAGATATGTAAATCTGGCGTTTACTTACCATTTCTCGCGCATTAGGGTTGAACACTTTCGAACACCTATCTGATTCTCTGCGCGATGGCGAGATATGTAAATCTGGCGTTTACTTACCATTTCTCGCGCATTAGGGTTGAACACTCGAACACCTATCTGATTCTCTGCGATGGCGGATATGTAAATCTGGCGTTTACTTACCATTTCTCGCGCATTAGGGTTGAACACTCGAACACCTATCTGATTCTCTGCCGCGATGGCGAGATATGTAAATCTGGCGTTTACTTACCATTTCTCGCGCATTAGGGTTGAACACTTTCGAACACCTATCTGATTCTCTGCGATGGCGAGATATGTAAATCTGGCGTTTACTTACCATTTCTCGCGCATTAGGGTTGAACACTCGAACACCTATCACGGATTCTCTGCGATGGCGGAATATGTAAATCTGGCGTTTACTTACCATTTCTCGCGCATTAGGGGTTGAACACTTTCGAACACCTATCTGATTCTCTGCGATGGCGAGATATGTAAATCTGGCGTTTACTTACCATTTCTCGCGCATTGGGTTCGAACACTTTCGAACACCTATCTGATTCTCTGCGATGGCGGATATGTAAATCTGGCGTTTACTTACCATTTCTCGCGCATTAGGGTTGAACACTCGAACACCTATCACGGATTCTCTGCGCGATGGCGGATATGTAAATCTGGCGTTTACTTACCATTTCTCGCGCATTAGGGTTGAACACTTTCGAACACCTATCACGGATTCTCTGCGATGGCGGATATGTAAATCTGGCGTTTACTTACCATTTCTCGCGCATTAGGGTTGAACACTCGAACACCTATCTGATTCTCTGCGATGGCGAGATATGTAAATCTGGCGTTTACTTACCATTTCTCGCGCATTAGGGTTGAACACTCGAACACCTATCTGATTCTCTGCCTGATGGCGAGATATGTAAATCTGGCGTTTACTTACCATTTCTCGCGCATTAGGGTTGAACACTCGAACACCTATCACGGATTCTCTGCCGCGATGGCGGATATGTAAATCTGGCGTTTACTTACCATTTCTCGCGCATGGGGTTGAACACTTTCGAACACCTATCACGGATTCTCTGCGATGGCGAGATATGTAAATCTGGCGTTTACTTACCATTTCTCGCGCATTAGGGTTGAACACTCGAACACCTATCTGATTCTCTGCGATGGCGAGATATGTAAATCTGGCGTTTACTTACCATTTCTCGCGCGTGGGGTTGAACACTTTCGAACACCTATCTGATTCTCTGCCGCGATGGCGAGATATGTAAATCTGGCGTTTACTTACCATTTCTCGCGCATTAGGGTTGAACACTTTCGAACACCTATCACGGATTCTCTGCGCGATGGCGGATATGTAAATCTGGCGTTTACTTACCATTTCTCGCGCATTAGGGTTGAACACTCGAACACCTATCTGATTCTCTGCGCGATGGCGAGATATGTAAATCTGGCGTTTACTTACCATTTCTCGCGCATTAGGGTTGAACACTCGAACACCTATCACGGATTCTCTGCGCGATGGCGAGATATGTAAATCTGGCGTTTACTTACCATTTCTCGCGCATTAGGGTTGAACACTCGAACACCTATCTGATTCTCTGCGCGATGGCGAGATATGTAAATCTGGCGTTTACTTACCATTTCTCGCGCATTAGGGTTGAACACTTTCGAACACCTATCTGATTCTCTGCCGCGATGGCGAGATATGTAAATCTGGCGTTTACTTACCATTTCTCGCGCATTAGGGTTGAACACTTTCGAACACCTATCACGGATTCTCTGCGCGATGGCGAGATATGTAAATCTGGCGTTTACTTACCATTTCTCGCGCATTAGGGTTGAACACTTTCGAACACCTATCTGATTCTCTGCGATGGCGGATATGTAAATCTGGCGTTTACTTACCATTTCTCGCATTAGGGGTTGAACACTCGAACACCTATCTGATTCTCTGCGATGGCGGATATGTAAATCTGGCGTTTACTTACCATTTCTCGCGCATTAGGGTTGAACACTCGAACACCTATCTGATTCTCTGCGCGATGGCGGATATGTAAATACGGCGTTTACTTACCATTTCTCGCGCATTAGGGTTGAACACTCGAACACCTATCACGGATTCTCTGCCGCGATGGCGAATATGTAAATCTGGCGTTTACTTACCATTTCTCGCGCATTAGGGTTGAACACTTTCGAACACCTATCACGGATTCTCTGCGCGATGGCGGAATATGTAAATCTGGCGTTTACTTACCATTTCTCGCGCATTAGGGTTGAACACTTTCGAACACCTATCTGATTCTCTGCGATGGCGGATATGTAAATCGGCGTTTACTTACCATTTCTCGCGCATTAGGGGTTGAACACTCGAACACCTATCTGATTCTCTGCGATGGCGGATATGTAAATCTGGCGTTTACTTACCATTTCTCGCGCATTAGGGTTGAACACTCGAACACCTATCTGATTCTCTGCGATGGCGAGATATGTAAATCTGGCGTTTACTTACCATTTCTCGCGCATTAGGGTTGAACACTTTCGAACACCTATCTGATTCTCTGCGCGATGGCGAATATGTAAATCTGGCGTTTACTTACCATTTCTCGCATTAGGGTTGAACACTCGAACACCTATCACGGATTCTCTGCGCGATGGCGGAATATGTAAATCTGGCGTTTACTTACCATTTCTCGCATTAGGGTTCGAACACTTTCGAACACCTATCTGATTCTCTGCGCGATGGCGGATATGTAAATCTGGCGTTTACTTACCATTTCTCGCATTAGGGTTGAACACTCGAACACCTATCTGATTCTCTGCCGCGATGGCGGATATGTAAATCTGGCGTTTACTTACCATTTCTCGCGCATTAGGGTTGAACACTCGAACACCTATCACGGATTCTCTGCGCGATGGCGGATATGTAAATCGGCGTTTACTTACCATTTCTCGCGCATTAGGGTTGAACACTTTCGAACACCTATCTGATTCTCTGCGATGGCGAGATATGTAAATCTGGCGTTTACTTACCATTTCTCGCGCATTAGGGTTGAACACTTTCGAACACCTATCTGATTCTCTGCCGCGATGGCGAGATATGTAAATCTGGCGTTTACTTACCATTTCTCGCGCATTAGGGTTGAACACTCGAACACCTATCTGATTCTCTGCGCGATGGCGGATATGTAAATCGGCGTTTACTTACCATTTCTCGCGCATTAGGGTTGAACACTCGAACACCTATCACGGATTCTCTGCGATGGCGGATATGTAAATCTGGCGTTTACTTACCATTTCTCGCGCATTAGGGTTGAACACTTTCGAACACTATCACGGATTCTCTGCGCGATGGCGGATATGTAAATCTGGCGTTTACTTACCATTTCTCGCGCATTAGGGTTCGAACACTTCGAACACCTATCTGATTCTCTGCGCGATGGCGGATATGTAAATCTGGCGTTTACTTACCATTTCTCGCGCATTAGGGTTGAACACTCGAACACCTATCTGATTCTCTGCCGCGATGGCGAATATGTAAATCTGGCGTTTACTTACCATTTCTCGCGCATTAGGGTTGAACACTCGAACACCTATCTGATTCTCTGCCGCGATGGCGAGATATGTAAATCTGGCGTTTACTTACCATTTCTCGCATTAGGGTTGAACACTCGAACACCTATCTGATTCTCTGCGATGGCGGATATGTAAATCTGGCGTTTACTTACCATTTCTCGCGCATTAGGGTTGAACACTCGAACACCTATCACGGATTCTCTGCGCGATGGCGGATATGTAAATCTGGCGTTTACTTACCATTTCTCGCGCATTAGGGTTGAACACTCGAACACCTATCTGATTCTCTGCGCGATGGCGGATATGTAAATCTGGCGTTTACTTACCATTTCTCGCATTAGGGTTGAACACTCGAACACCTATCTGATTCTCTGCGATGGCGAGATATGTAAATCTGGCGTTTACTTACCATTTCTCGCGCATTAGGGTTGAACACTTTCGAACACTATCTGATTCTCTGCGCGATGGCGGATATGTAAATCTGGCGTTTACTTACCATTTCTCGCGCATTAGGGTTGAACACTCGAACACTATCTGATTCTCTGCCGCGATGGCGGATATGTAAATCTGGCGTTTACTTACCATTTCTCGCGCATTAGGGTTGAACACTCGAACACTATCTGATTCTCTGCCGCGATGGCGAGATATGTAAATCTGGCGTTTACTTACCATTTCTCACGCGCATTAGGGTTGAACACTTTCGAACACCTATCTGATTCTCTGCGCGATGGCGAGATATGTAAATCTGGCGTTTACTTACCATTTCTCGCGCATTAGGGTTCGAACACTCGAACACCTATCTGATTCTCTGCGCGATGGCGAGATATGTAAATCTGGCGTTTACTTACCATTTCTCGCGCATTAGGGTTGAACACTCGAACACCTATCTGATTCTCTGCGCGATGGCGAGATATGTAAATCTGGCGTTTACTTACCATTTCTCGCGCATTAGGGTTGAACACTTTCGAACACCGGATTCTCTGCTGCGCGATGGCGGATATGTAAATCTGGCGTTTACTTACCATTTCTCGCGCATTAGGGTTGAACACTCGAACACCTATCTGGATTCTCTGCCGCGATGGCGGATATGTAAATCTGGCGTTTACTTACCATTTCTCGCGCATTAGGGTTGAACACTCGAACACCTATCGGATTCTCTGCGATGGCGGATATGTAAATCTGGCGTTTACTTACCATTTCTCGCGCATTAGGGTTGAACACTTTCGAACACCTATCTGATTCTCTGCCGCGATGGCGGATATGTAAATCTGGCGTTTACTTACCATTTCTCGCGCATTAGGGTTGAACACTCGAACACCTATCTGATTCTCTGCGCGATGGCGGATATGTAAATCTGGCGTTTACTTACCATTTCTCGCGCATTAGGGTTGAACACTCGAACACCTATCTGATTCTCTGCTGATGGCGGATATGTAAATCTGGCGTTTACTTACCATTTCTCGCATTAGGGTTGAACACTTTCGAACACTCACGGATTCTCTGCCGCGATGGCGGATATGTAAATCTGGCGTTTACTTACCATTTCTCGCGCATTAGGGTTGAACACTCGAACACCTATCTGATTCTCTGCGCGATGGCGGATATGTAAATCTGGCGTTTACTTACCATTTCTCCGCATTAGGGTTGAACACTCGAACACCTATCACGGATTCTCTGCCGATGGCGGAATATGTAAATCTGGCGTTTACTTACCATTTCTCGCGCATTAGGGTTGAACACTCGAACACCTATCACGGATTCTCTGCGATGGCGAGATATGTAAATCTGGCGTTTACTTACCATTTCTCGCGCATTAGGGTTGAACACTCGAACACCTATCTGATTCTCTGCCGATGGCGGAATATGTAAATCTGGCGTTTACTTACCATTTCTCGCGCATTAGGGTTGAACACTTTCGAACACCTATCTGATTCTCTGCGATGGCGAATATGTAAATCTGGCGTTTACTTACCATTTCTCGCGCGTGGGGTTGAACACTCGAACACTATCCGGATTCTCTGCGATGGCGAGATATGTAAATCTGGCGTTTACTTACCATTTCTCGCGCATTAGGGTTGAACACTCGAACACCTATCAGATTCTCTGGCGAGATATGGCGGATATCTGGCGTTTACTTACCATTTCTCGCGCATTAGGGTTGAACACTCGAACACCTATCACGGATTCTCTGCCGATGGCGGATATGTAAATCTGGCGTTTACTTACCATTTCTCGCGCATTAGGGTTGAACACTCGAACACCTATCTGATTCTCTGCGATGGCGAGATATGTAAATCTGGCGTTTACTTACCATTTCTCGCATTAGGGTTGAACACTCGAACACTATCTGATTCTCTGCGATGGCGGATATGTAAATCTGGCGTTTACTTACCATTTCTCGCGCATTAGGGTTGAACACTCGAACACCTATCGATTCTCTGCGATGGCGAGATATGTAAATCTGGCGTTTACTTACCATTTCTCGCGCATTAGGGTTGAACACTTTCGAACACCTATCTGATTCTCTGCGCGATGGCGGATATGTAAATCTGGCGTTTACTTACCATTTCTCGCGCATTAGGGTTGAACACTCGAACACTATCACGGATTCTCTGCGATGGCGGATATGTAAATCTGGCGTTTACTTACCATTTCTCGCGCATTAGGGTTGAACACTTTCGAACACCTATCTGATTCTCTGCCGCGATGGCGAGATATGTAAATCTGGCGTTTACTTACCATTTCTCGCGCATTAGGGTTGAACACTTTCGAACACCTATCTGATTCTCTGCGCGATGGCGAGATATGTAAATCTGGCGTTTACTTACCATTTCTCGCGCATTAGGGTTGAACACTCGAACACCTATCGGATTCTCTGCGCGATGGCGAGATATGTAAATCTGGCGTTTACTTACCATTTCTCGCGCATTAGGGTTGAACACTCGAACACCTCACGGATTCTCTGCGATGGCGGATATGTAAATCGGCGTTTACTTACCATTTCTCCGCATTAGGGTTGAACACTCGAACACCTATCTGATTCTCTGCGCGATGGCGGATATGTAAATCTGGCGTTTACTTACCATTTCTCGCGCATTAGGGTTGAACACTTTCGAACACCTATCTGATTCTCTGCGATGGCGAGATATGTAAATCGGCGTTTACTTACCATTTCTCGCGCATTAGGGTTGAACACTCGAACACCTATCTGATTCTCTGCGCGATGGCGAATATGTAAATCTGGCGTTTACTTACCATTTCTCGCGCATTAGGGGTTCGAACACCTATCTGATTCTCTGCTGATGGCGAGATATGTAAATCTGGCGTTTACTTACCATTTCTCGCGCATTAGGGTTGAACACTCGAACACCTATCTGATTCTCTGCGCGATGGCGGATATGTAAATCTGGCGTTTACTTACCATTTCTCGCGCATTAGGGTTGAACACTTTCGAACACTATCTGGATTCTCTGCGATGGCGGATATGTAAATCTGGCGTTTACTTACCATTTCTCGCATTAGGGTTGAACACTCGAACACTATCTGATTCTCTGCGATGGCGGATATGTAAATCTGGCGTTTACTTACCATTTCTCGCGCATTAGGGTTGAACACTCGAACACCTATCACGGATTCTCTGCTGATGGCGAATATGTAAATCTGGCGTTTACTTACCATTTCTCGCGCATTAGGGTTGAACACTCGAACACCTATACGGATTCTCTGCGCGATGGCGAGATATGTAAATCTGGCGTTTACTTACCATTTCTCGCGCATTAGGGTTGAACACTCGAACACTATCTGGATTCTCTGCGCGATGGCGGAATATGTAAATCTGGCGTTTACTTACCATTTCTCGCGCATTAGGGGTTGAACACTCGAACACCTATCTGATTCTCTGCCGCGATGGCGGATATGTAAATCTGGCGTTTACTTACCATTTCTCGCGCATTAGGGTTGAACACTCGAACACCTATCTGATTCTCTGCCTGATGGCGAATATGTAAATCTGGCGTTTACCATTTCTCGCGCATTAGGGTTGAACACTTTCGAACACCTATCGATTCTCTGCGCGATGGCGGATATGTAAATCTGGCGTTTACTTACCATTTCTCGCGCATTAGGGTTGAACACTTTCGAACACCTATCTGATTCTCTGCGATGGCGGATATGTAAATCTGGCGTTTACTTACCATTTCTCGCGCATTGGGGTTTGAACACTCGAACACCTGTACGGATTCTCTGCGATGGCGAGATATGTAAATCGCGTTTACTTACCATTTCTCGCATTAGGGTTGAACACTCGAACACCTATCTGATTCTCTGCGCGATGGCGGATATGTAAATCTGGCGTTTACTTACCATTTCTCGCGCATTGGGGTTGAACACTCGAACACCTATCTGATTCTCTGCGCGATGGCGGATATGTAAATCTGGCGTTTACTTACCATTTCTCGCGCATTAGGGTTGAACACTTCCGAACACCTATCTGATTCTCTGCGCGATGGCGAGATATGTAATCGGCGTTTACTTACCATTTCTCGCGCATTGGGGTTGAACACTCGAACACCTATCTGATTCTCTGCGCGATGGCGAGATATGTAAATCTGGCGTTTACTTACCATTTCTCGCGCATTAGGGTTGAACACTCGAACACCTATCTGATTCTCTGCGCGATGGCGGATATGTAAATCTGGCGTTTACTTACCATTTCTCGCGCATTAGGGTTGAACACTCGAACACTATCACGGATTCTCTGCGATGGCGATATGTAAATCTGGCGTTTACTTACCATTTCTCCGCATTAGGGTTGAACACTCGAACACCTATCTGATTCTCTCTGCGATGGCGAGATATGTAAATCTGGCGTTTACTTACCATTTCTCGCGCATTAGGGGTTGAACACTCGAACACCTATCTGATTCTCTGCGCGATGGCGAGATATGTAAATCTGGCGTTTACTTACCATTTCTCGCGCATTAGGGTTGAACACTTTCGAACACCTATCTGATTCTCTGCGATGGCGGATATGTAAATCTGGCGTTTACTTACCATTTCTCGCGCATTAGGGTTGAACACTCGAACACTATCTGATTCTCTGCCGCGATGGCGAATATGTAAATCTGGCGTTTACTTACCATTTCTCGCGCATTAGGGTTGAACACTTTCGAACACCTGCAGTTCTCTGCGCGATGGCGAGATATGTAAATACGGCGTTTACTTACCATTTCTCGCGCATTAGGGTTGAACACTTTCGAACACCTATCTGATTCTCTGCCGCGATGGCGGATATGTAAATCTGGCGTTTACTTACCATTTCTCGCGCATTAGGGTTGAACACTCGAACACCTATCTGATTCTCTGCCTGATGGCGGATATGTAATCTGGCGTTTACTTACCATTTCTCGCGCATTGGGTTGAACACTTTCGAACACCTATCACGGATTCTCTGCGATGGCGAGATATGTAAATCTGGCGTTTACTTACCATTTCTCGCGCATTAGGGTTGAACACCGAACACCTATCACGGATTCTCTGCCGCGATGGCGGATATGTAAATCTGGCGTTTACTTACCATTTCTCGCGCATTAGGGTTGAACACTCGAACACCTATCTGATTCTCTGCGCGATGGCGAGATATGTAAATCTGGCGTTTGCTTACCATTTCTCGCATTAGGGTTGAACACTCGAACACTATCACGGATTCTCTGCGATGGCGATATGTAAATCTGGCGTTTACTTACCATTTCTCGCATTGGGTTGAACACTCGAACACTATCTGATTCTCTGCGATGGCGGATATGTAAATCTGGCGTTTGCTTACCATTTCTCCGCATTAGGTTCGAACACTCGAACACCTATCTGATTCTCTGCGATGGCGGATATGTAAATCTGGCGTTTACTTACCATTTCTCGCATTAGGGTTGAACACCGAACACCTATCTGATTCTCTGCCGCGATGGCGATATGTAAATCTGGCGTTTACTTACCATTTCTCGCGCATTAGGGTTGAACACTCGAACACTATCTGATTCTCTGCGATGGCGAGATATGTAAATCTGGCGTTTACTTACCATTTCTCGCGCATTAGGGTTCGAACACTCGAACACTATCACGGATTCTCTGCCGCGATGGCGATATGTAAATCTGGCGTTTACTTACCATTTCTCGCGCGTTAGGGTTTGAACACTCGAACACCTATCACGGATTCTCTGCGTAGTGGCGGAATATGTAAATCTGGCGTTTACTTACCATTTCTCGCGCATTAGGGTTGAACACTCGAACACTATGATTCTCTGCGATGGCGGATATGTAAATCTGGCGTTTACTTACCATTTCTCGCGCATTAGGGTTGAACACTTTCGAACACTATCACGGATTCTCTGCGATGGCGAGATATGTAAATCTGGCGTTTACTTACCATTTCTCGCATTAGGTTGGTTTTCGAACACCTATCACGGATTCTCTGCGATGTGAGATATGTAAATCTGGCGTTTACTTACCATTTCTCCGCGTAGGGTTGAACACTTCCGAACACTATCACGGATTCTCTGAGTGGCGATATGTAAATCGGCGTTTACTTACCATTTCTCGCGCATTACGGTTCGAACACTTTCGAACACTGCGGATTCTCCGGCCGGATGGCGGAATATGTAAATCGGCGTTTACTTACCATTTCTCAAGCATTAGGGTTGAACACTTTCGAACACATCACCGGATTCTCTGCGCATTGGCAGAGGTATGTAATCTGACGTTTACTTACCATTTCTCGCGCATTCACGGTTCGAACACTTTCGAACACACATGTCTGCGGATTCTCTGCATAGTGGCGGAATATGCTCATCTGGGGTGTTCACATTACAATTTCTCGCATTCACCGGTTCAAACACTTTCGACCACCTCTATCACGGATTCTCTACTTGTGATGGAAATCGTAAATCTGTTTACCATTTCT